>LPNX010663582.1:239455-466084 GCA_001517045.1 Pseudotsuga menziesii | reverse complement strand
GAGGATGATGATGATGATGTTGATGGTGATGATGATGAGGATGATGATGATGATGTTCACGGTGTTGATGGCGATGATGAAAGATGATGATGATGATGACGATGATGGTGATGTTGATGGTGATGATGATGAGGATGATGATGAGGATGTTGATGATGTTGATGATGATGATGGCAATGATGGTAATGGTGATGATGATGATGAAGGTGATGATGATGATGATTATGACGATGGAGATGATGAAGGTGATGAAGATGATGATGATGAAGATGATGAAGATAATGTTGATGGTGATGGTGATGGTGAGGATGAGGGTGAGGATGATGATGATGTTCATGATGTTGATGATGTTGATGGTGATGATTATGATAAGGATGATGAAGTTGACGATGATGGTGATGATGATGACAATGACGACGATGGTGATAATGATGATGATGATGATGATGATGGCAATGATGGCAATGGTGATGATGATGATGACGATGGTGATGATGAAGGTGATGATGGTGAAGATGATGGGGATGAAGATGAACATGATGAAGATGATAATGATGATCATGGCGATGTTGATGACAGCGATGATGGTGATGTTGACAATGAGGAAGGTGATGATGATGAGGAAGAGGATGGTGATGATGATGATGTTCATGATGATGATGACGACGATGGTGATGATGATGTTCATGATGTTGATGAAGGTGATGATGATGACGAGGATGATGATGATGATGTTCATGATGTTGATGATGATGATGATGATGTTGATGGTGATGATGATGATGAGGATGATGATGATGTTCATGATGTTCATGATGTTGATGATGAGGATGATGATGATGATGTTGATGGTGATGATGATGATGAGGATGATGATGATGTTCATGATGTTCATGATGTTGATGATGAGGATGATGTTGATGATGTTGATGATAATGATGATGATGGAAATGATGATGATGAGGATGATGATGATGTTCATGATGTTCATGATTTTGTTGATGAGGATGATGATGATGATGTTGATGGTGATGATGATGAGGATGATGATGAGGATGTTGATGATGTTAATGATGATGATGGCAATGATGGTAATGGTGATGATGATGATGAAGGTGATGATGATGATGATTATGACGATGGAGATGATGAAGGTGATGAAGATGATGATGATGAAGATGATGAAGATAATGTTGATGGTGATGGTGATGGTGAGGATGAGGGTGAGGATGATGATGATGTTCATGATGTTGATGATGTTGATGGTGATGATTATGATAAGGATGATGAAGGTGACGATGATGGTGATGATGATGACAATGATGACGATGGTGATAATGTTGATGATGATGATGATGATGATGATGATGGCAATGATGGCAATGGTGATGATGATGATGACGATGGTGATGATGAAGGTGATGATGGTGAAGATGATGGGGATGAAGATGAACATGATGAATATCATAATGATGATCATGGCAATGTTGATGACAATGATGATGGTGATGTTGACGATGAGGAAGGTGATGATGATGAGGAAGAGGATGGTGATGATGATGATGTTCATGATGATGATGAAGGTGATGATGATGATGAGGATGATGATGATGATGTTCATGATGTTGATGGTGATGATGATGATGATGATGTTCATGATGTTGATGGTGATGATGATGATGATGATGTTCATGATGTTGATGGTGATGATGATGATGAGGATGATGATGATGTTGATGATGTTGATGATGAGGATGATGTTGACGATGATGATGATGATGACAATGATGGCAATGGTGATGATGATGATGATGATAACGATGAAGATGATGAAGATGAAGAAGATGAATATGATGTTGATGGTTATGGTGATGGTGATGATGATGAGAAGAATGAGGATGGTGGTGATGATGATGATGATGTTCATGATGTTGATGGCGATGATGATGACTTAGATCCAAGATCCAAGAGTGGAGGACTTAGATCGTAAGAGTTTGGAGGATAATGGTCCATGCAAGGGCATGATAGCATCAAAATTATTTTTAGTCACTAACTAGAATGTCATTAAGAGGTCATGTGTGATGGTTTGAGGAATTTTTACTATCAATGATATGTTTACAAACCTCTTGTTGGGATTAAAGAAATTCTTTCCTCATGTGACCAGGTCTATAGCTTAAAGAACCATGCTTGATGCTTAGAACATCCAATTATGATATAACAAAGGCTTTGGTCATAAGTTGTAAGACCTATTCCTCTAAGACTCATGTCTCATGCACAATGTCTTAAAAATCAATGAAGACCTTAAATTGAGGGAAATTTAATTGAACCTATGATTGCTACTTGGGAATAAATCAAATGATTCTAGTGAGCATTCTTAGGAGTAGGATCCAGGGACTCTAGTGAGAATTCTTAGGAGTAGGAACCAAGGACTTATGCATTAATAGTTCATGGTAAGGATCATGGTTCATGAAAGGGCACCCATAACATCATTACTATTTCTATAAGGAATTAACTAGCCTTACCATTAAGAGGTCATGTGTGTAGTTGTTTAAAAAAAATTGATGATCATTTGATGCTTACAACCTTCATATAGGGCCAAAGGCAACTATTTCCTCCGCTGATCATGTCTACAACATAGAGAACCACACCTATTGCTCAATACGTCCAATAAGGATATAAATCCGAGTTTTACATCGTCTATACAAAGGGTAGGCCTTGTGGTCTAGGCCATGCTTTATGACCAAATACTAGAGACAAAGGCCCTAAGACCCGTTCCTCTATGAATCATGTATCATGCACATGCTCTTAAAAACCAATTTCAAATAAATTTTTATATTATTTGTCTCGGGCCTACAGTTGATTAATTGTCTCTATGGTTCATATAGGTTTGTTTAGTTGGTGTTTTATCGATTTTTTTCAATCCGCCATGAATTCATGGAGGATTGAAAAAAATCGGGCAGCATTTTGGCTTGCCCGAGACACATTTCAAAAATAAACCGGTAGCATAAACCCTACCGGTTGACATAATTTATATATATATATAAAATTAACAAAAAAATTCAATTTAACTACAAATTTTCAAAAATCCGGCAGCATTTCTACTTGCCAGTACACATTTTAAACATGAAAATTATAAAAACATAAATTTAAATTATAAAAGCATACATTTAAATTGAAAAATTTAAAACAAATTTTATAAATTTATATAAAAAAATTTAAATTTCATTTAAATTGAAAAACAATTTAAATTGTTACTTCTTTGCTCCGACATTGTGACGAGGCTGGGTTGCTTTGCGGCGACAGTCGCTATCCCTCAGTCGTGCTCGCTGTTCCTCGATCGAGCTCATTGTTCCTCGGTCGAGCGATTGAAAATGATGGCCGGGGGACCCGTGGCCCCTTTTTATAATTTTTTTGAAAAAGGTACCTCGGTCGAGGTATGTACCTCGACCGAGGTCCATAACTCGGTCGAGGTATTTATTAACCCTCGGTCGAGGTTTTAGTACCTCGACCGAGGGTTAATAAATATCTCGACCGAGGGCTTAAACAGACCTCGGTCGAGGGCTTAATAAAACCTCGGTCGAGGTATTAATACCTCGGTCAAGGGTTTAACAAGCCCTCGACCGAGGTACTTTTTTTTGTTTTTGACAAGATGCGCTTGCCAAAAAGTGTTACCCAGGTCCGTGGATTCACCCTGATGCATTCCCATGATTGTTAGTGAGAGAACTTGCCATTAAGGCATGCAAGCCTCAAGGTACTAAAAATGATCTCTAGCCTCTATCCCAGATAAGGTGTTGAGGTCGATGGGGCAAGACTTGTTGAAAGGTGGGCCTTAAGAAATCCCACATCACTCAACACGAGTTGTACATAATAAGTGGTAGGACTATGGAATGAAAGATCTCACATTCAAACATTTTTTATGGCAGGGATAACAAATTAATGTAGTTATGGAAATGAAGTTGAATGGTTTTATTCATAAGGAAAAAGATAAACTAAAAAAATGAGGAGAAACGTGTGTGACTCAGAAAGGTAGACATGTGGGAAGCCACGATATATAAGGTAGTGAAAATTAGACTCTGACATGGATAATGGATAAGCTTGGAAGGAAAAAGGGTAAGTAATCATGACATGGCGTAATTGGTCTCTGAAGGATTCTTTGTGGCAGCAAATGTCACGACATGCAGAATGGAAACTCAACTTCTTCAAGCTTTTAATGGACATATTTTCTAAAAACTTTCTGCGATTCTGGAAATCAATTCTGCACACCATTCGTTCTTCTTTGAACCTGCAAAAGGTTAGTATTTCCCTGCAACAAACTTGTGAGCACATTGCAAATACATGAAAACATGTGCTTAATAAAAAGTTAAAGAAAATAAAATGCTCTTATACCTGAAAGTAGCAACCCTTCTTGTCAAAACCTGTCTTTGAGTGACTTGCGAAAACAAGTTAGCACAGTAATCATAAAATTTTGAAAAAGATTCCAAGTTCATTTAAAATTTGTAATTTCATGATTTTATTTATTACCTAATACTTTTTATTTATTTATATCTTTAGTTTTTAATTTGATTTTTTATTATTATTTTTGAAGTTGTTTTTGTTTATATATTTTTTAAATTTATTTATTTACAAAAAACAAATTTTTATGTGTTCTTATGTATATAGATACTAATGTAATCTTTTACATCATAATGCGTCTTTATGTAATGATTGCACAATAGGGAGAGAGGGTCGACCCTTTCAGTGGTCAACCCCTCTAAAATCATGCTAACTTAATGATCTAAGATTACTTTTATGGTGAGTTTAGCAGCTTGAAATAAGCTCCTACCTCCCACAAATGGAAGATGTGTCAGGTCCCACTGTGTAGAAATAAAAATTAAGAAGAAAGCTTAGCTGCGACATCGACTGCCTTCGATTTCAAAGACGTAAATTATATCATTATTTTATGCCAAACCTAAAAAATTTATTTTTATTTATTTTTGTGTATTTAATTTTGTTAATTATGTTTTTAAAATAAATGATGCTAATCTAAAAATATATTAAAATTAAAACAAATTATACTAACCTATACAAAATGTGGGATAGGGATATATTAAAATTTATTTATGTATTTTTTTTTAGTTTTGATAAGTTTTGTTATATGTATAAATATAAAGTTTTATTATGTTAAATTTTATAAATGGCTTAATACTTTTCTTTTTTATAATGAAACAAATAAAATAAAATAGAACAAAATATTTTTGCTTTTGTTTTATATTTGTTTAATATTAATATTATTTATTATTTATTTTTGTTTATTAATTATATATATATATATATATATATATATTATTTTTGTGTTGTTTAAAAATACAAAGAAATCAAATACAACTTGTTTTTATTTATTATATATATACATATTATATGTACATATTAGTAAACTAATGAAATTTTATTATTGAGTAGTTTTTTTTAACTTTAAATTATTTTATGTTTTTTTTATTTTTTTTTATAATAAAATAAAATAAAGTTTTTATAATGTATTTTCTATTATATATAGAAATTTAAGTTTTATTTAACCAAATTAAAATAAGTAAAATATATATTTTTTTATTTTTTTTAATGTGATATATATATATATCAAATTCATGTCACTATCTAAGCTTTTATATACATGTAAAATTTTATAGGTCTTGGTTATCAAAATATTTTAAATGACACTATCTCCATAATCACCATTATAGTTTGAGATAATCAGCCCTGGAGATTTTGGCAATTTATTATTGGTTTAGGCACTCGATGTTATGAACTTAATTATAAAAAACGGTTAGTGGAACATTGAATAAACCAAATATAGAAGGGGAGCATGGATCCATTATTTTAATTTCAGCATTATAAAAGGATCCAACTTATTTAGTTGTTCAGTACTCTTGAGTTTAGGTATAATTTAACCTGCTATACCATTAAAAGTGCTTCGCCTTGTGCTGGCAGGTGGTGAAAGTAGCGTTGGGCAAATCCATGAAATAACTGGTAGGTAGTTATGATTTGGCGGGCCGATAAATGCAATTAAAGGTAGACATGGAAGGATTAGGCAAGAGATCAAATCGTTCAAGCCGACCGATATTAATTCATCAGCAACGTTAATCAATAATTATTTAGGTTTAACTGTAGCTTCCACCTCAGAAACAGAGATCTCCTTCTCGACCTCGACCTTGTCACTGGCCGTAGTTTTTCCTTTGGTATTCCCCTTCGCCATAATCTAACAACTTAAAACTGGCCTGGTTGGGCTGCTGATACAGAGCAGCTGATCTTCAACCCTAGTGCATGCAAACCAACCAGAAAACCTGTGCAGTCGAACAACGAGGTCTCAAATTCGAATATTGACAGAGGACTGCATATCTAGGTCGGTGTTCAAATGGTTAGCCATTTTGTCTATGACCATGACACAAGCAATGTCGAAAGCAAAAAACTAGATGTTGGTTGCTCTTCCTGAGTTTTACATTTATTTCTACTTGGTAAATGTGATATGTTTAACAAATACTTTTCCAGGAATTTCTTCCTACATGGCAGCCGAATGACAAACCTATTTATGTTTACTGTAAACTTCCTATGGGAACAAAAATACCAACAGGAGTATACTCGTATCTGAGAGCACAGATAACTTTAACTCAATCTCGACAGTTATACACCAACCAAACTATCCCAGGTTTAACAGAATATAAATATGTATATAGGTACATCCAACAAAGAAGGAATTACCAAGTATATGGACATAGAGTTGCATCCAGTGCAGTCAATAACAAGGCATTACGTATCTGGTCTAATGACTAAGGATGCAGAGGATTTTACTCCCAAGCGCATCAAGCTCATTTGATCATTACGCACACTATTGACATAGCCATAAAAAAAAGTATGAGTCTGAACACTTTCAACGTTTCTCCAATCCGAGGTTACCCGATGCTTCAATTTTAAATATAGGAATGGTGCCTGTTGTGCGACCTAGTGTGAATGAAGGGATTCGTGCCTCAAACCAGTTCAACGGTGGGTCCAACATCCCCTTTTTTCTTCCCAGTCCTGAGCGAGACAGAAGGTTGAAATTGGTGAATGAACCCAGCCAAAACTCCTCCCCACCGGTAAGCTTTCCTACTACAAAGCCACAGATCCAACAATCGGTGTCATATACTTCTTTGTATAATCCTTCTGAGAAAGGGTGGATGTTGTTATTGGAACTTCCAGATGCTACAGGATGCTTATCTTACGTGTAATTATTACTCCCTTAAATATTCATAAAAATATTTTCAAATTTAAACTCGTTTATTAATTTTAAATTTATGAATTCAAATTTAAACTTATCTATTAATTTTAAATTTATGAATGGATAAAATTACAGCATTATGTGGACTCTTCATTGATCCCAAGAAACTCGACTAATCATATTTTCATGGGTTATGGGGATTGCATTAAACAATCAAGAAGGTTGCGCTGCTTGTGCTCTCCTTCAAAGGATTAGAATCATCTCTTCATTAAGGAAAAAGGTTGAATAAGAACCTTTTGATATTTGGGAACTCATCATAATTCATCACCTTTCACAACAATTCCATCCCAAAAGAGTCTCTTTGATGCAAGTCATCAAAAGAATTATAACTGAAAGCAATCATTTCGAAGAAATTCGATTTTTTCACATTTTACGCTCCTTAAATGCCAAGACGGACCAATTCCCCAATAGGGAGATATAGGACAACCTCATTGAAGGTTATATACATTTAGATATTATCTGCATCACATAAGAACTTTATAGACTTGTTTTGAGCTTTGTTGCAATTTTTGGGTACCTTCATGTACTGAAGTAAACGAATTAACAAAGTACTAATCTTTTCAACAAGTTCATGCAAACTCACATGGACCACGGGGGCTTCACTTGTTGCCCAATATCCTATCACGTTATTTCATATTTTGGGTTTTAAAATTATCAAAAATTGAACCAATATATTGCAGGTATTAGGGGATGAGGGGTTTAAGGTTGGGGGTATGGTGGTTTATAAGGATTGAGGTATAGAAAGGGGTGGGGAGGAGGTTTTAAGTATTGGTAGGGGGTTTCATAAAAAAGAGCTTGGGTCAATATCTATGGAAATTAAGGGTATTCTTTAATATCCCACAATCGCACGTGCTACCAGAGAGGTTCACTACTACCAGAGAGGTTCACTACGTGGAGTCCCTGTGAAGTGGAATGGGCAACTCATCTATTGGACATTCATCCAGTTCAATAATTTGTTTGTAACTTCACAACGTCAAACCAGTGAAGCATGTCCTCGTCGCCATCAGCATCTCTCAAGCAGATGACGAAAGCAGTTGTACAATTAAATAGATACAACAAATTTTAAAACCAATGAATTATTAAATAATTATATACATATATTCACCTTCATTGTTATGTGGGGTGGATAGCTAGAATTCAGATGAAAACTAACTCCCGTGATGGCAGCATCCTCCCATGAATTTTCAATTTCCAACTGTGGAGAGAAAGAGGGGTGTAAAACTAGCCAGAATATTTGAGATTTTCCCCCTTACCGGTGCGTTCATGAGTGTATCAGTTATTGAATATTCAGTTATTGAACTTAACTAAAAATAGAACAAGTTGTTAATCAATGATGATGTCCTTCTCTCCATGCTAAGAGCAAGAACTGGCTCCATGCACCGTGATTTAGTGGACTATTAATTGGCTGCGGTTAAGGATTAGATAGCAACCAAACTCAACGATTTCAACGCCGTGAATTATGATTATGTGAATTTGGAGTATTTATGACAGGAGTGTGTTCGTCCGAAACCCTACATGAGCGAAATATCTTCTATCAGGTGGAGGAAGCAAGCTTATATCGTACAAGCCACTATCAGCCTGAATCGCTTCATATTAGCTCAATGTAATATTTCATTTCTAGTTTTGATTTTTAATTTTAATCGATTTTGCAGGTATGATATTGGGCTGGAAGAAAAATACATGTGCGCGCCATTATAGGCAACAGATGACAAACAATAAACTTGCGGCCATCAAATCCAAGAAATCTGGTTTGTATATTTGTTTTGATTGCAGGTTTAGTATGAAGAGATGTTTGTATGCTGCGCATGGAAAGTTGTTTGCAGAGCCGTTTATAGGGTCTGCATGGAGAGTTGTTTGCAGATTTGTTTCCAAACTGGGTATGGAGGGCTGAAAAGCTCTGTTTTAATTTTTTTTTAGTTTTTTTTTCCTTTTAATATTAATACTAATGTTTAGAAATTTACAGATATAGATTATAATGTTTATTATTTGTTTTTAAAAGTTTCATTTTTATTATATATGTGTACACTAATGTTTAATGTTTATAGTTGCAGGTTTTTTCCATATCAAAAGGATCAATTTATTTTTTAAAGTTTTTATTTACATGAATTGTTCATTTTTTTTTTACTGAAATTAAAACTAGAAAACTAATTAAAATAAGAAAACTATTTTTTCTAATTTTTTTTAATTTTAATATATATATATATTTTTTAAATTTGGTTTTTAATTTTATTTATAAAGTAAGCTTAGATTTTAAAGATGCAATTTAAATATTATAATTCTTAACAATATCGGTTGAAATTTTTACTTTCTTTAGATTTATTTTTTATAATTTAAAATTTAAAAACAAAGAAAAAGTAAGAAAAAAAAAACTAAAATTATTATTATATCTCTTATTTGTTTATTAGTTTATTATATATATATATATATTAAATAAAAACTTAATTTTTAATGTAATTTTTTTTATTTCCAAAATAATTAGAAAATTTATTAAATGAAAAATAAAAATAAAAAGAGACAAAAAATTTCAAAAAAAATTTAGATCTAAAAGATTAAAATTACTTTTAATTCCTAACAAAATTAAAAATCAGTAGTAGTTAGAAATAAAATTTTAACAAATATAAATACTACTCTATTCTAAACGAAAATCATAATCATTTAAGTATAGTGAAATTGCCAATGTAGCCATTTATATAACAAGACTAAATAGAAATTCAAATCTAATTTTACAAAATGAAATCTAAGATGTATAAAAACATGCGAAACTAAGTGCCGAGAATGTAAATTATTGAAGTAAAAGCAAAAACAAAACCGATTTAAACTAGTACTTACTTGGATCCATTGTTCGAAGCATATTTTGTTTGCAGGATATTCTTCATGATTCTAATCACCTGAGATCCCTTCTTCATCCTTCTCGATTTTATTCTCGCATAATTGCTCCTCATATGATGTGCATAATTCTTCAATTCTTGATTCTTCTTTTGCTTCAGGAGATTCCACAAGTTTCAAATTTGATCATGAAAGAAGAGCCATCAACACTAACCCCAAGAGCTATTAGATTTTTATCATTTAAGCAATATCGTATTAGGATCTTATCTGAGAGAATAACATACACAACACTAATCACAAGAGATAAGAGACAAAAAGATTTTCCTCGGGGAAACCATAAAGGAGAAAACCCAACAACTTTCTCAAAGGTAGAATGAGCACCAATGGAAGTAGTAAAACCCAAAGACATAAAATATGATCTCCAACAACTGTTCTCTCTCTCACTTGTGTTAGCACTTCCTCTCTCACTCATGCACCCTAGTTGAGTGAGTTTGTGTGACAAATAGAGAGTCTTACTCTCTATTTATACTAGTTTCTGAATTTTACAATTATTTACCATGACTCACATCTCTAGGAGAGTCTAATAACCCTAGTGCCCCTCAACTGTGGGGACTTTTCCCTCTGATAAACAAGGAGGGTTAACCTTAACTCAATTGTGGGGACTATTTCCTCGACTTACAATGGAGGTTTAAACTCAATGAATTTACATGACTTCAATATATTAATGACTCTCTCGATAGGAACATCGGGGTATAATGAAATACAAATGATTATCCCGATAGGAACATCGGGGTACAATATAAGATATACAAGTGAATACATTCTGAAGTTACAAATACATCAACACTCTCTCTTAACTAGGAAGGTATTCTCTTGACAAAATTCATCATCACAAGTCTTCTTCCCTGGATCAAGTATGGATCATCACTGGATCATCATCATCATTGTTTTTGTTATCTCTCAATTCTACTCATCATAGGAATTTCTACAGAGCCAACCCTTTTTCATGCTGGTTGGGAGGAACACATCCACCACCATGTTAGAAAGGCATTCTCAGCACTCACATCTGATCATGGGAGGAACACATTCACCACCACGTCAAAAAGGCCCAGTACTCACATCTGACCATGGGAGGCATAGCATGCCACCATGTCAGAAAGGCTCGTCCAACACTTATATATGACCCAGTCAGAAAGGCTCAGCACTCACATATGACCATGGAAGGCCCAACCTGCCACCATGTCAAAAAATGCTTAGCACATATATCTTCCCATGGGAGTACCAACCTACCACCATGTCAGAAAGGCTCAACACTTATATCCAACCATGGGAGGCCCAGCTTTCCACCATGTCAGGAAGGATCAGCACTTATATTTGACCCAGTTAGAAAGGCTCTACACTTACATCTTACCTAGTCTAAAAGGCTCTACACTTACATCTGACCATGGGAGGACCCACATACCATCATGTCATAAAGGCTCCTACACTTATATCTGACCATAGAAGGAATCAATTCTACCATGTCAAAAAGGATCTTGGGCTCATCACCTCCCCTTAGAGGGAACCTCAATCTGGAGAACACCAAGCTCCTCCCTAAACTACTCGAACTTCACTATGGCCATTTCTAGCATAGAATCACATCAGGGCTGATTACGTCCAAGGATAACTTGCGATCTTCATCAGGACCGATTACATTCGAGGATAACCTATAGGACAATTTTACGTCTGAGCCACCTGCAAGCTTCGCCAGGATTTTATGCTTAGACAACCTATCTCACCGGTTATGCTAGAACTCCCTCTTTCGAGAGAACTCAATCTGGATCACATGCTGGAGCTTCATTACTCCTCTCTGCATCATACAAAAATGCAAGTCAGATCAATCAAATCAAATAGTAGTTTTCAAAATAAACATATTGTTTCCCAAATATTCGAGCAAGTGGAAACATATTTTGCCTCGGCTGTACTCAGTACCACATAGAACTGCTTCCTGCTATACCAAGAGATCAAACCTGATCTCATACTGAAGCAGCACCCCAAAGTGCTCTTCCTATAAATGGCACTATTGGTGCAAATATTAAACAAATTATAACATATATACAACGATTTAATTGTCAACCCAAAGAGAGCATTAACTTGTGAGGTACATACAAAATATATGTAGCGGCAGAGTATTGCTATCCTATTCTACAACCGAAATTGAATCTAAGTTATGAAAACAGGAAATTGTATGGAAATAAATCTAATTGCAGAAAACATAAAATTGCATAAATTAACTTAATAAAGCAAGACTTAAATTGCATGAAATAAAATGGTATAAAGCAATCAAAATTAACTTGTGATCTCACGGTCATCCGCGAGATGTAGAACAGTTGGTGGTGGGGTATGGTTAAGACGCCCCCTAAGCTGGAAGGTCACCGGTTCTAATCCCATCGGATACCAAAAATCCAACCATGTTAAGGGTTGGTGTGGTCCAGGCTGGATGCGATCCCCAGGTGATTTTGACGGCTTAGATGCCCCTGGTTCATGGCCACTCAGCCAATGGCAACCTTACTAGTCAGGAGGTTCCACCACTTTTCCAACAAAAAAAAAACTTGTGATCTCACGGTAAATCTATACTAACAATTCATTTGCAAAACATAACAACTCATAAGAAATAAAGTGCTGGAAATCTATATTAACATGGAAGAGTAAAGGATTTGCATCAAAGCATAATCTACATTACAATCAGAAATCCATTCTATGACTAACTCTAAACTATTCTCTACTTCCAAACCACTAGAGAGATCTCTAACCAAAATGAGGAGAGAGTCCTCCTATTTATATATGAATTCAAGATTACTGATCCTAATTACAGATCCACTATTCTCTCAACTTATCCCTCAAAATACTCAACAAATATACAACTCATCCCTTCAAACTCTCAACAAATATACAACTCATCCCTTCAAACTCTCAACAAATATTGGATGAGATATTCTCTCCACATTTCCATGATCTTCTCCTTGAAGTTAGATCACATCTAGAAGATGAAATTCGAATCTGAGGCTAGGTGGTCACTTTTGAGCTTGTTAAAGTCTTCAAATACACCTGTAAACATCACCAAACTCACCCAACTCTAAAGTATAATGAAAATATATTTTTTTTCTCAATAATTAACCACAAATTCACTCAAAATACTAAAAAATAAATGATTTGGAAATGGTAATATAAACCCATATTTATTATGAAAGTGGTGAATATTAATAGTTTTATGGAAGGTTAAGATAGGAATAAGGTGACAAATGGTATATAAAAGGTGATTAAAGTGTGGTCTTTTTGGTGGCTCAACATGCACTGCCTACCTAATCTAAATCCTCATAACCTTGTAGGTTAATCTTTTGATTCGCTTCATACTTGAGCCCATAATCAACTGTACCCTTCAGGTACCTTAGAATATGCTTTACAACAACCAGGTGAACATGTCTCAATATGTTCATAGCAAAGCAAATATCTGGTCTCGTATTTGTTAGGTACATCAAGGAACAAATCATCTGATGATACATCGTGGCATCAACTAACTCTGATGAAGCAACACTCAATAGTTTCAGGTTTGATTCCATAGGTGTAGTCATTTCCTTGTAATCCATCATCCTGAACCTCTTCAGGATCTCTACTTCATACTTCCCTTGTCCAAGGGAGATTCCATCTGCATTCTACCACACCTCCATGCCTAGAAAGTAGTGCATCATATCCAAGTCCTTCATCTCGAACTCGGAAGCAAGTCTCCTTCTTGCAACTTTAATGAGTTCCTAGTTTTTGTCAGGAACAAGTAATCGACATATAACATGAGCATCACTGGCCTTCCACCTTCAACCTTGAAGCAAAGGTTGGAATATTCTTTACCCTCAGTAAATCCTAGAATCATTAGTAATATATCCATATTGTCATACCATGTCGAACCTTAGGATATTTTGCAATCACTCCCTCTAAAGCGGAGCATCATACTCCCTCTTCCTTTCATACTCTATGCATTGAAACATTATGTATTGGAGTGACAAGTAGCTTCCTCTGCTACTAATATTCTATGTATCCATCTAAAGTCACTGGATACCAAGATCCTCTATCTTGAACATTTTCAAAATTTCTTCTCGCACCCATCTGTGAGCTTTTCATCCTCTATAGGATTTCATCTTCAACCTTGTAGAAAAGGTTTAGATCTTCATCACTCTAGGTGATATTCAGGATCCTCATGTATGTGTTATCCTATTGGTGTCTTCTGAGCTCGTATAAGGACTTCGTTCATTTGCACACATGATTCTTCCTGTCATGTGTCTTAACTTCTAGTGGTTGCAAATATCTCTTCGTAGTCTATGCCTTCTTTCCATGAGAAGCCTCGTGTTACGAATATTTCCTTGTATCCCAAGATGTTTCCATCTAATGCATGATAGATCTTGTAGATCCATATGGAAGACATTACGGAATTCCCTTCAGGTCTTGATATTGCATCCTAGACATCATTCTTCTTGAACTAGTATTCTCCTTCCCTTTCTTCTTAGCTACTTCTTCATAGCTGGAAGGCTCTACATCAATGATGTCGCTCAACAATGTCACATAACTGGAGTGTCTCTGAGGCCTCTTTATTTCTTTGAAAGTATTGTCATATTATTCTTCATCTTGGATTCTTTCTTGAACTATCGCCAGTTGTTCTTCGAAAGAAGTCTCATCCTTCTTTTCTTGTAGGTGATTGTACGTGACCTTTCCTACAAGTCAAATGCATTTGTATGGTTATAAACATTTCATAAGGCATATTCACAATGGAAAATTATGATGCATAAAGATATAATCATGCAACTATTTTATCCAATACAACATTCATCCATATCTCATGGAAACGTTTCTAGATGCCTTCCATCTCTACCAAGACATCATTGAGATTGTGCACTAATCCAATATGTTAGCAAAGAGGTTTCATTCTAGATAAGTAGCAATGGAGAGTTGTATAGCACCATGAGCTACTTACCCACATGCATATACGTAGTATACTTTCATTAATGCAAATATTCTATCATGCATAATACATCAACTGAATATAAACAAATGCATAACAAAACAATATCATGAAATGACAATTGAATACTTATCTTTATTTGTTTCGTGGGTAGACTCCTTCTTTCAGCTTCATCATCTTCTTCATTCATAACAGCATCATTTCTTATCCAAATACTTAAGATGGATAAGAGGTTCTTCAAGAATTGAGTTGTTCATATTCCTCATCGCTTGAGGTATCTTCTTTGAATTGTGAAATATTGATCTTTAGTTGCTCCCATCTTCTTTTCTCTTATTGAAAGTCAAGCTTTTATTGTGTGTGCTCTTCCCAGTGTCTGCTGAAAGTAATCACTTCCTTCTGGCACACATTCCTTGAATGAATGAATCCCATGATCCTAGGAGGCCATTCAAGGTGGTTATCACAACTTTTGCACTCTCCACTTCTTCTTCTACGACTTCAAGTTGTTATTTTATTTTAGAGACACTTGTAAAGTATGACTGTATGGTCTCTGAAATCTTCACATTCTTCAACTGGTTTCTCAAAGTCATCTTTCGATTTATGTTCTTCCCTTCAAATAGCTTGGTCAAGGAATTAAAGCATCTCTTTGGGTGTCTTTAGGGAAGACACTTGTGGTATAAGGTGATCCTTGATTGAATCAACAATGATCTTCTTGGCCTTGACCAAGTTCTTCTTGTGTAAGGCTTTAGCCTCATCTCCCTCTGGAACTAGAACCTCTCTACTTATGTAGGTGTCCAATTCATTTCCTAGTGAGATACTATGCTTCCATGCTCGGAAGTTGTCATCCTCACCAATCTTGTCATCAAGCTGATGTGATTAGTCATTTTTAGATGAGAACCTTAACTATAAATAACAAAAGATTAGATCTTACTGATTTGAGGTGTCCATCTTGGTTCCGAAGCTAGTTGATCTAGGGTTTATCAGAGAAACCCTAATTTTAAAAGCTTGTAATTTCAAACTTCTGATTGGATAGGAATATAGGTCTCTTCAAGGTGAGATGTCCAATGTACTCCTTTTCTGAAAACAATGGAGGGAAGCTCCCAGAACAGGAAGTCCTACTTTACCAATTTCTTCTGCAGAAATTCCAGATACTATTTCTACGGTATATCTGAATGTACTACTCCTCTATGTCTAAAATTTCATACTGAGGTAGCCCTATCTGTCCTCTTTTCAACACCATAGTTTTGAGAAGAATTTGTTTCACCAATTGGGACTTATTAAATTTTTACCAAGGTGGCTTCTTTCAGGACTATTCATCATAGCAAACTTGTACGGACTGCCACGTGTCCCTTTTTCACCTTTGTGGTCTGAAACCTGTACCAAATAAATTAATTCTATGCCCTATCTGGAACGTCTTGAAAATTTTCATTTGGACCTTCGTAGCCCAAGATACAGCAATTCTCCCTAGGTGTCTTGTTTAGGGATGAATCCTAGAAGAGGCTGGAACCCTAATTTGGAGGAATCATATCTCCCAGAATATAGTGAATATGAGGCTGAAATGTTTACATAGGGTACTTCAGGATTTTATCTTCATCCTATGAAATTTTTGGCCCCTTAGACTTGTTCAATACCTAGATATAGAGAATGTACCAAAACTAGCCGTTTTAGTATTTTAGGGTTTTTCAGGCCCAGGGTCAAACTAGGGTTTGACTTTCCCAGAGTTTTACCCAACCAAAAATATTGACCTTGGCCTCTAAAATTCGATTTTGATGAGGAGAGAAATCCTATGCCGGACTCACTCAAAAATTCCTCTTCTGTAAAAAATCCCTAATTTCCCACAGCAAAAATTGAAAAATGCCTGAAATCAAATTCGGCTTTAATAGAAAGATGCGTCCTTCAATGGAGAGTTATCCTAGCCTCCTTTTTCTGATGGATTGTGGAGAGAGACCCAAAAAGTAAGAAGCCCTAGCTTCTACATCTACATAGTGTCTTCTTCTCAGGTTAGCTCTGATAACATGTTATATTCTTATCATTTAAGCAATATGATCTTAGGATGTTATCTAAGAGAATAACATGCACATCAATAATCACAAGAGATAAGAGACACAAAGATTTTCCTCAAGGAAACCATAAAGGAGAAAACCCCACAACTTCCTTAGAGATAGAATGAGCACCAATGGCAATAGTAAAACCAAAAAGAGAAAATATGATCTCCAACAACTGTTTTCTCTCTCACTTGTGTGAGAACTTCCTCTCTCACTCATGCACCCCAGTTGAGTGAGTGTGTGTGACAAATAGAGAGTCTCACTCTCTATTTATACTATTTTCTGACTTTTACAATTACTTACTAGGTCCGGAATCTCTAAGAGATTATAATAACCCTAGTTCCCCTCAACTGTGGGGACTTTTCCCTCTCATCAACAAGGAGGGTTAACCTTAACTCAATTATGGGGAATATTTCCCCAACTTACAATGGAGGGTTAACCTCAATGACTTTACATGACTTTATTATATTAATGGTCATCTCGATAGGAACATCAGGGTGTAATTAAATACAAATGATTCTCCCGATAGGAACATTTGGGTACAATATAAGATATACAAGTGATTTCATTCCAAAGTTACAAATACATCAACAATAGCATACATGAAGGCATTTCTTTGCGAAGGACAAGTATGAAGCACTTCTAATGCAGACATTGCACAAGGAGTATGGCCCAAATCCTTGACAACTAAATAGTTCTAGGCGACTCGAGCATTAGGATTATGCCCCGAGCATTTCAAGACTCCATTAGGAATGTGAGGCAGAACTTTAGGTTTATCCATAGGTTTTTCAATTTGCAAAAAGCTCTTAGGTGGATCAGGTTATTTCCCAAGGTCTAGTTGTGATGAACCATAATCTTTCACACATGTCACAAATTTGGTAGCTCTCACCATGTTGATGCAACCATGACCAGTAGCGGCCTCCTGCAGGTTTTGAGTTCCACCAGACACACAACGAGGATCAACGGTCCTCAAGTTCATATTTTGATTATTAGGTAAAGGATTAGTAAAAATAGGTGGGCCCTGTGCTATGAACTTTGAAGCGTCCTCCATACAAGAGCACAAGTGATTGAGATGATCATCATTGCACAACTTACAAGGAAACTTCACCTTATGCTTAGGCTACTTGTCCCCCCAGCATTATTCATGTTTTTGTCATTATTATTAACATTTTCATTTTTATTCCCACCCTTACGATTATTTTTTCCTTTCTTTTTAGTCATTATAGGCTGTTGGTTTCCTTTCAGGTTCGACGTTTGCACTAAAAGTACATTCTATGATTGGGTAGGTTGAGACAATGTTGTAGCTTGTCCCAATGAAGGCTAGTTAATCGATAACTAGCTCACTTGTTTCATAACTGAGTCTGTAGGTTTGGTACTTGTGGAGCCAATAATACCATCGGCATGTGGCCCAAGTTTAATCTTGGGGTCGAAATTGGATCTTGGAGCATTTGGGATAATCTCATACAAGAGTTCATATTGAGCATAGATCAAATCCAACTCTTGAGCCCTAAAAATAGCTTGGTCCTCATTTTGAACTCTGGATGTAAAACGTTCTTCGTGATGTAAGGTAACAATGACTTGAGAAACCACTCTAGAAGAAACTCTAGTGGTATAAATGCTTTAATTAATCGTTTCTGTGTATGCCACTCTTGAATATGATCTGAAATATGTGTGGCTTTGTCTTACCGGAAGGTCGAAAAGAGTTTGGTACCCATGTCATAATGTATGGGTAGCTGGAAATGATTCATAAAAGTCATGGAAAGGTCATGAAACATAGTATAGGTCCCCCTCGGTAACTCTATATACCATTTCACTGCAGGACCCATGATGGTTCATTGAAACAACCTTAAATGGATGGAGTCATCATGTAAGGAATTAGAATAGCACCAAAGGTGGAAGGTTGTGACATGCTCACCAGGATCTTCACCAGCCTTATCCTCGAACTTTGGAATGTTTGAAGGAAGCTTGGTAGGGACTATCGGCCATGCTGGATTATGAAACACAGGATCATTTGTCAATCTCGACAAATCAGGTAGGTTCAAGGTCATAAGGAAAGGGAGACTAGGTTGATTCGGTCAATGCCACTCTCCCTGGTAGGATTGATTCATATAAGGTTGATTGCTATACACACCATGGCCTTGGCCAATGGGATAATAACCTCATCCCATATGACCCATGAATGGTTACATTGAAGCATTGTAATGTGGAGTACCTTGATTATGAGGTGCTACAAAGCCATAGTTAGAAGAGTAAGTGGGTTGTTGATACTCGTACTCATACGGTCAGATATTTTTGTTCGTACTGCGGTCCATAAGAATGTCCATGGGAAGCTCCATAGGCTATACCATGAGATGGTCCATGGGATGATCCATAAGGCATCCCATGAGATGGTCCATAGTTAGGTATATGGGAAGCTCCATGATCTGGACCATGAGATGATCTAGAAATAGCTACATGACCTGCTGACATAGAAGGAGGCACTTGGATTTGTGATACTACAGTGTTAGCAGTCGCAGGACAAACATGGCTTGTAGTTGAACTTCGGCCCAAAGGACCACTAGAGTTAAGAAGAGGATGCGTAAAAAAGGCATTCAAAGGAACAAGTTGAGAAGATGATGGAATATGTGAAGGGATATAGCTTGTACCCCCAATATTCACATGTCTCGGCTGAGGTCCCTGAAGAGGAACACTAGTGATAGGTTTGGGTTGTGTTTGTGAAGGAATTTCCACCACTGGAGTGGATGGCGCAATGTGAATACTATTAACAAACCTCTTTGCATGGAAAGGAATGGAAGTGACCCCAGGCGCAGTACTAGGGTCACCAATTAGTTCACCAAGAGGTGCCAGACTGGGATCGAAAATATCAGTCATGCCATATCTAATGTGGCCACTGTTGGTGGGTTCATGGTGACTCTCTTCACCCAGATACTATAACCAATACTGAGGTTTGAAGCTAATGTAATCAGGAAACTATGATAAATCATATTGTGACGGTCTAGTCCCATCAAGAACAAACTTAGGTGGGGTTCCATATGTTCTTGAAGGATCAAATTCCATCGTCAAAGGAGGGGAAGGTGGAAACTCAAGGACCTCAGGCTCATGATGACTCATGGTGAGATCTTTGTGTGAATAAAAGTGATGACTAGTCTACCCGGACTATCTGGCTCTCTCTCCCAGGGGAGAAGGAGACGTAGAAGAAGGAAGACCTACTAAATGATGAGAGCGATGAGGATCTACACTCGTATCCACAATGATGCAATAAAAAGAAAATACTCTATCTATATACGCAACCCTAAGCAGACTAGTGTGCATAGAGCATACTCCTAAGAAAATCTAAAGCCAAACAACAAGCAAACCAAGGGTAGTAGAAGTGAGCTCCCAAATGAATCAGGTATGTCTTGCCTAAGAGAGGCTTGAGACTTCCATACACAACAAGCGGAGGTTTGTAACCAATTATAGTGGCCCTTAGCTTCAACGCATATAGCAACTGTGTTGTCCGGCCCCTACCTGGAAAGGACACCTGCAGAATAACCTCTGTAAATACCCCCTTGACAACCTAGGTAAGGAAACTAAGGTCACCTCAATATAACCAATGCTCAGGTAGACAGTCATAGGCAGGATTGACCATATGGGTAGGGTAGCAAAGCCCGAAGCCTGAAAGCACAGCTGGTACCCCATGGGTGCACCAATCAATACCTCAAAGGCCCCCAGATACAAATACAATCTTGGAAATATCTCTGGTGCTCACAAAATGTAACCAGGGGTCATCCCAGTCACAATTGCATGCACTGCCTCATGCTTAATTCCTATGTAAGAGGAGCGTCCCGAGAAACATTAATTATGCCGATGGTTTCACAGTCTCACCTGGACAAACACCTAATTGTTTTGTTTAATGGTCTTGGAGAATTAACTTACAATGAACTATTCCAAGACCCTAAAACCTAATCTTGTTGATTCACCCTACAAAAGAAAACAGTGTAATTCATTTTATTAAGAGTTGATTTTATTTGGATACTATACTCAAAGGGTAATGGTCATGCAACTTATGGTGTTATGACACAACATGAAGCGAAATGCATACCTAACAATCAATGCAAATGCACTATGTAGAATGAAAAACAGGGTATGCTACTATGTGAAGTGCAAAATTTTTCCTTCAAATGTAAGTGCAATCATTCCTATATGAAAATCTGACTAAAATTAACAAAGCAAACCTAATGCAAGTACTGTGCTAATGCAAAATGCAAGCAATGCATAACTATGCAAAAAGAAAAATATTTTTGTATTTTTGAATTAAATGAAATAAAAAATAAAAAATGATAACTCTACAACCCTCAGACTCTACAACCACTCACAAACATCAGGAAAGAAAAGCACCAAGGTAAAAGAGACATAGTGCACTAATCTCAAAACAAAAAAGTAGAAAATGAATGACAAGAACATTTCTAAAAATCAATCTAAAAACAGTCTCTGGTCAGAAACAGAGGGTGTATACAGACTCTAGAAGCATCCAAGAAGACTCAAAAATCATCCAAAGTCACCCAGCAACACTTAATCCTCCCAATAAGGCTAAAAATCAAGGCATACGCAACTGTTCTTAGTAAACAACGTACAAATGTGACTGTTCAAGGAAAACCCGCGTGTATATGCGGCTATGAAAGCTAAACCCGCGTACAGGAAGAAAAAGAGAGAAAAATCAGGAAAATAGACAAGCTGAGACAAAATTTACTACTTCAGGACACTACTAAGAAAACATGCCTTCAGACCCGACACAGAAACAAAGAAATCAGAGCAATTCAAGTACATTGAATACCGAAAACACCCAAAGAGAAACAACTAGGAACCTCCCCAGTATGGTCACCAATTCAGTTATGGAGAGAAACTTCCTATGGCATGGAGTGTACCACAATAGACAGTTATACCTGAGAAATCAATTCCTTCCCAATATCAAAGAGAAACCAAACATCTAACACTAAAGGATCTTGAATCATACCTTATTCCGGACGGTTGAAGTAGATCCTTGTTGAGATTTTTTCCAATCCCGCATGGGCTAGCAATTTTCTCTCAACAACAGCAAACAAGACACGCATGCTATATAATATGGTGTTAGATCTACTCTATCATATATAATCAACAATGTATAAGAAATTAAACATATCCATGGATTTAATATCCATTCAAATTCACATTATTGGATAGAAAAATATATTTCTATTAATCAAATAAGATATTACACAAGTGACAACCTTTGTCGGCACATCTACGAATCGAATAAATTGAGTCCTCCATCTGGACCTCCATCACCTCAATCCTCCATCTCTAGATAGTAATCTCACAAGGAAAGGCAGGCTTGGGAAGAACAAAAATATCTCCAAAGGGACAAAGGGATGCAGACTCAAGTATATGCAAGCTAGGACAATAATGGACTATAGTTTCCTTGCTCTTCAATTCCCCTTCTTCAATGTATCCAAGGGGTTCCTTATATAGCACTCCAAAGGGGTAATGGAGGGTCAAATTTGAGCGATATCGAGGCACATGGAAGGCCAAGAGTGAAGTGGTTCAGATAGACATCAAGCAAAACTCCAAAAATATTTGGACCTATGTACACATCCCGATGTACGCGGGTTTGAGGTTAAAAGTTGCGATTACACATGAGTATGGGATTAAAATTTGTGTACAAGAATCAACAGGTATTTTTAAGGATGAACTTGGAAACATCAAAGTATAACATCAATCCATGGGGTCCAAAGAGTCTACAGAGGGACATGGAAGGCCATGAATATGTGATCAACCATGTGTGGTAAAATAAGCTATAACATCGAGCCTTTGGGGATAGTTTCCATACATACGAGATCTTGTTGATCTATATTAGGAGCATATTTTCCTTTCCATAATCTTGACCAGAGAGTGTCCTAGTTGGTGATCCATCACCTCCAAAATTTTGCAATCATTTCCTTCCTTTCCAGCTGTCCCTTAATCCAATCCATCCTAGAAGCTTGGGTCTACAAATATTTTCCTAGGATAATAAGGCCCATTTATGACCTGTGGATTTATACCAACCCCAAAGTAAGGTTCATTGCAGTGCACAAATTTTGTTTAGATTTTTTTGGGGGAAAGAAAGAGGGAGAAAAGGTAAGTGGTCATGCTTCACAAAACTGATTTAAGAAGGACAAGTCAGTCTGCAATGTTAAGAGAATGGGAAGACCAATTGGTGATATGATTCTCCATTTTATGTATTAGAAGTGACCGAGATCCATGCTTCATGGAGGTTGCATTGAGTGGGGAGCCAAGATATCTAGAGTGAAGAGAGTCTCAGTGGAAGTTCAAAATTATGATTATTGCAACATGAAGCCTTATCGTCCTATTGAAGAAGATTATTTCAAATTTTTCATTGTTTAGGGAGATGTATGAAGCAGTTAGGAAGGTGGAAAGCAATCATTCTAGGAATATGTCTTCTCTGATAGAGGGTTTGGAAAGAAGTATGGTTTCATATACAAATAGCAGGTGTGAGGATTCATTGTCATCATTGGATTTATTGAGACATGAAAGGATATTACTTTGAGTGGTTTCCTTCATTGATATCCCTAGGCCCTCGACCATGAGAATAAATAGGAATAGGGAGAGAGGGTCCCCCTAGTGGACTCTTCTAGTAGAGAGGAAGGTGGTGGAGGGAGAGACATTCACCAAGATAAACAAAAATGATGAGGATGTTGAGGACAAGATCTAGTTGACCCATTGAGTAGAAAACATGAAATACATGAGAGTATTCTTCATGTAATCCCAAGAAATTTTATTAAGATATTTGGATAGGTCAATTTTAAGAAGCATACCCACTTTTGATATTTTTAGCGTGTGGATTGTTTCATGAGCCACCAAAAGTCAATCAATAATTTTTTATCCTTTCATGTATCAATATTGTTCTTTGGAGATGAGATGCAACAACATTGGTTTCATCTTGCTCAAAATGACCTTCATAATTATTTTGTAGAGGACGTTGCATAGAGATGTTGGCCAAAACTTGTTGGGATGGACTGGGTTTTCTTCCTTTGGGACTAAGGTGAGGAAGGTGGTGTTGAGGTAAGGAATAAATGCATATATGGCACATGATTCTTCTATAGCTTCCCTGACATCCTAGTGAATAATGTCCCAATAGATGTGGAATAAATCAGTTTTCAACCCATGACATCCTACAGCTTTATTGTTGGACATGTCTTTGACATTAGTTGTTACTTCTTCTGGATAAATAGGCTACATGAGATACTCATTCTAATAATTCATTACCAAGTGTGGTATGTGTTGTAGGATGGGATTCATTGTTACTTCTCAATAAGTGTCATCATTCTTGAGGATTTTTTTCTAATATGAGACCAAATTTTTTGCAATGTCCTCTTTCTTAGTGATATTTTATCCCCCCTCTCCTTAGAGTCTGGTTATGCAGCTGTGAGCTCTTCATTGAATCATGGAATAACTAAATAAATTAGGGGTTCAAAATCATGGAAAGACGAATTGATACCACTAGTACAACCCATTTTTCTAGAGGGCTGGATATTAGGTTGAAGTCCCCTCTTGCAACCTAGATAGAGTCAAGAACAATATTGGCCTTGATGTAGGATAAGGAAGACATAAACTTTGTTTTCAGAGAAGGAATAGGGTGTTAGATCATTAATTTATCCTCCCTTGACAACATAGTATATTTTTCATTTTCCTAGCTTAGGCCCGGTCCTTACCACTTCATTGATGCATGGACGACACACCTATTGGACACCTACAACTCAATGCACATGTCTGCATGATTTTAGGTGATCCAGGGATCAATACCTATAATTTAGGAACCAATTCTGAGTGCCACCAATAGTTGACCCTAGTAGGTATTCAGTTAAGTTTAGTTATGCTCCAATTACCATTAGTTAGATCACTCTCAATAATCCTAGATCTGATTTGCATGATCTAAGGAAGGTAGGGCTCCTTTTCTCACCTAAATCAGTCAATTAACTGGTTGTGAACTTATTACATGATACGAAGTTTCATTAGTGAGCTCTGGTGGTGAATTTCCCACACTTAGTTAGCTCTGGATTCAGTCCAAGTTGGTAGATTGGAATCTTATCTTAGGCATTCAAATTCTCCTATTTGTAACACTATTGTATTACATATTATTTACTGATTAATGAACATAATCATATTATTCCAATTTTTTCTCCAAGTGTGTGCAATTTTTCTATGAGATTTTGATCAGTCACTACTAAATTATTTGCTCTCTTTTGCAGCATTCTTTTCTCGTGGAATTCATGCAGGCTCGAAGATCCTATGCTTCAATAAAAAGTTTCATGGTATCAGAGAAGGTATTCATGCCAGCTTCAAACCTCAGAAAATTCCATTGATGCATGATAAACAATTTGGTTCCACGTGATTCCTGGTATTCTTTCCTTGCTCCCCCTGGATTCTGTCGAAAGAAGTTTATCCAAGTGTGATGCACCTAGAGAAAGTGCACATGTCAAAGTGGAGATATTTTGAATTGCTTTTATTCAAATTGTAGTGTTTTTGCAGGTACATTGAATATCTTATGAAGAATTAGTTGTTTCTTGAAGTTGTAAGATGGATAATTCAACATCTTGGACACCCATAATCCTCACACCCTTCAGTTATATTGATTGGAGGGATGATATGTAGATTTTCTTGTGCAACAAGGGTTTGTATAGGGTCACCATGGGAAAAGTGGTTGAACCCTAGTAGCATCTTGAAAAATTAAACTATTTGAACAATATTGATGAATAATTTAGCTTCATGTGAATCCACATCTCCATAGAGTTACTCTTTCACCTTGAGGGATTGGGAACACCAAAATATGTATGGGATAAGCTCAAACCCTTGTTTGGAAAACATGATGAGATAAGGGGCCATATTTGGAGAATGAGATGATATCACTACAACTCAAAAAATTTGAAACTATGCAACAATATTTTTCAAAATTCAAATCATTGGTCATGCAATGCAAGCAGTGCGGTATTGAGAAGAAGTATAAGCAATTGGTGCTCTCCATTTTGAGCAAACTTGGCCTAGAATTATTAGTGTTTTTATATACCTTCCACTACTTGAGACTGAATGCTCCTAATTAGTGAATTCCATCCCTTGATTCCTTCATAGACTCTCTAATACAAGAACAAGACAAGATGATATAGATGGGAACTCTCAGATCCTCTCCAAATCAATCTCTCTTGGTTGGTAAAACAAATAATGCACATGCAAGGAGGAAGCAAAAAGTGGCAAAGAGAAAAGGAAGCCTCAAACTCTAGGAAGGACAAACATCAAAGTTATGACAAGGGAAAGTGGTCCTATTGTAAGAAAGGAAACCATATAGGGAAATATTCTATGATGAAGGCCATAGATTAGATATCAAAACTCCTTGAGTAGCACAATAGTTTCTCCCTGAAGGTGTAAGGAAGGCTGACTCTAGAGATAATATTGGAGATCATGATGAGGGATGACATGCACTAAAGGATGGCTTTTCAAAAACACATGCCTTCCTCATTGATTCAGGAGCCTCCAATCACATGTTTGCATCCAAAGAATCATTCTCATCATTTCAAATTATTGATGGTACGAGTATTCACATGGGTGATGATACTCAAATTGAAGCTGAAGGAAAGGGTTCAATCAATTTAGAGCATGGAGTGTTCAAGAATGTACTCTATGTTCCCATCTTAGCAACAAATTTGTTGTTTGTATACCTTGAAATGACTCATACATGCTCACCAAAGTGAGTTTTATTTGATCCTGACTTAGTGGAGGTATCAAATATCTCAACTGAGAATATTATAGTGAAAGGTGTTTCAAACCATGCCTCCAAGGCATATGAATTCTCACACTTTCTTCCATACTCAGATCCAGTGCAATATTATATTCCATTTGAAAGGGAAGGTAAAGCCATTCTACTTAAAACTTTTTCATGTGATAATGTTTCATATTTGAAATCTGGGGAAGAGGAACAAGTTGAATCTATTCTTGGAATTTAAGATGAATTTCAATCGGATCCAAATCCATATCTAGTCCCTACTCCCAATCCTATGCCTAAATGGTCTCAAAGGGCTATTGAGGCTGTTGGGAATATGAATGGAGAGCAATATGACATGAGGAGAGAAAGATATCAATTTCAAAATAAAATCCTTGCGCTATGTCAAGAAAATTCACTTCTCCCAAAGAGGTGCCACAAACTCCCAAAGAGATGCTACATGATGGTAAGGTTTGATAAAAAATTATGCTCACTGAAGAACAAATTGGATCATGTCACTCTTCCTCCAGAAAGAAGAGACAACATAAACATTTATTATCCTATCTATCATTGGATTGGAATAAGGTGGATAGGTTCACATGAACAGTACCAGGAAACTAGTGCACACAAGAACCATCAAACTACATTACTGCTCCATAGAGATGTATAGAGATGTAGATAGCAAAAATATTTTCACAAGTTTTTACTCAAGAAGAATTTTTTTCTCTAGTATGAAAGCTTGATCATGATTTTCCTGCTTATTTTGAGTGTGTGTTTTTCCATGAGGTTTTTCCCATTTCATTGTTGTGTTAAGAAGTTATTTTTACATTTAGACTGTATGTGTGACCTTTGGTCTTACTTGTCAGGTCCTAGGTTGTCCATGTTAGGATTTAGGGGGGCGATAGGATTATTAATTAACCCTCCCTTGACCACATAGTCTATTTGTCCTTTTCCTAGATTAGGAGGTCTTTACCACTTCATTAGTGCATGGGGGACACAACTATGGGACACCTACCATTCAATTTGCCTATATTCATGAGTTTAGGTGCTCCAAGGATCAATCCCTTTAATTTAGGAACCCAATCTAAGTGCCACCAAAATTCTCCAGTAGTTGACCCTAACAAGTATTCATTTATGTTTAGTTATGCTCTAATTAACATCAATTAGATCACTCTCAGTCATCCTAATGCCACTTTTCATGATTTTAGGAAAGTAGGGTGCCTTTTCTCACCTAACTCAACTAGTTAACTGGTTGTGAACTGATTCAGTGATCTAGAGTTGCATTAGTGAGCTCTGGTGGTGATTTTCTCACACCAAGTTAACTCCCGCCATCATGTCCTTGGTTATTCCTTTGTCATTACTGAACTCTTTTGACATCAATGGAAACTATATTCAACAGGGAACTTATTAAAACCTACACATATACACATAAGAATTTGGTACAATTATAAAAATAATCATTCAAGGAGGTATCGATGTCCACACATTTCACATGTGATAAATTGGATTTGAATCCTTGAAAACGTTTTGCACAAATTTGGAATCTACATCTGACTCAATTGGAACTTAAACATAGAGCCTAAAATCATAAAATAACACAAGCCTTAATATATATAATCATAACCATTTGTTTCCTTCTTTCTCGATGATTAATAGTAGTGTGAAATACCCCCAGTTTGACCCTTGTAATGTATTTAATGAAAATTATGTAAATAACACGGTCCATAGAGGGCCATCCAACACTACTTTTATGGGAATTTTCTTCCCCAATGTCCCGGTCCTAGGAATATAGTGGTGATCTATCACCTCCTGAGTAGCAATGTCCCCCCCACGGGAACTAGTCAATGAGATGGGAGCACCCCATCTCGAAAGGCCAATCAGGAAGTAGATGTCCTCTACCTCAACTGTCAATATGTGAGCACCAACCTCAAAATATTGTTGCTCTGGATTCCACATCCAGAGTATATGCTCTAGTAGTCGCTCATGTGATACCATACTGGGTGTGCGAAAGAACTTTAAGAGTCTGCAGTTTCTCAATGCGGCTATACAACCTGCATTTCGTTTAGCAAAGGTATCGTCGTTGTCATGTTGCGTCCTTTTCCATATGACCATTTTTTATCAACAAGAACCTGTCAAAAACCATCACAAGACTAATTAGAATCATTCCTAATCATTCAAATCAACAAAAATGAATTAATTTTGCTTGTGCATAGGTTTATATTTATCCACGGCTGGAACCACCTGTGTCCCATTGAAGATAGGCGATGGCATCGCCTATGTGCTATGTTTTCGATGCAGTTCTAGTGGGGTACCGCTTATCCCACAAGGGATAAGAGAGGTGGTTGATTCCATGATTTTAGGGCTCGCCATATAAGCCCAAAAAACCATTAAAAAATAGAATTGAAGGAATGAAATGAAATAGTAGGGTCTAGGCTATTACCTGGAACTAACGGTGCATGAATCCGATGGTGGATACTCCCGATATCAACAACTAAAAAATCTAGCTAAGAAAATGCTCCAAAGGCTCTCCACTATGGGTAAATGGTAAAATGTTTTGCTTTTTTACTATTTACATGACTTTTGTATACATTTTAGGGTTTGACATGCTATAATTTTATTTTAAAATCATTTATTAATCAAAATATATCAATCGCAATCCTTTAACGTCAGTTATTGGAGCATTTAACACTTGTTTTTCGAGTCGTTGCAGGATAGAAGAGCGGTAGCAATAAAGTTTTGGGAGTTCGTTTTTGACTTTTTCGTACTACCATAAAACGAAAAAAGTCTTTTGAGTGTTTATTGCGACACTTTGGTCACTCTCTTGAAACTTAGCATCAAAGGTCTGAGTCCATTTCTGATTCTTTTCAGGCTTGTAAAATCTCTCATCGTGAAAAGAGACCTAGTCGAGTCTTCTTTAAACTCTTTGCGGGCTCCCTAAATATGAAAAGATTGTCAAGTGATCTTGTCTCCTTCACGCTCATTAAAGCATTTGAAGAGTCATTCATCTAACGGTAGGTTATCACTTTTTCTATTTAGGTGAACTATTTTACAGAAAAGGACCCTATGGAGTCTTCTTCCATGGTCGTTCAGACTCTCTAAACATGAACGATACCGAGTTTTCTTTCATTGGACTCGTTAAATTAAACATTGAGAGAGCCTCTTTTTGGAACGAACCCCTCCTCTCTCAGGTTCCTAAAACATATGAGTTTGGAAATGTCTTTGGATGAGCTATAAAGAGTGTTTGTTACCCTCTTTGAACTAGTAAAACCGAAAAGAGGCACTCATCAACCATGATGGGGAAAATGGGAAGGGAATCATTTTGCAAATAAATGGCAGTAGTTTTTTGTTACCTTTGAACATGACACTTGTCTGCATATCATTTCAGTCAATTGGGTTTTCATCTGATCTTCATGATGATCCACTTTCATGAGTCATGTCACTCCTTTGAGTATTTCAAAAGAATGCATTGTCCACCACCGCACTATGTGTTTGTCTAGTTTAGTCATGTTGCCAAGTCTTTTGTCGTGCCATCCGATGTTCAAAGGGAAGTTGAAGAAGTTTACCTCTACAGTAAAAACAATCTCTATGTCAGTAATTTTGAGTCAATTTATGGTTACCCCATTCACATCATTCCATAACTACGTTGCTAGTTTCGTGTCGTAGATGTGGGACTCATCATGGCCCTCCATCGACGAGACTATTCCCATCGACATCAGCTCATCATCCCGGAAATAGTATTAGAAAAAAAACTTAGTACCTTGAGATTTGTATGCCTCAATGATAGATTCTCTCACTCTTGACATAGGTTCGCATCATTGACCTTTGATCGATAGAATCGACTGGGTGTTCAACATCAAGACATCTATTCACACACATTAGATTGTACTAGGGTACCTTGGGAATCATTGACATCAATGGTGATCTACCTTGCACTTGTTAACGGTTCACATCATTGGTCGGTAATCAAGTGGTTTCTACCATGTTCGACTTCATATCATTGTAATCACATGGATAGAATTGTACTTTGTGGAAGACGAGACGAAGACCCTGGGTAGTTGTTTAGCGCTCATTTCTTTCCCTAGGTTGTGATGGAGTTTTGTATATCTAGCATGGATCCACATTTGTATGGTCATGGCTATGCTCAAATTTGCATCTGTATGACATAGATCTATGTTGTATGTCTAGTAGCTATGTCCAAGTTTCAGTCCTCTATCACATGGATCTACATTGTATTCTAGTAGCCATGCTTGGTTATTCCTCTCATGGATATGCTCGTATTGGTTTGTAGCCATGAGTTGGTTGCATTTGTATATGAGTCAAGAGTATTGATGTGCTACAGATTCCTATTGGACGACATTCTCCAACCAAGCTGACGTTTTCACCTCGAAGTAACAACTTGTTCTCTCAAGGCTCTCGCTTATCATATCCCTCTAAGTCTCATGCTTTGGGGGGGAATTCTGTTATACCTAAATCCTGTCACCATCATTTGATGAGATCCTTAACTTCCATGTTTTCTCTTAATCCCAACACTTGGAGTGGAAACTTGCTCTGTTTGTCAATTCTACTTGAAAAAACATAGCACCGCGCTTACCCTATGGCTGATGAGCGGTACCTTGCTCAGTACCACCTGTACCCTATTATAGAGAAGTAGTGCCACCACCTATAATATTTGTTCTTAAAGAGGTTCTCATCTAAATTGCTTTGCCATAAGGGAACAAAAGGAATACCCTGGGTAAAATGGGAAAAAGAGAAGTTTCTTGAGGATTCTAGAACTTGAGCCTCATGTCCTCCCTTATCCCTATCATTATGGGTTATTTTGATCTTGAGATCCCCCTTGATATGATCTTGGAGCCACCTCACCCACCATTCTCTCAACTATCCCTATCCATTGAGACTTATAAATACAAGCTCATATCCATAGTTGAGGGGGAGAACTATAGAGGTATTGTTATGCTATTGGATTGACTACCTAGTCCAAATCATTGGAGAGCATAGAGAGAAAAGTTGGAGCTTATGGGGATGAAGTGTTTATCTCATGGAGGGGTTTGTCAACACTAAGGCAATGGTTGTAAGATTCTCCATACATTCTTAATGCAAAGCTGATTTTTGTCCCATATTACTGTTGTTTTGATTTCACATGTATATGTTGCTAGGTTCCTTAGTCACTAGCATGGATATGTACATGATTTTTTGGTAGCTTTGATGTGCTTGTATGTTTGATATGTTTGCAGGTACATAGGTTCATAATCGAAGCAGTATTCCAGGTGTCTACAACATTCAGGGAAGGTCTTCATCCTTTCTCGTTCACTCATTTGTTCTGGATCTAAACCATTCAGACTAGATGAACAACTTCTGTCCCTAGAAGGTACAATATTCCTGATAACAAATCTGGAGACTTCGCTTGGGAACAATGCAAATATTATTTGATATGATCTTCCTTAGTCCTTGAATTCTTGTCCAAATCCAGGCTCCATCTCCAACTCTCTTTAGTCAAATCTGCCATCTGACTTAGTGAATTTTGGTTTGAAACTTTCAGATCTGTTTGGATCTGAACTTATTAGAATTTATATGCTCTTTTTTACTGTCAATTCATCAATTTTTTCCTTGATCTGATCAGCTTCTAACTCGTGTTTTGGATCTATTCAAGGAACCGCACATGTGCTGTTGCCAATAAGCGGTGCCACTGCCTGAACTTTGTTAGCCGTAAGCGGTGCCACCGCTTGAGTCCCGTTATCCAGGAGAGGTGCTCATCCACAACCGCTCTATCAAGACCCCTCCAGCGTGGTTCCAGGTAGGCCTTGTTCCAAAACTAGTTTTTTTATCATTTTTTGCAAAAAATTGAGTTTGTTTGCTTTCATCCCTGCATTGTCAGGCTTGTGTGTTAGAATCTAAATGATCATGGTTGAAAATTCTATGGTAAAAGCTTGGTTTGATTGAAGAATTCAAAAGCTAGATTAGGCTTGTTGATTATTCATTTACTTCCATGCTTTTGGTTGTGATTGTGAAAGGAATTTTTTGAAAGGTTAGGTTTCAGTTAGTTCTCTTTTAATTTCTTTTATAAATACTAAAAGAAAAACCATTTGATTAGCATCTTGATTTCATTTTTTTTCATAGAGGACTTCTTTTTTCTTTTAAAAAAGAAATTTTTTAATGAGATTAGGTCATTATCATTATTGATCATAAGGCATTGGATCATTGATTAGCCTCACAAGCTTTTGGGTTCTCTTTGTTCTTTTGTCTCTCTTGCATGAGTACTATCTCACCAAACGAAAAAATAGTGTAGTTTTAAGTTAGATCTATCTATGTTTCAAGAAAATTGAAAAAATAGAGTGCATATGCATGTTGTTTTCTTGTTGTTTTTCTTTTAGGAAAAGAGACTCTTACCCTTTTGATTGCTTTAAAAAATAAAAATGCCTTTGGAATGTGTTTCTTGTCTTTGATTTTGATTTGTTCAAATAGTTGTTTGGGAATTTTTGGTTTTCAAAATGAAAAGAAAATACTCCCTTTCCCTCCCGTAGGTAGGCATACCACAAACGGTAAAGTGAAATATTTGCATCTACATTCTGCATGGTTTTACTTTTTCTGTCAAAATTCCATGCATTCACCTAACCATCCACTTTAAAATTAATGGTATTTATAGGATAAAATTTACATAGCAATTTGAGTGATAGGTTAGAGGCGTGTTCAGGCGTCGTTAAGCGTAGGAGTTGTCATTTTTCGTCTGCATTACATCCCGGGACACGCGCTGTTCTTCCACGTACCGTCAGTATATCAAATAGCCTTTCACATACCCTTAAGGTATATAGAAAGGTACTTCATGTACTCGATTGTATATAGGAAGGCCCCTTGTTAACGGTTATGCATTAGACAACACTACTACCTATTTGATCTCCCACATTCCTTGCGTATATCAGGAGACCCCACTAGGATACCTTATCTATCTGAGGAAATCAATTTGGCTGTCTTGCTTGGAGCCATACACCGAAAACATGATTCAGGGAGATTACTATGCACGTACCCTTGAGGTATATTGTGAGTGGCACCTTCTTGACAATAGCTTGAGTAGGGAAATTTTTGGTGTGTTTTCTAGTTTTGAGACCCTAGATTAGATAGGAACTGTAAAAACTGGCTGAGTTAAGATAGTCCAGAAGAGTACGAGGATTTCCACTTGATTTTATTCCTATTTCAGGAGAAAATCCTATGGAAGCTATCGACCAAGGAGATGCTACCAACTCCCAAGTGGGAGAACATGTGGTTGCAGAAAGTAGAGATCCATATCCTTCACACTCACCTCCCTTGGTCCAACAACCTTCTCAGGGTAATACTTCATTCCATTCTCCCATAGAAGGTCATGTTGATGATACTACTCGTCCAGATTATGGTCCCAATGCTCCATTTTGGGATACCTCTATAGGACAAGCCATTTCCTCATTTGGCACTCGTTTAAAATTTTCTGAAGAAGTTTCACCAAATGAAGAATAACATAGAAAATACCAGGTAGCTATTCTCCATGCATAATAAATTTAGAAGAAAATAGACAACATATTAGGCACACCACCACCTCATTTTGCAGTTGTTCCTGTGGGATATCGTTCACTTGTCGATTCTATGAGACCCATTGAACCTATTCTAGATTGCACTGTGACTCCACATAATCCAAGTCAAAATACCAACCCCACCACCTCCCATATTATGTCTATTCCCAATCCTCCTAGGTCTTCTGCACCTGGGGCTCAACATTCAATTCATATTTCATCAATACCTTCTAGTGCCGGGAGGCAACCCCTAGCACGACCTACGTTATCTGTCATTGGAATTGTACCTAGTCATGGATAGACATCTAGTATAGAGAAATCTATAGTTTATGTCCCTCCTACCCACACAAATGTGGTTAACCCCCCATCTAGTTTAGGTCATCCCTTGGGGGCACAACCTGTAACCAATCAAACCTCTTGGGGGTATGGTTACACAGAAAACAAAGTACCTGTAGGAAACATTAATTATCAACCCAACCCTACAGGAATGCCTTATGCTATAATTCCATATCCTAGAAATACTTTCATGCCATGGGGGCAACCTAACTGGTCCTACATGCCAGCTATGGGGGGGATACCTATACATACTGTGAGGGGCACCAGAGGATCACCTTATGGAGGTCCTCCCCCTAGGGGGCCTAATGGTCCTAGAGGTCCTAGTGGCATTCCTCCTTATGGTCCTAATGGTCCTAAGGGGCTTGGTGGCTTCCCTCTTAATGGTCTCGGAGGGTCTAGTTGACCTCCTCCTAGTGGTTCTGGAGGCTCTGGAGGTTTACCTCCCATGGGTCCCGGACGGTCTGGTGGTTTTCCTCCTAGTGGTCCAGGTGGTCCTGGTGGTCCCAATGATCATGGTGGTCCTGGAGGCCCTAGTGGTCCTCCTCCAAGAGGCCCCGATGGTTGTCCTCCTAGAGGCCCCGACGGTCCTAACGGTCCTGATCCCAGAAATCAACCCCCTGTGGATGGATCTTTTGGTGGTTCTTCATCACAACAACCTGTCTATTAGTATACTTATGGTCCTACTGGTACTTACATGCCATATCAATATTACCAGTATGTGCAACCTAATCGTCAGTTACCTTTCCTAGCAACTTTGGACTTGCCTGATTTGTCCAAGTTGATTAATGATCCCATTCGACATAACCCCTCGTGGCCTCCCATTCTAGTAAATTTACCATTGAACATTCCAAAATTTGATGGGAAGTGTTAGCACTCCATTTGCAATAGTCGATTTATGGACCTCACAAAGTTCAAAAGGATCCTACTCATTAGAAAATTATATGAACGACCTTTATATATAGAATGTATGTTTTCCATCATTTTAGACCATCAGATGAAGAAGAAATCTAGATCTACGGTGGTAGATTCCTCCAAAGGTGAAGACATGCAGTAATGAAGATGATAGAGAACGGAATCATATACCAACAATCCGAGATCACAAGGAACAAGAGCGATGATAAAGTGTGGTTTTGGCCAAAATACGTGAGGGAATGGTCAAGTTTGGCATTTGCAGATTCTATTAAAATGGGAAAGCAATGAAAGGACGAGATCAAGGAAAAGCCCGATCGACAGCCTGAAATAGTTTCACTGAGCCAACATGCTCGATAGAAGGAAAATTTCCAAATCATGAAACAGGTTAAAGGATAGAAATATCTAACGATGGAGATGAGAGCATGAGCAGATCTACGGCCATAGCTAATTTTGTAAGCCATACTTGTGCGGATAAATTCGCAATTCCATTTCGTGAAAAGTGGTACCGGATGCAGATATCAACGGTCACGACAAAGAAGGGAATAGATCTATGGTCGAGGTTCTTTTTGAGATCAGAACTAGCGTGGAAAACATCAGGGTCCCGATTCACAAAGAGGTGGTAGGACCCACTCAAATCGACGGTCACATGGAGAGGTCAATCTCAATCGATAGATAAGAGCATGCCACGATCTAAAGCTTCTCGTTGTATCAAGAGAGGAGAAGTTGGAAACATATCATCTGTAGGCAACATGGATATCACTTTCATGTTACCAGGATGAAGAAAGCGCTACGCTATTAGTTCACATTAACATGTGCCACTTGCTCCATAATGTTTATGAATATTTGTAAATCATGGCGATAGTTCCACTCTCTAGACTGTTAACGTTCGATTGTAACTGGAAACAGTTTTTAGGTTTGTTTCAGAGAGTAATCTTAGCACTGAAATAGTATAAATACACTCCCAATAGAGGGATATAGAGGTTGGTTGGGAAACTTTCAAGGGATAAGGCTCCCCGTTGTAAATAGTCTCTGATTTCCATGTTATGAATAAATTTGCAGAGGAAGGATTTTCTTTCAAGACAGAGATTCTTGTGTTGTTGCTTCTTTCAATATGTAATCTCTTTACATGAAATGTTCATCTCATTTTCATTCCAGTTTGTTAATTTCTTTCATGTCTGAAATGAGTGTATAACAGTTTGGAATTCATACATGCTATGATCCATCTGTTGTTTCAAATATTCATTTGATTTTTCTTCTAAATTTACGTAGAATTCATCTTGTTGGTGCTCTACATGATGGACTGTTCTCTCTCATCTACTAATCACTCGCTAAAAATATCTTGATTGCAATATCAATGGCTATATTTCCTCTATTTGTAAATTTACACAATTCTTTACCTCCTGCAAAATGTTCCCTACCCAGACCTTTGAATCCATTTCCATTGGTCCCATACTCTGATAGTCCCACCTACATCTTACATTAATGCACCTGCCCCATTTAGGAGTCTAGCCTCTTCACCATTCTTGATTGAATATCCTACGTGAAGTAAACTTGAAAACAAGTGAGAGACCCCTCTCTGATTGTGCAGGGCTAGAGGCGTAGTCTAAAGTGGTTTTGTTGTTGCTTGAGAGAGAACCCTTTTCCACCCAACCTATGGGCTCAATCCTGGTGCTAACAGGAAGTAGGGAGATGATCCAAAAAACCATGTCATGACATTCCATTTGTGGTGTTCATCAAACTCCCTTATGGATGATTCAGTTTTTTTAAGAATCTTTCAACAAAATTTGACCAGTATTGCCGTGAAATGGTACATTGAACTTCCGCAACATTCGTTCAATGTGGATTTTGGCTCATTGGAAACTGTGTTTCTTACACACTTTTAGCTTCCTATCCATTATGAAACAGGCACTGATCTCTTAACTTCTCTATGAAGGAACACCTCTACCCACATATCTAATCATATTCATTAGTGAAGAAGGCGGAGAAGACTTATTAAGGCTCCTATCCTAGATCAGTTGTTAGCTGATTGGTTGACTAAGTCTTTGTTACCTCCAATTTCCCAAGATGTGGCTATGGGAGGTGCCGTTACTAAAGATAAATCCATTAGTCGAGCCCAATACCTGGACTTGGTCTATTCCTAGTCCGAAACTTTGTATGACTTGATCCCTCAGGCTCCTTGCCCAAGCACCGATCCTGCAAAGCCACCAGTAGAAACCCCTGTTGATGGGATTGTTGGTTCAATACAGTCCCTGTTAGCAAAAAAAACCTACCAAGCAACCCCAAACTTCCACCCCTACTCCTTCAACTCCCAAGGTTTTCACCGAGGTCAATTCCATTCAAAGTACTCAAACACCCGGCAACAACAAACAGAAAGGTAAAACTAAAAACAAAAAACCTGGAAACCAACAGGAGAATCCAAAACCAAACATTAACGACAATGATAAAGGGAAAAGAAAAGAAAAATATCCATGTCTATTATGCAGAGGTGACCATTTCACAAAATAGTGTCCTCATCAGGACGAAATCACCCAATTTTTGAAAACTAATCCCACACCCATAGTTCTCATGGATCCTTTTCCCTCTCAACAATAACTGATAGACTGCATGTCTAATCAGGGAAACTCTAGTTCTTTAGAGGAAATTCGCATGATGTCCTCGGATACTATTATTTTGAAAACTAGAATTCAGAGTTATGACAAACCCATAGACAAGAAAGAAGACAATTCTTCTTCAGGAAAAGCTCCCTCTACTGGTTCTCTCGAGTCCTCATCTACCATTACCCTAACCATCGAGAAGCCTACTCTCGACATGGTTTTGTGTCCACCCAAGAGTACTCTTAGGAAGGTTGTTTTTAACCCTAATTCCTGAGTTGCTCAATTTTATAATGTAGTTGAATATTTCGCTCAGGCACCATGTGCAATGTCTACCTTGGAAGTACTCCAAATTTGTCCTACACAATGCAAAAACTTGTTAACTGTGTTAGGAGCTTTAGACCTGGACAATACTAATTTGATTCATTTCAATGTTGAGAACTATAAATCTAGACTACCTCACAAAATCACTTTCCAAATCTTAACGAAAGTAGTCAGAAAGAAGGTCTTTAGAACTATCTTAGACGAAGGAGCTTCAAATTCAGTTTTGTCCCTGTCTTGTTGGAAATCTATTGTCTCTCTCGAGCTTGTAACATCACCTATGACTCTGAAAGCCTTTGATGGACAAGATTTCTGGCCCCATGGTCTCATACTATCCCTTTTAGTTGAGCTTGGGGGCAAAGCTATTTCTATTCATGTGGAAGTAGTAGACGCCTCGTTAGATTACAACCTCCTTTTAGGAAGAAATTGGTTTAATGCCATGACTGTTGTTTCTTCGATGGTATTTTGAACTGTCCAATTTCCACATCTAGCGAGAATTTCCACCATTGATCGGCTCAATTTCTATATGCTGGATGTTACTACCTCTATGACTAATAACATACCTATGTTAGGCCAGTACCCTCCTCCTTACCAGTCAATTGGGGTAGGCATGTTGAAGGATTCGTCCCTTATGGGGATTTTTCCATCCACTCCTCCTAACATAGACACATCGACAGTAAATATGATTTCATCATTTGATTATGATCCAAAGGCCAAAAAATTGTTGAGTCCACCTCGTTGAGTCTGCATGAAGAAATGTACAACATTATTCAAACCCTTTCTGATGACTACACTAATGAAATTCATCTAGTGGCTTCAGACCCTTACCACCTGCCCTAGTGGTTAGAACCCTCTCTTCCTATTCTGGATTATCGCTCCAATATTTTTCCTTCTAATGAGTCCATTATGGAGATCATGAGTACGGATGAGCCGATTTGGGAGGATCATCATCATAGATCCTCGTTCCTCCCCAACACCAGTTCGGTAGACCATGACTTTGCATCCCTTTTTTCCATTGATATTGTCAACACACCTCAAACTCCTATATTGTCGCAAGACATAGATTCTGAAGAAAACCTATGCAACATTACTCAAACAAATCCAATTGACATATCAGCCAAGCCTGGTACCCTTGAGCATGTTCATGTTGGGAAGAACTGCTCAGCAGAAGAATCTGAAGCATACAGAGCACTTTTCAAATAATTCCGCAATATTTTTGCCTGGTTTTATGAAGAAATGCCGGGGATAGACCCTTCCATTATGGTCCATGAAATAAAAACCTATCCCACTGCTAAAATTGTCAGGCAAAAACTAAGGCAATTCCATCCATAGAAAGCCACAGCTATCAAAGCTGAAATAGAGAAACTTCTCAAAGCAGGATTTATTTATCCCGTACCCCTGGCAGAATGGGTTTTGAACATTGTTCCTCTCAATAAAAATTAGGGAACCATTAAAGTCTACATCGATTTCAGATATTTGAACAAATCTTGTCCCAAAGACAACTTTCCCACCCCGCATATCGACTAGATTATCGACAACTATGGCGAAAGTGTCATCTTCTCATTTATGGATGGCTTTTCGGGTTATAATCAGATTGAGATTTTACCCACCAATTAGCACAAGATGGAATTCATTTTCCCATGGGGAACCTTTGCATATAGAAAGTTAACATTTGGCCTAAAAAATGTTGGAGCCACTTTCCAACGTGCCATGTCCTATGTGTTTCATGATATAAAACATATTGTTGAACTGTACCTTGACGACCTCCCTGCTCATTCATAGCGATGGGAGGACCACCCTGGTCATCTTAGAGACATTTTCCTGAGATGTCGTCATTATAACATACGGCTCAATCCACATAAATGTGGTTTTTGCATTGAGACGGGACACCTGTTAGGTTTTGTGGTTTCTAGGGATGGCATCCAGATAGATCCATTGAAAATTGCCGCTATTTTAGCTCTACTTTCCCCAACCAACCTTCTAGAACTCCAAAGTTTGCAAGGGAAGGAAAACTTTCTCCACCGTTTCGTGTGCAATTTTGCAAAGAAAACACATGGTTATATGTGTTTCCTTAAGAAGGACACTCCGTTCTATTGGGATGACCAATCCCAACGAGCCTTTGATAATCTCAAACATGCTCTGACTCATTCACTTGTGATACACCCCCCATATTATTCAAAGTATTTTCTCTTATATATTACTGCCTCCACTACTACCATCGCTATGGTTTTGGTGTAGGAAAATCCTGACGGTCAGGAGCACATGATCTACTATGCTAGTAAGAATCTTATGGATTCTAAAACCTGATATTCACACGTGGAGAAATTAGCATTGGCCACGGTCATTTCTGTTCAAAAATTTTGTCACTACATTTTGTTCCGGACAACCACCGTATTGGCAGACCAGAACCCTGTGTATTACATCATGACTCGTCAGGTGCTCGGGGGAAAGTACTCCCGATGGATAGTCATACTACAAGAGTTTGATCTGGAATTTTCCAAAGCCACATCAAAGAAATCCTTGGTCTTTACCGAGCTCATTTGTGATCTTCCCTGTGCTTCAATGGAATCTGAGCCTAGTGATTCATTTCTGGATGAATTCCTGTTCCTGATAAGCACTACCGAACCATGGTATGTATACTTTCTCATTTATCTCCAAACACAAAGAATTCAGCCAATTCTATCCTATGACGATCGCCACCGTATTCGTCACCACGCAAAATACTACCTCATCTTGAATGACACTTTGTATAGATGTAGTATCGATTCTATTCTTCGGCGATGTCTTACCCACGAGGAAGCTTAGAAAGTGTTGAATGATTTCCACTCTAGAGCATGTGGCGGTCATTTATCTGGGATGGCTACAACCCAGAAAATCCTTCGTGCTGGATATTTCTGGCCTTCAGTCTTTAAATATTGTCACGAGGCTGTTAAGAAATTCCCACCATGTCAACATTTTTATCCAAAAAAGCACACTCATCCTGCTCCGCTACACCACATCATTGCCATTGGCCCTTTTTCCAAAAGGGGGATTGATTATATGCATTGTAAGCCTACCTCAACTGGGGGGCATGGTTACATCATCATAGCCATTGACTATTTTACAAAGTGGGCTAAGGCCATACCTACATATGTAGAGGACGGTAAGACTATCGTTCTCTTCCTATTCAATCATGTGATAGTGAGATTCAGAGTCTCGCAGTCCATGGTTACTGATCATGGATCACATTTCCGTAATCAAATGATGGAGGAACTAAGTGCCAAGCTAGGTTTTCGTTATGAAAATTCTATGCCCTATTATCCGCAAGCTAATGGTTAGGTCGAGGCCATTAACAAAGTTTTGAAAATGATGCTTCGTCAAATGGTTGGAGACCATAAATCCAACTGGCACCACATCCTTTTCTCCACTCTTTGTGCTTACAGGACTTCGATGAAAACAACTACTGGTTTCACAACTTTCCAGCTCATCTATGGACTTGAAGCTGTCTTGCCCATCCAATGTCTGATTTCATCCTTGAAACTTGTCATCAAACTTCTCCCAGACACTTCTGCAGAGGAAGAGATATTTTTATACTTGATGAAACTATAAGAGATGTTGCCTTGGCTAATGAGGCACACAAGAAACACGTTAAGGCGCAGTATGAAAAGTCTATCCAACCTTGTGCCTTTAACAAGGGTGACCTAGTTTTGAGTTGTGATCAGAGATATGAAAAACTAGGGAAAGGAAAGTTTGAATCCATGTCGTACGATCCTTTTGTTATTTCCAAAGTTTTAGAGAAAGGGGCCTACAAGCTCATGGACTATGATGGAATCCCCTTAGGACAACCTCGCAATGGGTTGTACCTGAAAATTTACTATGCCTAGATCTCTCTTGGATAGTATCTTGTATATATGTATATTACTTGACTTTTAGCGTGCTTAAGTATTTTCAATATGGTTTTAAGTTTAGTGTCTGCATCTGTTTATACCATGTTTTGGTCATGCAGAGCAAATGGATTTCTATGGATTCGCTGATGGTGCTTTCTGCCACACCTTGAATCTTGCCTCAGATGCTTGGGTTATCTATTCCCCAGCTTACAATTTGGTCAGTTCAAGAGTGGTTTGTATTGGTCCCGCTACCAAAAATATCGTCGAGTATCCAGCAGGCACAGGTAGTTTGACTGAAGCTGCCTCCCAAGATGTTCGCAACTTGGTAGTCTTGATGGAATCACAACTTGTAGTTTGTCATCTAAACCATGTCTATGCCATTAGGAATCCTGTGCTTCTCTATCTTTTTTGGAGGGTACATTTGTTATAAAGGTCATTTGAAACTATCACCTATAGGCATATCCCCAGGGAACATAATGTAGTTGCTGATTCATTGGCTAATTACATCCTATATTGGCATATTTCCCATTCATGACATGAAAATAAAACATGGTTCATTGTAAATAAACTATAAAAGAAACATAANTTCACCATTTGAGACATATAAACACCAAGTAGAAGTCTGTATATATATATATATATATATATATATATATATATATATCTAAACATGTTTTACAAAAAATAGGTCATGAGACCTCATCTGAAGTGTGTAGGCTTTTAGGTAAAAAATCACCATACAAAAGTCCTAAATCTATCAGCTTTCAGTGGACACATCATGCACTCATTGTTATTTTTTCAACATTAAGCTAGCATTATGTTAGGATATTTACCGAGAGAACAACAAGTATAGCAACCAAACACAAGAGAAAATGAACACAGTGTTTTTCATCGGGGAAACCATAAATGGATAAAACCCCACAACTTCCTCAGAGATAGAATCAACACAAGATGTAAAACCCCAAAATAGTAAGATGCACTCCCGAGACAACAGTAATCTTCTTCTTGTCTAGCCCCAGTGTCTTCTCCTTCCTCAACTATGTGCTACACTTGAGTGTGTGAGTGATGTGTTATAAATAGAGACCCCAACTCTCTATTTATACTAATCCTGACATGACTAAACCCCTACTAGGGTCGACCTCTACTAGGAGAGTCTAATAACCCTAGTGCCCCGGAACTACGGGGACTTTAACCCTTAGACAATCGAAGGCTTAACCACTATGACTTGACATGAATTGTTTACATTATTGATTCTCTCAATCAGAACATCAAGGCATGAAAACATGACTCAATTACATAATAGATACATCCGGAATAAACATCAGGTTACAATACATAAGATACATAGATGAATACCAAAGTTACAAATACATCAACACTCCCTCTTAACTAGGAAGGTATTCTTTTGACACAATTTCCAGCACTGGTCTTCTTCTCTGTATCAACTAGATCATCTTGTCATCTACATCTCGAGTCTTTTGAGTCTTTAAGTCATCTTCATTCTTTGAATATGGATCATCTCTTGATCTGGATCATCATCACTAGATCTGGATCATCTCTCAATCTGGATCATCATCACTAGATCTGGATCATCTCTCAATATGGATCATCATGGGACATCATCACTGGATCTGTATCATCTCTTGATATTGATCAATATCATTGGATCTAGATCATCACTCAATATGGATCATCATCACTAGACTGGATCTGGATCATCACTCGATCTGGATCATCACTGCTGGATTTGGATCATCACTCGATCTGGATCTCTCAGAGTCATCATAACTAGATCTAGATCATAGCTCGATCTGGATCTCATCTGGTCATCATCATGTGTGCTATCTTGTCATAGGAAGTTCTACAGAGCCAGCCTTCTTTCATGCTGGTTGTAGGCCTATCCATCAAGTAGGTCTTTTCCCAACAATTACATCTAACCTACTTGTCAGAAAGGCACGCCCTACACTCACATCTGATCATGTAGTAACCTACAATCACATCCGAAAGTCCCAACACTCACATTCACCAGCATGATAGGACATGACATCACTAACATATGTGAAAAGGCTTCAGCACTTATATCTCACCTGGAAGGAAACAAGTCCTCCACCCTTGCCAGAAAGGCTTGCACTCACATCTGACCTGGAAGGAACTAAATCCTCTCACCATGACAAAATGGACCCTTGTCCCAGATTAAGCTACCTGGTAATGGACCAGGTGCCTCCATTCTCCTAGAGAATGGTAGTTGCCCTTATATCTGACCTGGTAGGAAACAAGTCCTACACCCTCGCCAGAATGTCATGCACTCACATCTAACATGGAAAGAACTGAATCCTCTCACCATGACAAAATGGCTAAGCCCTTAAATTTGACCTGCTCATCGAAATGGCTTTGGATCTTAACACTCATATCTGACATGGAAGGAACTGAGTCCTCTCAGCATGACAGAATGGCTTAGCCCTTATATCTGACCTGCTCATCAGAATGGCTTTGGGACTCATCACTTTCCCTTGGAGGAAACCTCAATCCGGAGAACACCAAGCTTCTCCCTGAATTACGCGAACTTCACTCTGTCCAATGGCTTCATCAACACATCAGCTATCTATTCCTCCATCACAACATACTGGAGCTTCACTGCTCCCCTCTGCACCATATACCTGATATAGTGATACTTGATCTCGATGTGCTTCGAATTGTCATGGAACACTGGATTCTCTGACAACTTCACACAACTCTGGTTGTCACAATGTATATAAGTAGCATCCATCTGGAGATCAAATAAATCAGACAGTAGCTTCCATACCCATACTGTCTCACAACTAGCTAAACAAGTTGCAACATACTCTGCTTCTGCTGTACTCAATGACACATAGGATTGCTTCCTGCTAAACTAGGAGATCATACCTGATCCCATACTAAAGCAACACCCTGAAGTGTTCTTTTTATCGATGGCACTACCTACCCAATATGAATCAACATAACCCTCCAGGTTAATCTTCTGATTCACATTGTACTTGAGCCCATAATCAACTGTACCCCTCAGGTACCTCAGAATAAGCTTTGTAGCAATCAAATGAACATTTCTTGGATCTGTCAAGAACTGGCTCAAGGTGTTCATAGCAAAGCAGATGTCTGGTCTTGTGTTCATCAGGTACATCAATGATCCAATCATCTGACGATACATCATAGCATGAACTGACTCTGATGAAGCATTAATCAATAGCTTCAGGTTCGATGCCATAGGTGTGGCCATAGTCTTGCAGTTCATCATCCCAAACCTCTTCAGGATCTCTACTGCATACTTCCCTTGTCCAAGGAAGATTCCATCTACACTCTGCCACACCTCCATACCTAGAAAATAATGCATCATACCCAAATCCTTCATCTTGAACTCGGAAGCAAGCTTTCTCTTCATATTAGTAATCAACCCATCCATACCTGTCACAAACAGATCATCTACATATAGTAGAAGCATCACTGGATTTCCATCTTCAACCTTGTAGTAAAGGTTGGAATCTGCTTTATTCTTCGTAAAGCCCAAACTGGATAGAAATCTATCAATTATGTCGTACCATGTCATGGGTTCCTGTTTCAAACCATACAGGGATTTCTTCAATCTACATACATGAGACTCCCTGTCATGTGTCTCAAAGCCGAGTGGATATTCTACATACACTTCCTCTTCCACTACACCATTTAAGAAAGCAGTCTTGACATCCATCTGGTGTATCTTCCATTTCATCACTGTAGCCAGAGAAAGTACTGATCTAATGGAAGTGTATCTGGCTATAGGTGCAAATATTTCTTCATAGTCTATTCCCTCTTTCTGAGAGAAACCCCAAGCTACAAATCTTGCCTTATATTTTTCAATGCTAGCGTCTGTAGCATGTTTGATCTTGTAGATCCATTTGGAAGTTACAAATGACTTCCCATCTGGTCTTGGGACAACATCCCAAGCATCATTCTTCATGATCTATTGGTACTCTTTGATCATAGCATCCTTCCATTCTTTCCGTTCTATCGCTTCTTCATAACTGGAAGGTTCTTTATCAATGAAATCACATAGTAAAGCTACATACCCGAAACAGGATCTGGTCCTCTTTCTTTCTTTGTAATTCTCCTTTGGAGCCCCATATCTTTCCACCCCTTGGATAAGTTCTTGTACCCAAGCAGGTTTCGTCTTATGAGGATTCTTCTCCAGAGGTGGATCTACAGGTCTTTGTGGTTCTTCAAATTCTCGATCTTCTTCTCAAGTTTCTTCATTCATGGTTGTATCATGAATTTTTGGTGCTTCTGCTTCTTTAGGTTCTTTAGCAGGTCTCTTTATGGATTTGTTGTAAGCTGTGTTTTCATCAAATGTCACATCCTTGCTGATGTCAATCTTCTTGTATCCTGGGAAATATATTCTGTAAGCCTTCGAGATTTCAGATTATCCCACAAATATACCCTTCTTTCCTGAAGGATCTCATTTAGTCCTCTTCTCTTTTGGAATGTGGATGTACACAGGATAGTCAAATATTCTGAGATGGCTGACTTCTAGTTTCTTGTCAGAGAAGACTTCTTCAGGAGTCTTGTTCTCAAGTACTCTATGTGGAGTACGGTTCTGTACATAAACCGTTGTTATGGCAGCTTCTTCCCAAAGATGCATAGGAAGGTCTTGATCATGAAGCATTGAATTTGCCACTTCCATGATATTTCTGTTCTTCCGTTCCACAATCCCATTCTGTTGTGGATTATAAGGAGTGGAAAACTCCGTCTTAATTCTTGATTCTTTGCATAGATCTTTGAATTAATTTGAAGTGAATTCTCCTCCATTATCTGATCGAATGGTATTGATCTTCTTTTCAGTATGGTTCTCGATCAAGGCTTTGAATTCTTTGAACTTACTGAATACTTCGTCTTTGTTTTTCATGAAGTAAACCCATGTCTTCCTAGAAAATTCATCATTAAAAGAAACATAATATGCATACCCGCTTAGAGATTTTGATGACATAGGACCGCATACATCGGAGTGGATGATTTCCAAGATTCCTTTTGCTTTGCTTTCGCTGCTTGGAAATTCCTTCTTTGTATTTTTTTTTTTTGCACATCCTTTGCAGACCACATCATGTTTTGCTTGGATTTCTGGAATACCTTCGACAGTTTTGCTTGCAATAGGTAGTGCTCTGTAATGCACATGTGCAAACCTTCTATGCCCAATTTCACTTGGCTCTATTGTGTCATGGACCAAGGCTTTTTTTGGATGGCCCTTTAATTTGTACAAACCTCCTTCTTGTTCTCCAATCACTACCGCATCATCGATAGTCTTTCCTTTTGGCCACATGATGACTTGACCATCTATGAATGCAACCCGCATTCCTTTTGCATCTAATGCTGATATGGAGAGAAGGTTCTTCTTAAGTCTTGGCACAAACAATACTTTTTTCATTTTTAGAGACTTTCCAGAGTCTAGCTTATAGGAAGATTCCCCACTACCTTTTATTGGATATTGGTAGTCATCTCCTAGCTCCACCTTGTGAGGTGATTCATGTTCTGACAGTCTCACAAAGGATTCCTTGAATCCAATCATATTTTTGGAAGCCCCACTATCTATAAGCCAATCATCACTTCAATGAGTAATGTTACCTATGTCATATGTTTGGAAGCCCCACTGTCTATAAGCCAATCATCAGAACATATTCATCCTTGCTTGAAGAATCTTCACTTACATATCTAGATCTCTTCTTGGATGGTTCATCATCCTCTGCAGCATGAGCATGATGTCTTCTTTTGTTGCTCTTCTTCATTATCTTCTGTTTGTTAGGACAATTCCTTGCATAGTGTCTTGCTTCATCACATGTATAGCATATGATCCTAGATACATCTTTTCTATTGTTATCTTTGTGAGAGTGCTTACCTATGGAGCTATGAGGTCTTCTTTTGTTTGACTTGGAGTGAGACTTGGAATGTACCATGAGAGCTTGGTCTTCACTTCCCATCTTCTCTTCTTGAGCTGCTATCCGAGCTTCTTCTTTAGAGCACTCTTTCAATAGTCTGATGAACTTGATTAACTTCTTTCTAGCATATATTCCTTAGATGAAACAATCCCATGACCTAGGAAGGCCATTCAAGGTAGTCATTACAATCTATACATTTTCCACTTCTTCATCAACTGCTTCTAGTTTCTCTTTGATCTGAGAAACTCTTGTGAAGTAAGACTGGATTGTTTCTGCATTCTAAATCTTCACATTCTTCAGTTGGTTTCTTAGGGTCATCTTTAGGTTTATGTTCTTCCCTTCAAACAATTTGGTTAGGGCATCAAACATAGCTTTAGGTGTCTTCAGAGAGGACACCTATGGGATAAGGTGATCCTTGATAGAATCAGCAATGATCCTCTTTTCCATAACCATCTTCTTCTTATGTAAGGCCTTTGCCTCATCTCCCTCTGGAACTAGCACCTCCTCATGGATGTAGGAGTCTAACTCATTTTCTTCCAGGACCAGGGAGATCCTATACTTCTAGGCTCGAAAGTTATCAACTCCCTCAAGATTTTCATCAATCTTGGTATGATGAGACATCTTAACTGAGAACCTCAAATGGAAACACAAAATATTTTAGATCTTACCAAGTTCAAGATGTCGGATCTAAAACTTGAGCTGAAATCCTACAGAGCTGGTTCAGGAGCAAATTAGGGTTTTGCTTTTTTGGAGTTCTGTCCACCCAAATGCCTTGAAATTTGTCCCTAACTTCAATTTTTGGGAGGAGATCAATCCAGGCCTGGGCTCACTGAAAAATTCCTCTTCTGTGAAAAGCCCTAATTTTCGATAGTAGTGGCAGGTCCAAAATTGAAAAATCTCATAATTGGATTCTGCTTCAACAGAAAGATGCGCCCTAAGGAGGAGAGTTATTCCACCTTAATTTTGCTGAAAATATATGGAGGAATATCCACAAACTAGGAAGCCCTAGCTCCCATAGCTGCACAGTGTCTTCTTCTCAGGTTAGCTATGATACCATCTTAGTTTTTCAACATTAAGCTAGCATTATGTTAGGATCTTTATTGAGAGAACAAAAAGTACATCAATCAAACACAAGAGACAATGAACACAGTGTTTTTCATCAGGGAAACCATAAATCGAGAAAACCCCGCAACTTCCTTAGAGATAGAATCAGCACAAGATGTAAAACCCTAAAACAGTAATCTTGTTCTTGTCTAGCCCCAGTGTCTTCTCCTTCCTCAACTATGTGCTACACTTGAGTGTGTGAGTGATGTGTTCTAAATAGAGACCCTAGCTCTCTATTTATACTAATCCCGACATGACTAAAACCCTACTAGGGACGACCTCTACTAGGAGAGTCTAATAACCCTAGTGCCATGGAACTGTAGGGACTTTAACCCTTAGACAATCATAGGGTTACCAACTATGACTTGACATGACTTGTTTACATTATTGATTCTCCCGATCGGAACATCGGGGCATGACAACATGACTCAATTACATAATAGATACATCCCGAAATAAACATCGGGTTACAATACATAAGATACATAGATGAATACATTTCGAAGTTACAAATACATCAACACTAATTGTCTAATGATGCTCATGGTAACACATCACTGCCCGGGCTACTCTACGTAGAATTCTGCTAAAGCGACCCGAAAATCCCATTGTAGGCCTCTGATACCTTAGTGGGAGGTCATCGATCGAGACATCTGAGATTTATAGAGTCAACCTCTCTAGGTTCTCATCTAAATCCCATGTCACATCGTCACCCTGTGGTACAAAATAGACTCTAGCTCACCTGTCCAGTGCGGATCCCCCCCTAGGTCGTGTTGCTCCGACGTCTGCATGAAAACATTAAAGTCTCAATACTAAACATAAAAAATATAAAACATCAAAACATAAAATACTTTTTCCATTTTAGGGTCTTTTGTTTCTTACCGATATCACCCCACTGTCCACTAGGTGGGAGCGGTAGGTTAGGGTCACCATTGAATTCAGTGCCCACATATGCATATTCCTCTACCACGAGGAGCTGATCTCTCAACCATCGAAAGAACAGGTCACCGAACTTTACCTTCCCTCTACCCGCTCCAGTACGGACCATAATCCAGACCCACCTCTACATGTGAGTGTCCCATGCCCTCAACTCTGTAAAGACCACCTGGGGTCTCATCTGTGGAACCCTCTTGAAAAAGAGGCAAGCTAAAATGGAACCAAAACCAAATTGCTTAAGCTCCCCCTGCCGACACTTGGTTAGTTGATCCTTGAAGATTGGAAGTAGAGATTCTTCCCAGTTGAATACTGTAGGTGCCATGGCCTCTATGGCGTAGAGCACATGTGCTCTAGACACCTGGTGTACCCCTTGGCTTCCTGCCACTCTCTGCATGGTAAACAACACGGTCCGTAGAGGGCCATCCACCAGTGCTTTTATGGGAATTTTCTTCCCCGATGTCCTGGTCCCAGGAATGCAGTGGCGGTCTATCAGCTCCTGAGTAGTAATGTCCCCCCCATGGGAACCAATCAACAATATGAGAGCACCTCGTATCGAAAGGCCAGTCAGGAAGTAGATGTCCTCTACTGCAACTATTAGTATGTGAGCACCAACCTCAAGATATTGTTGCTCCGGATTCCACATCCAGAGTATATGCTTTAGCAGTCGCTCATGCGATGCCATACTAGGTGTGCGAAAGAAATTTAAGAGTCCGCAGTCTCTCAATGTAGCTATACAACCTGCATTTCATTCAGCAAATCCATCGTCGTTGTCATGTTGCCTTTCTTTCCATATGACCATTTTTTATCAACAAGAACCTGTCAAAAACCATCACAAGACTAATTAGAAGCATTCCTAATAATTCAAATAAAAAAATGAGCTAATTTTGCTTGCACATACATTTATATTTATCCACGGCCGGCATTGCCTGTGTCCCATTGAGGACAAGCGGTGGCACTGCTTGTGCACTATGTTTTCAGTGCGGTTCTAGTGGGATACCGCTTATCCCACAAGGGATAAGAGCGGTGCTCTTTTCCATGATTTTAGGGCTCGCCATATAATCCCAAAACACCATTAAAAATCAGAATTGAAGGCATGAAATGAAAGAGTAGGGTATAGGCTATTACCTAGAATTGACAATGCATGAATCTGATGGTGGATGCTCCCAATATCAGTGACTAAAAATATGGCCAAGAAAATGCTCCAAAGGCTCTCCACTATGGGTAAATGGTAAAATGTTTTGATTTTTTACTATTTACATGACTTTTATATACATTTTAGGGTTTGACATGCTATATTTTTGTTTTAAAATCATTTATTACTCAAAATATATCAGTCATAATCCTTTAATGTTAGTTATTGGAGCATTTAGCACTTGTTTTTCGAGTCGTTGCAGGATAGAAAAGTGGTAGCAATAAAGTTTTGGGAGTTCGTTTTTGACTTTTTCGTACTACCATAAAATGGAAAAAGTATTTTGAGCGTTTATTGTGACACTTTGGTCACGCTCTTGAAACCTAGCATCAAAGGTCTGAGTCCATTTCTGATTCTTTTCAGGCTCATAAAATCTCTCATCATGAAAAGAGACCTAGTGGAGTCTTCTTTAAACTCTTTTTGGGCTCCCTAAATACGAAAAGATTGTCGAGTGATCTTGTCTCCTTCACGCTCGTTAAAGCATTTGAAGAGTCATTCATCTGGTGGTAGGTTATCACTTTTTCAGTTCAAGTGAACTATTTTATGAAAAAGGAACCTATGAAGTCTTCTTTTGTGGTCGTTCAGACTCTCTAAACATGAACGATACCGAGTTTTCTTTCATTGGACTCGTTAAATTAAACATTAATAGACCCTCTTTTGGGAACTAACCCCTTCTCTCTCAGGTTCGTAAAACATATGATTTTGGACTTGTCTTCAGACAAGCTATAATGAGTGTTTGTTACCCTCTTTGAACTCGTAAAACCAAAAAGAGGCACTCATCAACCATGATGGGGAAAATGGGAAGGGAATCATTTTGTAAATAAATGGAAGTAGTTTGTTGTTACCTTTGAACATGGCACTTGTATGCATGTCATTTCAGTCAATTGGGTATTCAGTTGATCTCCATGACGATCCACTTTCATGAGTCATGTCACTCCTTTTATTCTTTCAAAAGAATGCATTTTCCACCGTCACACTGTGTGTTTGTCTGGTTTAGTCATGCTACCAAGTATTTTGTCGTGCCATCCAATTTTCAAAGGGAAGTTGAAGAAGTTTACCTCTGCAGTCAAAACAGTCTCTGTTTCAGTACTTTTGAGTCATTTTATGGTTACCCCATCCACATAATTCCAAAACTATGTTCCAAGTTTCATGTCGTCGATGCGGGACTTATCATGGCCCTCCTTCGATGAGACTATTCCTGTCGACATCAGCTCATCATCCAGGAAATAGTCTTAGAAACAAAACTTAGTACCTTGAGATGTGTATGCCTGAATCACATATTCTCTCACTCTCGACATAGGTTCACATCATTGACCTTTGATCGACAGAATCGACTGGGTGTTCAACATCAAGACATCTATTCACACATAGTGAATTGTACTAGGGTACCTTCGGAATCATTGACATCAATGGTGATCTCCCTCGCACTTGTTAATGGTTCACATCATTGGCTGGTAATCAAGTGGTTTCTACCATGTTCAACTTTCGATCATTGTAATCACAGGATAGAATCGTACTTTGTGGAAGATGAGATGAAGACCCTCGGTAGTTGTTTAGCGCTCATTGCTTTCCCCAGGTTGCGATGGATTTTTGTATATATAGCATGGATCCACATTTGTATGGTCATGGATATGCTCAAATTTGCATCTATATGACATAGATCTACATTGTATGTTTGGTATCTATGTCCAATTTTGAGTCCTCTATCACATGGATCTACGTTGTATTCTAGTAGCCATGCTTGTTTATTCCTCTCATGGATCTACCTTGTATTGTTCTGCAGCCATGAGTTGGTTACATTTGTCTATGAGTCAAGAGTATTGATGTACTAAAAATTCCTATTAGACAACATTCTTCGACCAAGTTGACATTTTCACCTCGAAGTGACAACTTGTTCTCTCAAAGCTCTTTCTTATCATATCCCTCTAAGTCTCATGCTTTGGGGGGCATTATGTTATACCTAAATCCTGTCACCGTCATGTGATGAGATACTTAACTTCCATGTTTTCCGTTAATCCCAACACATGGAGTGGAAACTTTCTCTGTTTGTCAATTCTACTTGAAAAGAATCGAGCACCGTGCTTACCCTATGGCTGATGAGCGGTACCTTGCTCAGCACCTCCTATACCCTATTATAGAGAAGCGGTGCCACCACCTATAGTCTTTTTTCTTAAAGTGGTTCTCATCTAAACTAATCTGTCATAAGGGAACAAAAGCGGTACCCTGGGTAAAATGGGAAAAAGAGAAGTTTCTCGAGGCTTCTAGAACTTGAGCCTCATGTCCTCCCTTATCCCTATCATTATGGGTTATTTTGATCTCGATATCCCCCTTGATAGGATCTTGGATCCACCTCACCCACCATTCTCTCAAATATCCCTATCCATTGAGCCTTATAAATACAAGCTCATATCCATAGTTGAGAGGGATAACTATAGAGGTATTGTTATGCTATTGGATTGACTACCTAGTCCAAATCATTGGAGAGCATAGAGAGCAAAGTTGGAGCTTATGGGGATGAAATGTTTGTCTCATGGAGGGGATTTCTGAAACTAAGGCAATGGTTGTAAGCTTCTCCATACATTCTTAATGCAAAGCTGATTTCTGTCCCACATTACTGTTGTTTTGATTTCATATGTATATGTTGCTAGATTCCTTAGTCACTAGCATGGACATGTAGATGATTTTCTGGTATATTTGATGTGCTTGTATGTTTGATATGTTTGTAGGTACACAAGTTCATAATCGAAGTAGTATTCCAGGTGTCTACATCATTCGGGGAAGGTCTTCATCCTTTCTCATTCACTCATTTGTTCTGGATCTAAACCATTCAGACCAGAGGAACAACTTCTGTCCGCAGAAGGTGCAATATTCCTAAGAAATAATACATGATTGATTATATATGCTAGAGTAGGTCTAACACATTATTATATATTATGCTTTCTTTGTTTGTTGTTGTTGAGAGAGAATTTGGAATACAACTATGATTGGAAAATCTCAATGGGGATATACTTCAACCATCCGAAATAAGGTACGATCGATATCCCTTAGTGTTAGATGTTTTTATTTCTCTTGCATATGGGAAAGGATTTATTTATGGTGTCATGTTCTCTATTGTGGTACCCCCAAGCCATAGGAAGTTTCTCTCTATAATAGAATTGGACACTCTGCTGGGGATATTCCTATTTGATTTTTCTTTGGGAATTGGGTATACAATGTGCTTGAATTGCTCTTTATTTCTTTGTTTCTGTGTCAAGTCTAGAGGTATGTTTTCCTAGTATTGTCATATAGGGGTAATTTTATATTGGCTTATCATTTTCCCTCTTTTTATTCCTTTATGCGAGTATTTTCCTCACAGTCGCGTATACACATGGGTTTCTCCTAAATTCATGTGTATGTACGTTGGTTTACTACAAACAATTGCGTAGGATTTGGTATTTAGATTTATTTGGATCGGGATTGAGTGTTTCTGGGTGAGTTTTGATGATTTTCGAGTCTTCTAGGGTACTATTGGTGTCTGTATACAACCTTTGTTTTTGACCAGAGACCCCTTTTGATTTATTTTTAATTAGAATTTGTCCTTTTTATTCATTTATTCCTTTTTGTTTTGGGATTAGTGCATTAGGTTTCTTTTCTTGGTGCCTTGCTTGGCTGTTGTCTGTTAGTGCTTGTAGGATCTGAGAGTGATAGAATCTTTTTTTTGCTTTTACATCTTATTTATTTTTGAAAATACAAAAATATTTTGCTTTGGCATACTTATACATTTTTTTCATTTTTCACTCGCATGGTACATGAATTAGGTTTGATTATGGAAGTTATATTCATATTTTCATATAGGAATAATTGCACCATCATTTGAAGGAAATACATGCATCTCATGTAGTGGTATACCCTGTTTTTCAATCTACAAAATTTCACTTGGCATTGTTTGTTAGGTGTGCATATTTATTTCATTGCTGAGTCATGATTTCATTACTTGCATGTCCATTTCCCTTTGAGTAATCACTGCCACTAAAATCAATGCTTAATTAAAATAAATCACATAATTTTCTTTTATAGGGTTCATCAACAAGATTAGGATTTAGAGTCTTGGAATAGTTCATTGTGAGTCAATTCTCCAAGACTAGTAAACAAAACAAGTAGGTGTCTATCTAGGTGAGAGAGAGAAATACTTGGTATAATTAATGTTTCTCAGGAAGATCCTCTTACATGGGATTCAAGCACGAGGCAACATGCATGATTGTGATTGGAATAGCCCTTGGTCACTTTCTATGAATGCCAGAGATATTTCTAGGATCGTATTCATATCTGGGGTATTTTGAGGTACCAGTTGGTCCTTTCAAGCTTTCGGATTTGCTACCCTACCCATACGGTCGATCCCACCTACAACTGTCCACTTGAGCATTGGTTATATTGGGGTGACCTTAGTTTCCTTACCTAGGTATCACAGGGGGTACTTGCAAAGGTTATTTTGTAGGTGTCTTGGCTAGGTAGGGGTCAGACAACAAATTCGCTTTAAGCATTGAAGCTGAGGGCCACTATAATCGGTTGCATACCTCCTCTTGTAGTGTATGGGAGTCTCAAGACTCTCCTAGGAGAGGAATACTTGCTGCATTCAGGAGCTCACATATCCTCCCCTTGGTTTTCTTGTATTTTGGCTATAGATTTTCTTAGGAGTGTGCTCTGTCTATGCTAGATTTCTTACAGTTGTGTAGTTAGATTGAGTCTTTTTATTTTTGTTGAGTCATAGTGGATCCAGGTGCAGAATTACGTCATTCTTTTCCTTTAGCATGTCTTCTTCCTTCTACATCTCCTCCTCCTTTGGGAGAGAGAACCAAATAGTCTGGGTGGACTAATTCTCACTTTAATTCACACATAGATCTCGCCATGAGTCACCATGAGCCTGAGATCCCGGTGAATCCTTCTTCTCCACCTCCCATGTGGGAGGTTGAACCTTCAAGCACGTATGGGACTCCGGTCAGGTCCGGTCGCCCTGTGGCTAGAGCATCACCTGATGATTTATCATAATTCCTAGACTACATAAACATCGACCACTGGAATTGGTCACATAACCAGAGTGGTGAGACTCACCGTGCACCCACTAGCACTAGCGCATTTAGGTATGGCATGCTAGACCTTCTCGAGACCGATTCAACACTCAATGTTGGGTCAGGTGTTGATCCTAGTACTATGCCTGGGGGAACTGCCATTCCTTTCCATGAGGAGAGGTTAGGTAGTGGTCATATTGCACCTTCCACCCCTGGAATGGGAGTACCTTCACACACACATCCTAGACCTAGTATTGGTGTTCCCATTCATGGAACTAGTTCTAGACATGTGAATGTTGGGGTGACAAGTTACATTCCTTCCCATATTCCATAGTCTTTAATACTGGTTCCTTCAAATTCATTTTTGACGACACATCCTCCTCCTAACTCTCAAGGTCCTTTGGGTTGGAGTACTACCGTTAGTCATGTTCATCCCATGTTTGCTTACACCATAGTGTCACAAGTCTATGTGCTAACCAGATGTGTCAGCAGGGTATGTACCATCGTATGGAGCGTCTTATGGAAAAAATTATAAATATTATTGGTCAAGATATCAACCTACCTATCAATCTCCTAACTATGGCTATGTAGCACCCCAACCTCAAGGTAATCCGAACTATCACATTCCCATGCAACCCTATATGGGGAAAACAAGGGGAGGTTACTATCCCACTAGCCAAGGCCATGGTGTCTATCACAATCAGAACTATATCAACCAACATTACTCAAGCGCATGGAACCAAATGGATCGACCTAGGCTCCCTTTCCTTGTAATGTTGAATCTACCTAAATTGTCGATATTGACAAATGATTCGGTATCTCATGAACCGACATGGTCGGTTGCTCCCACCAACCTTCCTTCGAACATTCCAAAGTTTGAAGGTAATACTGGTGAAGATCCTGGTGAGCATGTTACAACCTTCCACCTATGGTTCTCTTCGAACTCCTTGAATCACGATTATGTTTGTCTTAGAATATTTCAACGCACCCTCATGGGGCCTGCGGTGAAGTGGTATATAGAGTTTCCTGGGGGGCACTTATACATCGTTTAATGACCTTTCTCAATCAGTTTCATCTATCCATGCATTAAAGTGTCGTTACTGAAATCTTTTCGACATTTCGATAGGACAAAGCCACCCATATATCTGATCACATTCAAGGGTGGTGTAGACAGAAGAGATTGATTAAGGCCTTTATTCCACCATAGTTTTTGTTGGAATGGTTCCTCAAGTCCTAATTTCCTTTTATAGCGAAGGATGTTTCCACATTCGGAGTGCAGAATGAGGAACAAGCGATCTTTCGAGCTCAATAACTATATTTGATTTATGCTCAATCTAGGCTCTTATATGATATAATAACAAACACACCTAGATCTAATTTTGACCCTAAGTTCAAACCTAGGCCACATGCCAATGGAATCGTTGGCTCTGCAAGTGCTAAACCCGCAGACGTGGTTACAAACCAAATGAGTAATTTGTCTATTAACTGGCCTAGATCCAAATCATAGGCTCTATCAAGTGCCAAGAGGGATCAAATCTCCTGAGGTGCAAATCCCCTTGAGTGCAATACCCGAGAAGAGGTTTCCACCTCAGGAGATTTGATCCCTCTCGGCACTTGATAGAGCCTAGGATTTGGATCTAGGCTAGTTTCAGTCATGGGAGGCAACACAAAACTGGAGTTTGATCAACATTGTAAGGAACATGTTAAGTTGAAAACACAAAGTTTGATCAACATTGCAAGGAATAGGTTAAGTAATAAGTATTAAGGATTGAATAAATTGTTAAACTGGAAAATAGAGACAATAATTCTTTAAGGATTAAATAAATTAAAATAGGTTTCACGTTGTGATCATTCTCAATCTATCTTCTTCATCTTTTCTTATCTTCACACCCGACAATTTTGACATCTTCTCATATCGATAAAATGAGAAGGGAGGTTGAAATAGTATACCTACCAAATATTTAACTCGAGATATTGCTGTAAATGTCATACCCTGTCTCTCTTGCTTTCCAATATTAATAGTAGCTTTGTCCAATGTCAATCCTTGTGATTTCTAGATTGTTAAACCCCAAGCAAGTTTCAATGGAAGTTGTTTTTTATTACCTCTTTCGATAGACGTAATAGGAACCACTTGAGGAAACGATTCATCCCATGGTACCCCCACATAATTATCGAAATTTATTAAAACATACATGGGTGGTTGTGGAGGCGAACTTCCAAGGTTATATACAATTTGTTGTATAACTCCAAGAGCACCATTGACAAGTCCTGCATCAGTCCATAAGTTTGATGTCAACACTACCCTTGATCCTATGGCTATCAGTAATTCAAGATCCAACCCTTCTTCATATCCTTCCATAGAATAGTTGGTTCTTACAGATGTAGCAATACTGGTTGCAATGGGACAATTTATGCCTCTTATTAAAAGCTTGTTATGACAGTTTACATCATCATTTGTTGCAAACAAATGTATCACCTTATCAAATGAATTTTTCATTGAAGCATCCAAGGAAGTATCTGTATGATTCATCAACAATTTCCAATCCTCAATTGTTGGAACTGCATCTCAAATATTCATTAACAAATTACGAAAATATATTTGTTCAATGCTTTGTCCATTCTGTTGAAACACAGTATCAAGGGCCACAACTGTTGTGAATGTGTTCCTTAATTCTTTTGCAATACCTTTCGATGCATATACAGGATTATCCATAACAGGTGGAAATTGTCCCAAATCACTGACCAATATAATTGATCTTCCACCAAAAGGTGTATTAGCAATTTCTGGGAAGGCTTGGCAAAGTCTTGAATTTATTCTGATTAATAGATTTTTTCTAATAAAACTCATTTCATCGATCAAAATATATTTAACAGGCCTCAACTCTTCTTGTAAGTTAATTAAACTCGGTCCTCGTAAAGGATTAATTTCCTTGATCGGTATATGAAGTGCAGAATGAACTGTTGTTGCAGATATGTTGAAATTTGCCACCCCTATAGGAGCTAGAAGAAGTAATGGACTTTTCCCTGGGTGTGAGAGATTTGCAAGTGTATTTTTAATGGCTCCAATCAAATACGACTTTCCTGTACCAACAATTCCTTGGATTATCATGCATAATGGATAAACACCTGTTCTATAATGCTCAAGGATAACATTGTATGCGATTCTTTTCTTATCCCCCAAACTATCAATTGAGTAAGACTTTGCATGTTGATTTGTAAAAAAAAATTTCAGTTTTCGCATTTTAGAGATGAAATGATTTGCACGATTGGAGGTCTCTTCATCTACAAAAGCAGTGTTCCAATTATTCATACAATCAAGATCCCTATGTCCAAGCATCTCAAACTCATTATAATTTATAAATTGATTTTTATATAATCCACATATGATCTCACATTCATGCTTCCTAGAATCTCTTTGTGGATTTGGATGTTCCTCTTCTTTTTCAAATTCAACTCGAGCATTTGTAGGAACAGGTTTACGATCAACATGCCAAGGTATATACTGCAAATTCTTCCAATTCTGTACTATTTCATCAAATGTGTGGCCTATATATTTTCAAAAGTCACAAAATGTCTTGTACAAAACCAACTCGGACCAACAAAATTCAACAAACTTCTCATCTTTTTGATAAGGAATAGAGTTAAATCTAGGAAACACACATACAATAGATGCATTCCTTTGTTGTAAACATTGCCCTCCCCCGTCGACATTTTTCATATGACCAGTATTTTGAAACATCTATCAATGTAAGTTCCTCCATATTCTCAAGTTGCTTAGTATATGCATCAATCAAAGAGTTATCATGCTTGGCATTATATGTATCAACTTGTACTTGTTTGAAAACCTTGATAGAAACAATTAGAACCACAAAACGACTGCTACATTCTGAAAGAGGAAGCTCTAGAAGCAAATGACATGTCTCTTGTGCACCAATGTCCCTATCAATAATGGATTCACACAATAAACTTTTATATGCACATGCTGTGGGTTCATTTGGCTTCTGGATAGAAGAGACCAACATTAACATATCGTGGATTGTTTCAGATCCTTTTTCAGATTTAGCAGCGTATTTAGCTATGTAATTAATAACCACACACTTGGAAAGTATAGGTTTCCAATCTATATTATCCCTCCACATCATCAATGTTTAACGATTGTGTGTATTCACTCTGTCATCATTTCTTCTATGTTCATACTTTTTTTCTCCTTGTTCATCAATGTAAAGTTTTGAATTGTCACATAGATCCCATGGTGCATGGTACTGATAGACCATTTTTCCTCCCTTCTTTTGAAGGCAACTTTTCTCATTGCAAGTAATATGACGCTCGACACAGTTAAGAAGTTCTTCATAATCAATCATTGGATTTAATTGAGATATTCGTTTTGTGTCTTTTACAAAAGGATGATCATCTACATTAAATCCAATTTGAATCTTATGTTGATGTCACTCACGTGGATTTATTGCATGTACACATCCATCGAAATACTTTTTTGCAAATATAACTTCTCCAGGATCATCCCAATTCAAAGTGTCGATGTTGGGAGCATTTTTTAACCAAAGAAACCCATGGACATGAGGAGATCCATGATGTTGCCATTCATAGCGAATCCAATAATCTGTAGCCTGATGAAAATGTTCGAAAACCTCTTCTCGAAACATTGTATGTCTCAAGTGCATATAAAGTGCTACGATGTGTGGATTATCAATAACATTTTGATGTCACCATTTTCTCGCTTCACGTGGATCTGTAGGACTTGTGCATGGAATTAATTTATGAAAATCAGGCCACTGCGTATCCACTACACTTAGTGTGAACAATATTGTCAGACAACCTATTTGTTGAATCAAGTCGGATAAATCTTGACGACACTTGCTCCAATATGCACGTGTACCTCTTAATACCGTTCCAAATCTCATTAATCTTTCTCCCAATCTTGAATATGGACGATTTTATAAATGTTGTCGTAACTCTTCCATTTTTGTGGGTAGTTCACTAATATTTTTCTTGAAAAAAAAACTTGAGGAAGCTTGAGCACAATCTCTCATTATGATATTTAGTAAAAAATATTTGAAGCGAGGGTGCCTTCCAAATCTGTTATCATGATATCTGAGAAGATGTTTTGAGTACTCATGTAGATGGACATTTCTCCTTTGCGGTTGTAACCAATATGCCTCTCCTTTAGGGAACAATGATGGAAATGCCATATCAAATAATCCAACAGTTTTATACTCATTAATCGAAGATGAGCCAATGTTTGGCCAGTTAAGCACATTAGTTGATTCTTCATTTGCATTGTTTTCATCCAGACTTGGATTATTTTCCCATGCTCTAATAATTTCTATCTCTTGTGGTGCACTTGGAAGCCTTGATGCAAAATTGTTTGTAAACCATCTAACATATCATCAACTCCTGGTATCCCTTCCAACATTGAAAATTCTATGTCCTTGTCAATACCAGGAAGAATAATAGAATTAAGCATATGTGAAATATCTGTTGCATTTTCAAGTAACTCTTCTATTGCGTCAGAATCCACTTGAACATCTTGGTAATATGGATCATTCTGAATTTTAGATAATAATGCATCCATAACTCTCTTTTTTCTAACAATGAAATCATAATTGGATCCTTGGCGTCCTTTTTTTAGCACAATGACCATTAAGTCCAAATTTTTAATATTTCATGGCAATGTATTGACGATATATTTATTCTCCTGTAGAAAACTAATGGTTTTTCCTTGATATTTGTATTTTCCACCTATTGAATGCATCACGTGCTATATTGGACTTGCACATGCTATCAACATCTCTTCAACTTGTGTGAGATCTTCAAGGACATGAGGTTGAGTTCCTGGATCCACGTGGTTCGTAGCTGAGAATATGTGATTAGATCCCTCTCATAGACATCGCACACACATTGGACCTGTACTTGTATTACGTACTTGCATTCCATCATATGACTCCATGCAGACATGACACATTTGAACTTCTGCTAATCGATCAATTTGTTCACGAAATTTGCAATGTCTAGTATACATTTCTTTAGATGGTACCGATATATTATCATCCATTTCAACACCTTGATCTCCGATTGTTACACATTGAGCATCCCCATTTAGATTTCTCTGTTCTTCCAATTGATTCAACTTTCTCTCTCAATATGCTTTTTGACGATCAACATTTCATTTTCTTTGTTCTTCTCGTTCTTGTGTTGTCAATTCATCCAACTTTATTTTCAATCTTCTTTTTGTCGATCTGCATTTGGGATCATATTAGTAATTGGAACTGCTTGAAATTGGACCATGTCATCAAGACATTACTCACTGATCATTACACATTGAGCATTTTCCACAGTTGGTTCCACTGGTAAATAGGCTGAAATTTGTTTTTTTCGTTCGACATTTTGATTTTTTTGTTGTTCTACAAATTGATTTCTTGCTTCCTCCAATTGCTTTGAATTTCTCTCTCAATAGGCTCTTTGACGATCAACATTTTGTTTTCTTTGTTCTTCTCGTTCTTGTACCGTCAATTCATCCAACTTTTTTTTTCAATGTTCTTTTTGTCGATCTAAATTTGGGATCATATTAGTAATTGTACCTGCTTGAAATTGGACCATGTCATCAACACATTGCTCGTTGACCAGTAGACATTGAGCATATTCCACAGTAGGTTCCACTGGTATATTGGTTGAATTTTGTCTTTCCCATTCGACATTTTGATTTTTTTGTTGTTCTGTAAATTGTTTTCTTGCTTCTTCCAATTGCTTCGACCTTCTCTCTCGATATTTTCTTTGTTGATCAACATTTCGTTTTCTTTGTTTTTCTCATTCTTGTGTTGTCAATTCGGTCAACTTTCTTTGTCGGTATTCTTTTTGTCGATTTGCATTTGTGATCATATTAGTAATTAGAACTGCTTGAAATTGGACCATGCCATCAACACTTTGCTCTCTGACCGTTACACGTTGAGTATCTTCCACAGTTTCTTCCACTGGTATATTGGTTGAATTTTGTCTTTGTCATTCAACATTTTGATTTTTTTATTGTTCTGCAAATCAATTTCTTGCTTCTTCCAATTGCTTCAACTTTCTCTCTCGATATGCTCTTTGTCAATCAACGTTTCGCTTTCTTTGTTCTTCTCGTTCTTGTGCTGTCAATCCATCCAATTTTCTTGTTTGATATTCTTTTTGTCGATTTGTCTATTCTTTATTTCGTTCTTCTCCTTCTTCTGATGTCATTTCATTAGATTTTATTCCTTGATATGCTTTTTGACGTTGGGTGTTTTGTATTTTTTGTCCCTCTCTTGTTTGTCTCATAGCATCTTCCATTTCTAGGTCAGATTCTATATAAAAAATGGCAATCATTAATATATACACTAATTTTTTTTTATCAATGAAATCTACACTGAAATCAATGCACCGAAGGAATAATAGCTACACAGAAGCACAATACAGTGAAAACTATGAAATTAAAAAAAAAAATACGTTGAATTCTATGCAAATTTAAAACTCAATATTTTTTTTTAAATTGAGCTATTTGGGAGGATTGAACCTTCAACCTCATGCCCATTATCCCAACCACCTTACCAGTATACCACAGGTAGTATAGTAAGGAAAATATTTATAAACTTAAATCATATTGCATTTGGTGAAAATGAAGGAAAAATGGATCAAGAGGATTTGATCCCATGACCTATCTTTAACCACTACAATGTGTTACCAATGGAATACACCCTAAATTAGTTGTTAGTTATTGATAATAGTTTACATTTATATCTTTGAATTTAATTTAAATTTATATTTTAATATATAATGAGGTTTATATATATATTGAAATATAAATCGGGTTTCCTTACATCATGATATTAATATAAATGTTAATGTTATATTTAATATATATAATTTAAATATAAATTTCAATTTTTTTAATTAAAATTATATTTAATTTAAANATATACTTCAATATATTGACATGAAAAAGGTTGTGATTGCGATTTTAGTGAAAGGAGATCGTACGAAGCCTTAAAATATTAAAATATGTATTAAAATTATATTAATATATATTTCATTCAATATATTAGTCTGAGATCCAGTGAACCTTGGAGGAGATCGCACCGGTAGAGCCCTGTGGTGACTGCGTACGCTTGCCAGGATGGAGATCTGCCCAGATGGAGATGGCATGGAGGAGGCAGAGGACATGGTAGGGAGTAAAGCATTGGGAGGCGGGAGGTGGTGCTATTTTCCAGATTAATTTGAGCCTGAGCATGCGTGAGCCAGCCCCTATTTTCCAAATTAATTTGATGGATGGCTGAGCCAATCGCAGGGAAGAGGAAGAAGAGATGGCAAGGAGGAGGTCACGCTAGATGGTTGGGAGGTGGCCCCAATAGAACTTAAAATTTACAATTTAAAATTTTTTCTGGAGAATTTAAAATTTACACTTAAATTTTTTTCTGGAGAATTTAAAATTTACAATTAAATTTTTTTTTCTGGAGAATTTAAAATTTTACCTATTGGGTTTATTGTCACTGTCGTAGTGGCTATTGCTATTGCTGGATCAAGGTAGATAGCTATGATGTAGTTTGTGATACTTCTTGGTATTTATATAGTTGTTGTTGTTTTTTCTAATTTTCCACTTTTTTTTATAGCTGACATAATGTTACATAACATTACAAGATCTCCCCCATAACATTACATAACGTTACAAGATCTACCCCATACTAGGTTGTAGAGTGCCTTTTGGCACAACTAGCCTACATCGGGACAAGCTACGACTTCTTCTCAACCCACCCAAATGGTGGATGTACTTTCAGTGCAATCGTCAAACCAAAAAGGTAACCAGCAACCTGGATGGAATAAAAAGAAAGGTAAAAACAATCGAAAGGGTGGGAATCAGAAAGAAAATTCTAATAATGACAAGAACAAAAATAATGTTGGGGGGACAAGAAATTTAAAATTAAGGTTAAATTTCCTTGCAAGCTTTATGGGTTTGATCACCTCACTCACTTGTGCCCTCGGATAGAAGACGCCTCTAAGTTCATCGCATAGAGCCCAACTTTGTTGACAATTACTTTACCAACGAACCAGGATATGAACTTAAGGACCGTTGACCCAGGAAGTGTTGGTGGGACTCAAAACTCATCGGAAACTATTAGTGGCCATGGTTGCATCAACATGATGGATTCTAAAAATGTTGTGACGCATGCTAAAGAATATGGTACGTCACAACTTGACCTAGGGAAAGAACCGGCTCCACCCAAGAGCCCTTTGCGTATTCTAAATCTTAGCGACAAGCTTGCAACTCCACCTCAAATTCCTAAGGGATTCTTAAAGCATTAAGGGCACAATCCTAATGCTCGAGCCACCCAAAACTTTCTATTGTTGATGATTTGGGATAGAATCCTTGTGCGATGTCTGCTTTAGAAGTTCTTCATAGTTTCCCTTCGCAAAGGAAAGCCTTGTTGTCTGTTCTTGGAGTGCCCTGTGTACACTCTCCTTAAGTGATCAAATTTGAAACTCATGGAGTCTAACCTCGCTTGCCTTACTATGTGTCCCTTTTGGTTCATGTAGAGTGTCTAAACAACACCATCCAGTGCACCATGATTGATGAAGGCACTGCAGCATCCGTGATGTATTTTTCATGTTGGAAAGGTTTGGGTTCTCCTATGTTGTCTAAGTCTGGAACCATGTTGACTACTTTTGATGGAAGATCGCTTTGGCCACATGGTATACTTCCTTCCCTTGAGTTCCAATTGGGAGGGAAGAATGTTGCGATCGAGGTTGAGGTGGTTGATTCACTCCTCAATTATAATATTTTACTGGGTAGGAACTGGATTTATAACATGCAAGCGATCGATTCATCCCTATTCTGGGTTGTTTGTTTTCCTTTGGATGGAAATATTGTTCTGATCGAATAGAGATATTTTGATAATTCCAGTTTGAAAGCATCATCGGTAAATTCATGGATTGTTAAAGTTCTTTTGCACATCACCTATGCGGGCCAATGTCCACCTGCTAGAGTTCATGATAAATTACTGGGATCATGATTTGGGCATGTTTGACCTTCAAGGTGAGTCCTTAGAGATTACTTCAGAAGATATCTATTTCATTACTGGTCAGTCACAAAGGGGAGCTCCAATCAACTTGGAGGGCACCGGTAGAGGCGATGACCCTCTAAGTGTCCAAAACTATATTGACATATACTGTGCACCAGGTACCCAAAAGAGAGGGAGTTGCATCCCTATTGTACACATACATGATAGTCCTCTACAGGTATTGACAAGTACCATAGTGAGGGTTGTGGGATCATCTTCTCTTTATCTTGCTACACAGATACAGATGAGGTTAGCAGTGGATTGCATGCAGGGGCTCCTATATGATTGGTGCTTGGGAGTGATCCCGATTTTGAGAAAACAGCTCTCTGACTGCAAGAGAGGAAGGAGGAAGAAATTTGGATATTCTAGCATACTAGTAGCCTTATTCAAGAGAGAGTGCCGATATTGAGCCCTGCAGTACCCCTACCAGTTGTTTCTCCTCGTCAGCCTAGGCTGAGTAGATGGGGAGATATTTTCCTCCACTAGGGAGGAGGTGGCTCAGTGTAGAGTGTATATGATGATGACTTCTACTTTTGGTGGGAGCAACAGTTACCAGCATTGGAGCAGTTTCCATATGCCGGGATGGATTTCCATGGTGATCCAGACCTTGTCCTCCCTCCAAGAGGAGCATGGGGAGAGCTAGGTAATTTTTTATTTTCAAATTTTAAAATTTTTATGAATTTTAAATATAGGGATATATACATATGTATAAGAGTTCTAATCCTATAAACATGTCAAAATGCAGATATTGGACCAGTCCACCCTGAAGGGCATCCACGCATGTATATGCATCCTGTCTTAGGAGAAGACCAGGGGCTTATTAGGGTTCTTAAGGGGAAGCTGGCTAGGGTTACCCAAAGAGTACCCACTTTGCGAATTGAGCACATCCTAGCCATCATGGAGGAGTTTGTGGTTGGTGTACCACCTATCTGGATACACCTTTTGAGGCGAGTAGCCATAGTAGTTTTAGTATACATAGATGTTGTTGAGGCTGCTGAAGCTGAGGAGGCTGAAGAAGACAGAGTACATGGAGACTGGGGGGACAAGGGTGGTCCATCTGACCAAGGTGGTCCAGCCTAGATCTAGGGCATTTGATGGACTATGATCCATATTTTGTATATTTTTGTATATTATACAGTTATGACTGGATCTGACGATCAGAGACTCGACCAATCTATGGACAGATATTCACACACACACACACACACACACACACACACACACACATATATATTGTCGATTTATTTACAATTTTTTTTTATGTGTATGCTGTATATTATGAAATATGTGTTAAATTCCAATCCAAAATGTAATTAGCATATGCATCAGTTAATGAATTCTGATTTCTTAGAATGTGATTGAATGTAATGAATTCAAAATTTATTTCCAATAACCTAACTTGCATAAAATGACACAATAGAACAGGGTTCCGCACCTGATAAGCTCGATTGAGCTGGGAAACCACCAGTTGAGAGTCCAGTTGGACTTCCAGCTGAGTGATACCACGTGACAAAGCATCCCATAGAAGCTTAATTATAGCCCTATACTCAGCGACATTATTAGAAGCAGGACCTAAGCATGCACCTCTTGAGGCAACTAACTGTCCTGAGGGAGAATAAATGACCCATGCCCCTGAAGCTAGATTACAAGTGTGGAAACTAGCGCCATCAACGAAACCTACGTACCTCTTGGAAGACATCTGGAAAAACCAACATATGGTATAAAATCACAAACCGACAAACTAGTGTACATAAAAATACATACAATAAAATACAAGAAAAAGTGCTAATCCTAAGCATAGTACTTTTTCAGGTAGAGCCCATTTCTAGGCTCGGGTAGCTTATTCCCATCAAAATCAATTAACTCATATGCACCCTTCTTTAAGACCTTTGACATGACATAAGGCCCTAACCACATGGTTTTGAATTTTCCTGCCCCTAGGGGTTCTTTGTCTTGGTACCAGAGCAAAACAAGTTCCCCCTTAGAGAAAATCCGAGGCTTGATCGACTTATCATATTGGATTTTGACCCTATTTTTGTGAGCTTGATTTGCTGTCAGCACATCTCTATGTTGTTCATCAAGATGTTCTAAATGTACTAGACATTCTTCAAGCTCCATCATATCAGGTAACACATGAATAGCTATTTTCAAGGACATGATTTCACATTCAACCGGGGTAATGGCTTCCACTCCATGAACGAGTTGGAAGGGAGAGAAACTTGTAGCATTTTTTACATTAGTTCGATACACCCAAAGTGTGGGGTATATCATGATATGCCAGTTAGAATGGGCTGCATCAATAGTACGTTTGAGGATAGTCTTCAAAGTTTTGTTAACAGCCTCGACCTGACCATTTGCTTGAGGATAGTACGAAGATGAATGTTCTTATCTGAATTCTAGCATAGTGGTCAGTTCTGTCATCATGCTATTTTGAAAATGACTACCATGGTCAGTGACAATCACCTTGGGTATACCAAACCATGCTGTAATTTAATTGAACACGAAGAAAGCTATGGTTTCCTCGTTGGCTTTGAAGGTGGGCATTGTCTTTGCCCATTTTGTAAAATAGTCCACAGCGACAATGATATATTTGTGCCCCCTGGAATAGGCTAGGTTGCACGTCACGTAATCAATCCCACACTTCATGAAGGGGCCCACCAAGACAACCGAAAATAACAGAGTGGGATGTGACCACATTTTTCTGGTGTAAAGCTGACAGGGATGATAGCACTTCACCGCTTCCACACAATCCCTAAAGATCATGGGCCAGAAATAACCAGCACTTAGTATCTTCTGGGTCGTTGCTAACCCAGATAAATGACCCCCACACACTCCACTATGGGAATCATTCAGGACAATCTCTGCTTCCTCATGGGTAAGACATCGACGCAAAATGGAATCTACCCCCCTTTGATATAAAGTATCTCCAATGATGAGGTAGTTCTTAGCATGAAGGCGTAATTTGCGTCGTTCCTCTAGTGAGGAAGCTGCCGGATAATTCAAAGTCTAGAGATAGATAAGTATATCTCCATACCAGGGGTCAAAGGTGGATATTAATAAGATATGCTCATCTGGGAATGAGTCTTCTTCAATGACTACATCTTCTTTCGTCAGAAATTATGCTATAAGCTCAACAAAAACTAAGGATTTTTTAGACTTAGCGGACTGGAAATCCAAGTCAAACTCTTGGAGAATGACTATCCATTTGTTAAATTTGCCTCCAACAATCCATCAGGACAAAACATACTGAAAAGGATTAACATCCTCCACTACTGTTGTAGTCCTCAGTAAAATGTAGTGACGTATCCTCTGAACAACATAGACAGCTGCTAAAGCCAATTTCTCGATGTGGGAGTACTTGAGTTTAGGTCCGGTTAAAGCACAACTAAGATAGTAAATGAAATGCTCTTGGATCTTATCATCTTCCTAGACCAGGACTACCCCAATGGTCGACTTGGACGTGGCCAGATACAATATAAAATCCCTAGAGTAATCTGGAAGACGCAGTAAAGGTGCTGACAACAAAGATTTTTTCAATGCCTCGAAAGCGAGTTGTGCAGTTTCATCCCATACAAATGGGGTGTCCTGTTTTAGCAGGCGCATGAAACCCTTGGTAATCTTAGCGTAGTTTACAATGAAACGTTGGAGAAAATTGGACTTTCCCTACAAACTTTGAAGTCACCTGATAGAACGAGGAGGAGGCAGATTTACAATGGCCTCTACATTTAATGGATCCACATGAATGCCTTATTAGAGACAACGAATCCGAGTAATCTCCTTGACTCGACACAGAACACACACTTGTGGGGATTCACGCGGATCTTATAGTATCTGCATCGTTCAAAGATTAGACATAAGTGATCTGGATGATTGATTCTTTTACGAGAATGTGCAGGAAAATCATCAAGGTAAGGTTCGACAATGGCTTTGATATCATGGAAGGCAAAGTTCATTTCCCGTTGAAAGGTTGCCCCTACATTTTTCAATCCAAAAAGAATTTTTTTGTATGCGAAGGTACCCCAAGGACAAATGAAAGCAATTTTATGTTGGTATTCCTGTTTTATTTGAAATTGATTGTATCCAGAGAAACCATCCATAAACAAGAACACTTCACTTCACGCGCAAGCATCTATAATTTGGTCTATAAATGGCATGGGATAGTTTTCCTTAGGAAAATATTTATTCAAATATCTAAAGTCAGTACAGATGCGTATGGTCCCTTGCTTCTTATCAACAGGGACTGGGTTAGAAACCCATTCCTTCAGAGCTATGGGATATATAAAACCATCTTTCAATAGTTTTTCAACTTCAGCCTTCACAGCCGCCGCTTTACGCGATTTAATAGGTCTTAACTTTTTTTGAACAAGTTTAGCATCAGTGTATGTTCGGATCTTGTGCTCAACTATCGATGGATCAATGCCTAGCATCTCCTCATATGACCAGGAAAAAATGTCACAGAACTCCTTGAACAAGGACGTATAGATTGAAATCTCCTCAGGAGAGCAGTTTACACGATATGTATATTTTCCATGACATAAAAATTTACAAAGATGTTGATAGGGACAGTAGCGAAAATATTTTCCATATTCCCCTCAGCAAACATTCATTCCCTTGGTAAGGGATTGATGGGTGTATCAACATCATCTGTCAGTCTCATATGAAACTCTTGATTCTCTATCTTGCTTAGCTCTAGAAGAAAATAGGATCGATGATGAAGTTCTTCGCAGATCTTATAACATCCGCACATGGCTTCCAAAATGGATTCATCAGAAGGTAAAACCATATCTAAAAAATCCGTAGAATGGGAAGAGTTTTCTACCCAAGCAAGAAAATAGACTTCTTCTAGGTCCTCTGAGACTGTGAGAGGATCTAGAATGGGATCAACAGTGGTTTGAGTGATAGCTTGGTAAGCCACTTCCACTGCCGATAAGGGTACTTCCGGTTCATGGGGGGAGGGAGAACCCAAGGATCAGTCCTATCAAAAACCGTGGCTATGGACTTCCCCACACTAGTAGAACCTATATAGTTAATCGGGGCTGGAAGATCAACTATGCCCATCAGTGATGCATACATTCCAGCTCCCAAGCTCTATGCAGCAGGTTTGACTTGATCAACCAATGGCACAATGGACTCATTAGACTCCATGCAGCCTTTTCGAGTAAAATCGAGTTGGTCAATAGTAACCAACTTTCCTTCATGTGGAAATACTACCACTTGAAAGACGGCCGATGTAATAGCATACATGGCATAAGTCCAACTTCTTCCCTAAAGCAAGTTATAATATAAGGGTGCATCAATCACCTCTACCTCAATAGACACTGCTTTCCCTGCTAACTTAATTTCAAAAGCTGGTAGGATACCATGCGAACACAATGACCTTCCGTCGAAAGCAATAAGCAGGGTGTTTTACGGAACCCGCTCTGGCGATTTGAGAGATTTCCAACATGACAAGGAAATAACACATGTAGAAGCACCCTTGTCAACAACTTCCCTTCCAATGGTATTTCCACCATGGATGACATCTATTGATAAGGATACCTGGTAAGGTAAGCGAATTTTAACATCAAACAAGTGAAATTTCTCCATGAGACTCAATGAGTCCATGCTGCCTAAGGCTGCTAAGAGTGCATCCCGCTATGCGGGACAGCTCTATAACACCTCTAAATCTGACATTGCACATGGGGTTTGGGCTAAGTCTTCAACCACGGAGTAGTTTGAAGCAGCCCTAGAATTAGGGTTATGCAAGGTCTTCTTAAAGACACCTTTTGATATCTTAGGCATAGTTTCAGCAGGCTTCTCGATCGTGAGAGGGTTAGAAGTTTCACCTATAGACTTACCCTTCTCAGAAGTCTCTTTTTCATAGTTTTTGTTCCTGGTCTATAGCAAAGTCAAATATCGGACCATGTTGATATAATTGGGGTCAGGGGCATTTGGTGTGCTCCCTGCTACATTAGAAGTTGAAGCAGAATTCTACCCTTGGGGAAAAGGATCCTTTAGGATAGCCAGTTGTTGACCTTTTAGCAGCTTCTGGGCTTGTTCCATAAGGGGATGAAGGTGAGTGAGGTGATCCTCATGGCACAACTTACATGGGAAATTCACCTTTTTCTTTTCTTTCTTTCCCCCATCAGCATTGTTCATGGGTTTCTGTTTGTTTTGATTTCCCTCCCCTTTCTTTCCTCTCTTCTTCTTCCCACTAGGCTACTAGTTTCCCTTCTGAGAGGTTTGTGCAAAAACATTTACATTTTGGGGTGAGGGGGAAGCCTTTGCTACCTCCATCATAGAATGTTTTACTGACAACTAATGGAGCTGTTTGGCCAAAGATTCTACAGCAGGAGATTTTATGGACCTAACCACACCATCGGCATGGGGCCCAGGCTTAGGTTTCTCTACATCGTAGGTAGGCCTCGTTGCCTCAGGGATAATATCATACAATATCCTAGATTGTGAATAAATCAAATCCAATTGTTGGGCCCTGAGGATAGCTTCTTCCTCATTCGTCACTCCTAAAGTGGATACATCCTTATATATATAACGAAACAGGGATTTAAGGAACCACTGTAGTAAAAACTTAGTAGGACTAGTGGCTTTAATAAGGCACTTTTGCCTCCTCCACTCTTGGATGTGATCCGAGATGTGGGTAGCCTTGTTATGCCTAAAGGTAAATAACAAGTCCGTTCCGAAATCGTATCGGACTGGAAGCTGAATGTGGCTAAAGAATGCACTAACCAAGTTCCAAAAACTACTAAACGCAGTAGAAGGAAATTCAATGTACCATTTTTCTATGATACTCGTTAAGGTTCTTTGGAACAGCCTCAACCTAATTGAATATTCATTCACCGAATTAGAAGAACACCATAAATGAAATGTGCTAGCATGAGCCCCAGGATCTTCACCAACTTTGCCTTTGAATTTTGAGATATCTGATGGCAATTTGGTGGGAACAGGTGGCCATGAGGGGTCATGCCTCACTAGGTCGTTCATCAATTTAGAAAAATCTAGAAAGTTTAACGTTGCCAAGAATGGAAGCTTAGGTCAAACCAGAGCACTAAAAGTGCCAGTATGGGGATTAGAGGGACTTGCCCCCAAATTCCCATATGTAAAGGTGGGGTTTCCCCCTGCCACTGATTGCGAAGTGGATGGATTGCTTTGAAATAGATTCCATCCATAAGCCATAGGATTATGGGTGGGAGGTGCATTATAAGAGGTTCAGGCCACCCTAGTCGAAACCAGGGTTTAAAAAACAGGAGTGGGTATCCCTCTGCTAAACAACGAAAAGGGAGAGCTCATGAACGGGGCCGAGACCAGGGTTTGAAAATCTTTACCATAAGGGTTAGTGTTTCCAAACTAAACTCCTACATAAGAGGGTGATGGGCCTACGTATGGAGTGGATGGGAGCATATGCCCCCCATTCCATGGAAATCCTTGGAAAAAAGCCGAGGATCCTACCGAATCGCTCTAGGAAGTGTGTGCAAAGGAGGAAGGAATAGTAGGTATACTAGGAATCCCAGTAACCATGCCACCAGAAGCACCTGCTAGGCTTGTGGGAACCGACGATTGAACCATTCATCTCACTGGACTTAGGAGCATAGTAGGTATACTAGATCTGAGGGCACCTACCAGGGGAGATAGTACCCCTTTAGCCTGAGTGGCTGAGGTGGAAACAAAAGAACTTTCTCCTGCAGTAGACATAATCCTGCCAACAAGGACACCAAATACAGGTGGATCAAAAGGATGAACCTGGACGATCAAAGGATCATTTAAGTCAGTCAAGGGTGTATTTAAATTCCTTGCAAACTAGTTATCCTGCAAGTATTCTATCTCAACTATATTAAAATCAAAACGGCTATCCCTAATTTCTAGTTCACCCAAAACTTCACTTACTCCTATCGGTTCAAATGAACCATCTATGTCCAATCTCCGCCTTTGAGGTGGAGGTGGAGGTTCCAATGTGATGATAGGAGGAAGGTTTTTCAACCTTCGTGACCTTCTAATAGGTTGGTCCTCCACGATTGTAAATTTTGCAATTCAAACCCTAAGGTCAGCTAAACACAGACAAACCACAGAGCAATCACTACGAAAATTCCTAAAGTCTTAATAGTCAGCAAGGGTAAAAGATATGCTTTCCCAAAGAAAGCTGAAGAATAGTTACTTGGCATCCTTAAAGAGGTTCTTAGGCACAAGCGGAGGAATCACCCACCTCCCTCCTACACTTTAAACAAGGGTTACCTTCCAAGCCCATCCAAGGTGAACCAGAAATAGCCTTTCGGTTTACCTAGGTATGAACGCTAGATGTTAAGAGACTAGAGGCTACCTTAACTATACCAACAGTATGGGGGGACAGTCACAAGCTTGAATCGTACTCATGGGTAGGGTAGCTGAGCCTAAAACTCTGTCTAGGACATAATCCCCAGATGCGTAAAAGTGTTGATTTACGTTTCGATAAGGAATCGAAGGGTTATCTCCTCAGTCCAATGCCTCCACGCGGCCCCGTGCTTGACTCCCATTTGATAGGAGCTTCCTAGATACTATCAATAAAGATATGGATTTACCTATCGATTGGCCCACTATGTCTGAATTTTAAAACTTATAGGAAGTTTGCACTTCCTATCCCACAAGTCTAGCCTAAGCTAGTAGGTGTATGGCCCTAAAAAAATAAAAATTACTAATAAATTTTAATTATTGCGTTCATTTTAAGGGCTACTTTTTACTCAAAATGCAAGTGGAGTGAAAGACTATGATGTTTTTGACTCGATAAGAAATGTAAAAACAATGGTGTATGTTTCCAAAGCAAAACTATCACTACTAAAACAAACTTCTTTTTATTCTTTTTGTAAATATAAATTGATGAAAATGCAACGATGAAGAGAATACTAAGACTATATTTTTGTAGTTTTTTGAGATTATATTTTAAAAACTAAAAATAAAACTACTCTATGCAAAATCAAATGCAAAAGCTTCTAAATGTTTTCTTTTCACTTTTTAAAATGCTCAAAGACTACTATGCACCTAAATGCACAAAACTTGAGTATGCTTGAATTAAACAAACTGTATAAAGTAAGCAAAGTGAAGTAATCAAATTAATAAGACCAAGGATCAACCACCTAAGTAAGACTTGGAACGCTAGCTTGAGCGAATACAATGTAAGGAAAACACTGAGATCACACAAAGGAAAGTGGCAAACCAATCACTATCCAAAAATAGAATGGGATAAACAGTGTCTAGAACCCTGATCACTAATTCAGGAAACCAACACTTGAACCTATAACCCAAACAAGAAAATCCACTTCAAGTTGCAAACAGAAAGACAATCCAAATAATAAGAACTCAAGGGCTTCACAAGAAAGTGGAAGGTGTGGCTAACAAGGTCATCAAACTCACAGTGCAATGCTTATAAGGAAGACCAACCAGCAAACAAAATTTAAAGAGGGATAGGGACAAGCAAACCCTAACCCAAAAATTTGAATACTCAGACTTGTACACGACTGTGTAAAAGGGAAACCCACGTATTGTACGCGGCTGTCCTATAGAGAAACCCGTGTATGCAGGTCTCTATACGTGACTGTATGCAAGAGAAACCCACGTATAGGTACAAAATTTTCTAATAAAAAGAAAATTTTCAAGGTCTTCAAACACTACCCTAAGCATGAACCAAGACAGGAGACCACACATACATTCAAGGCAACGATTGGGCAATGGTCAACAGAAATAACCCACAGCAGTCTGGGCTCCCCAGTGGAGTCGCCAGTTCTATTGTACAGGAATAAACACCCTTGTAACCGAGGGTCTGGGGTTACCAACTTACTTCTAAAACTTGTATACAATCAGCTTTAAAGTATAGAAAATGAATATGAAGGAATGTTGAACTCACCCGATTAACGATGGTTGATCCCAGCTTTCTCTTCTCCCATTCTGCACCTCTCCAAAGCTTTCAGGGATGCACCTCCTTCACCTACAAAGAGAAAATTATACAAGTAAAATATTATACATGTGTATATGAAAAGTTATATGAACAATATAGAGAGTGCTTAATCCAAAAATATTCATCAAACCATGATACATGAAAGAGACTCAACACAAAGTTGGAAGAAGAATTCTCTTTATTGAATGAGATAAGTTTACAACCCAACGCCTGAAACAAGGACTCCTTAGTAACCAAAGGACTCTGATTTCTGCTGCTTCAAATACTTCTAAAGATATACCACCAACATAAATTTGCTTTCCAAGTATGATTGATTAATGCCCTCCCCAAGGCCTCTATTTATACTTTGGGAAATAGAGAAATTTCAAAGGTTGAGGAGGTTGAGATAGTTGAGATAGTTAATGATTAGGGCTCAACAAATCTCCATTAATCATGTTTTATTATTTTCAATGTCAAATGGATGTGTACGTGAGTATGAATACTAGCAAGCTACGTATGACACGCGAGATGCTATAAGGGAAACTCGCGTATAGATCTGTACGCGGGTTGCAATGATGATACTCGCGTACAGTACATGGGATGCTATGGAGATAGTCGCGTATGTACGCGATTTGCTATGAAGATAGTCGCGTACAAAAATCAACATATAAAAAGGTAAAATGGCAAGCTAGTTGGGTAGTGAATGCATCTCCTATCATGCCCATCTATAGTGTTTAGGAAACCTTCAATCCATAAGTGTCCTTTTGTGTGCCAACATATGAAGTGTCGGGACTCGGATGGAGAAGTACCATTTGGGTTGATAACGCATGCTCTTGATGAACATCATCTTCTTGGACCAAGACTCCATCAATGACATTTTTAGATGCCGACACATAGAGGATAAACTCCTCGGTGAAGTCGGTAGGAAAAAACAATGGAGCAGAAGTCAGTGCTTGTTTAAGTGCATTGAAAGTGCCTTGTGAATGCTGATCCCGAACAAAAGGAATTTTGGTATGGAGCAGGTGTAAGAATCCATGGAATTTCGTCGCATAGTCTGGAATAAAATGGCGAAGGAAATTGACCTTACCTTGGAGGATATCTAATTGGCGCAAAGTACCTAGTGGGGGAAGATTCAATATGGCTTAAACCTTAATAGGATCCATAACAATACCTTTGTGAGACATGATGAATCCTATTAAGTGACCAGCTGGGACACAAAACACACACTTGACATTAGAGGAAATTTGGGGTCTAAAATGGGCCTTATAAGAAAACATGCCAACAAGAAATTTTGTAAGTTGGAATTCAAGAACCAATAGAATTTCAATAAAATGAGTCAACCATAATGGTTGAATTGACATATTTGTCATAAAAGAAAACTACTTTTTTTGCTCGTATTTTCGACATATCTCCTTATGTTTTTAGTCAAATTTCAAGCGGGAGAGCTCGTTAGATGCGGAATTTAATTCTGCATCCAATTAGTACCCACACTTCATACTTTTGATGGACCCCTCTACCTAAAAAACAAGAAATACCCAAAAAAATGTGATGATGACATCATCATCACATTTTTTCAGGTATTTCTTGTTTTTGGGGTAGCGGGGTCCATCAAAAGTATGCAGTGTGGGTACTCGTTGGATGCGGAATTAAATTCCACATCCAATGAGCTATCCCACCCATAATTTGAGTAAAAACACAGGGAGATATGTCGAAAATATGAACACACAAAGTAGTTTTTTCACTCTTCCTCTAAAATTAATAACTATTATTTTATTATTTTAACTATTATTTTATTATTTTCCTTAGGAGGCCCATTTAGACCCCAAATTTCCTCTAATGGAGGGTTTAAGTGGACATTGTATTTGAGACATCGTAGGAGGTCTTGTTGTAAGTCATCCAAATGTTGAGAACGCTTCCGATATCAAGTCGTGAGGTAGTGTAGATAGACCAAGATAATGCGAATGAGGTCAAGGAAACAAAAGGTCATGGCCCGCTGAAAAGTGGCTCCAACATTTTTAAGGCCAAACAACATAACACAATATGCAAATGTACCCCACGAGGTAGTGAAAGCAGTTTTGCACTAAACCTCTTTCTGGATTTGAATTTGGTTATAGCTGGAAAAACCATCCATGAAAGAAAAGAATTTGTGTTCGACATAGGAATCAATGATTTGGTCAATGAACAGAGTGGGGAAGTTTTTTTTGGGACATGCCAAGTTCAATTTATGAAATTCAGTAGAAATGCAAATGGTACCCTGTTTTTTGTTGACAGGAAAAGGATTGGAAACCCAAGTGGTATACGCAATGGGGTAAATGAAATCTGCTTTATGTAGTTTCTCAATTTCATCTTTGACAATGGGAGCATTTTATGGGTGAATAGGTCATTTCTTTTGACGAACGGGTGCAACCTCATGCCATGTGTCGATACAATGTTCAACAATAGATGGATCGAGCCCAAGCATCTTTGTATATGACTAAGTGAAAATATCACTAAACTCATGAAAAATTGATTTGTATGAAATGACCTTTGTGTAATGTCCCCTTTTTGGAATTTTTTTAAAATGCCCAATTTTCCAATTTTTTCACAATTTTGGCTCTTGACTAGTTTTAGTGTCTTGGTCTCCAAATCAACCCAATTGCTCCCAAATATTCAGAGAAGGTTTATGAATGATACAATAAATTAATTATAATTTTTATGGGTGTAGTATGGCCCTCCAAACACTTCTTCAAGTTTGTACTAAATTATGAACAAGATGGATGATTTTACATGGCAATTTTGGGCTCAAATCCCCCCAAGGTAATTGGTAGAAATGGATTCCCAAATGTGCAGAAAAGCACTCAAATTATTAAATTGAAGAATGGGATGTTTATAATACATTATAATATACTCATATTCATAACCAATAAAACTCCCATGGCTTTTATTACTTCATTCAATCAGATATAAAAAACTAGTTTTGGACCCTTGGTGAAACAAGATGTAGTTTGCTGCAAATGATATGAAATTCGACCCAATGGCCACAAATTCTCAGTTACATACCATGAAACCCATAATATATTTTAATTATATATCATTCATTCATAAATCATTAATGTTTCATGCATATATACAATTCCATCAAGATTGCAAGAGTTTACAACAAGGTATTGGGGAAATGGCACTGTTTCTTCAATATTGGACAATAATACATGAGATATATTGGATTTTCAACCTGATAGATTTATAAAATTAAATAGCATATAATTTTAATCAAAATAAAAAATACTGGAGCAATAGAAGCTCCCTCAAAGAGATGAATAGATCACCAAGTGCGCCTCACTCCATAGAGCTGAAATATGGTGAGAAAACTTGAGATGAATGGAAGAACAAGATGATATTTAGATGTCCATGAAATTACTATATCTTTCACCTGAAAATAATACTCCATTAAAGCTCCATGAAATACCTGAGTGGCCTTTCCAAACACCAACTAGGATGGGAATCTTTCACCCTCGAAATTGGCTTAAGTAAGAAAACTAGCCATCCACTAGCTCTCACAATTCACAAATGAGAAAAAGCTTCTTCTCAGGGCTGATACCTGTATTTTATAAAAATTATTGATATTTTAAGGTTCCAAATCCATCCATAAACCAAATCCAAGTCGAATTGTTTTGGCTGTTCATGCTATGCCATGTGGCCTCTTTCTTCACTTTCCCTCTTCTCCCAAATTTGAGTAGGAGCCTCTTGGCCTTCTCCAACTCCCAAATTCAACATCTAATATGCTCTATTCAGTATTGACATGTCAATATTTCATTATTTCAGCCTTCATATCTGACTTGTGTCATAATTGTCATAGAATCTCCATCATTGTTGTCATAGATGTCATAAGTGTAAGGGGAATCTAGCCAAGTGTCCATGAAAATCCTATTTGGCTCTTCCTCTTCCATGTAAGTTACAATTCATCCCAAATTATACCTATGAAGTATATGGACAATTATATTAACCTAATAATCCATCCCAATTATATTAATTATATTAGCATCCCTTTGACAACTTTCATGAATATGGAAAATGTGATTTGACCATTGTGACCCAATGCAAAATTTGGGACATTACAAATCCTACCTTCCCAATATTTCATGTCCTCAAGCAATTTCAAACATGGTTGTTGAAGAACCTACTTTCTATATGATTCTTTGAAGTTGCCACTGAGCTTCCCACCTTGAGTCTTTGAGATTCCATGAATATTTCAGAGAGGAACCACCATGCTTTCTGCTGCACTACTTTGATTAACATCACCTTATTATGTGGGGAATCCATATCCCATACTTCTTGTTTCCCAAATAATTTGAAATCAACGGGACTAACAAATATCCCAGGGTACCATTGCTTGCATTGCACTCCAACAATTAAGAGTGCTCTCCAACCCATACAATTTGGAAAGATAATTTATGGATCCCATTTTCTTGTATGCATTCTTCCAAACATCATGAGTTCATAATATATATCATCAAAGTACATAACAACATAATAAGAATGTACATCAAGGAGTTGCCTCACCAAGAAATCATGAAAGTGCTTATACCTCCCAGTGAGTAGACTACCATTTTTCAAGTACATAAATGCTTCAAGTGACCAATCAAATATGATCCAATGACATAGGTGAGTATCCCATGTCCTATAATGCTACTCCAAAACGAAGTGATATGCATCAAAATATTCATCCATGTATTCTTTCATCCAAAAAGTGAATGAAGAATCTCCACTCAAATTTGAACCAAATAATGAGCAACAGATACAAGGAGACTTCAAATGACTCAAAGAAGTCTTACCCATACATCCATGAATGAGTGAATCATAAAGATATAACAATGTATGTGGTGACTGGTAACAAAAATGCTATCCTATCATAAGTCTATTAACCGTAGTGTTGGATGAATTTCCTCCAACATCAAATGAACCAAGTGTTGAGAAATAAAAACCATGAGTCTTCAAGTGACTCAAATGCATATCATAGGTGCATCCATGTAGATGTGCATCATCAGAAAGTAATAAGGAATGCTGCTGAAAATGTGAATAAGAATGTGCTCCAACAATGTCATCATAAAAAGTAAATATAAGAGTTTCATACTACTCATGTGCCACTATCAAAAAGAACCCTTTTGCCCATACTAATGCTGCAAAAACATGGAATTGAGACTAATGCTGCAAAACATGGAATTGTAGGATGTAGGAGAATGAACTAACTCACCCAAATGATCTAAAAGTATAGACGTTTCATCATGGTAAGGATCCATATGGGTATTATCATGCAGCTCCTTCAAAAGTGTGAAACCTTTGTCATATATTGGTTCTAATGTAGAGGAATCATGCTCTTCTTTAAAAATTACATAACCTTCATCAAGAGACAATTCAAGTTCCTCTTCCACCACATCAAGTGTTTGTATATCTCCAAGTTCATATTCAAATGCATCAAGTACATTCAAATTTCCAAATTTCTCATGATCCACCATGTCATGAGAATCCTCCAAACAATCTACCATTTGACAATCTGAAACATAGGAGGAAAAACAAGTGTCTTGCAACTTTTCAAGAAGTTGCTCATTTTGAATTGTGAGCTTATGAATAACTTTATTATTCTTCAAGTAGGATTCATGTAACCATTCACTAATCTCAATGATATTTTTTGTATCAAAAATAAAAGACATTAATTTACCTTTTATGTTGCACACTGCTCTTTGAATCTTCTCCATGTCTTCAAGGAAGGATGGCTTCTCCAAGGAAGTATCTCTCTAACAAGAATTTGATACCAATGCTTGAGTGTCATGGAGTATGCTAAGGGCCTATTGGATATTATTTTAATTCATATTTAAGGACCCTTCAAGAAAATGAGGCTATTTCAAATGAACGTCCTCATCTTCTTCGTTCTTGCTTGGACCAACTTCATGAAGCTCAAGTGGTGATGGGGAAGTTGATCTTGTTTCTTCTTCAACTGCTACAAGGTATTCATTTTCATGTTTACTATAAATTTGGCTTGCAGAAGCATTTTGAAATCTGATCTCTATGTCACCAACATAGAGTTGTGATAACCCATTAGTAGGTACTCCTTCATAGTTCAAGCATCCATGAGTAGATACTCTTTGGTCCATGTCCATAGTAGAATTTGTTTCAGAATGATATTCAATATTTTCAAGGTACTATTATTCCTTCTCATGTGATGTTTCCTCATCTTTTTAAAATTCATTTGAGATTGAATTTCTATCATCTTCATGTAATTCCTCTTCTACTTCACATGTTTTAGAACTAGGTGGTTCATGGGTCTCCTCCTTTTGCTCCTTCAAGCAAACTGATGCATTTTTCCCCTTGGTTTTCTTAAAATCAATATATTTTTCCCAACTTTGGATAGCCAAAAATTAGAATCCTTTAATAATATTCTTTTTCATGTATTCATGGATAGGTTGCATGATTTTTATATCTCCTCACCATCATATGAGGTTCTCTTTTCATTCCTAGTCATAGTTTCCAAAAAATTGCCTTCTTCTCCCACTTTTTTTTCCTCTTCAACAAAAGCACTTTTGGGTTTCAATATATAATGGTGGTTCCTGAATTATTGCACTCATAAATATCAGACAAAATCAGGTGCAAATATAATTCTTTGATACCACTATAATGTCCCCTTTTTGGAATCTTATTAAAATGCCTAATTTTCCAAATGTTTCACAATTTTGGCTCTTGACTAGTTTTAGTGTCTTGGTCTCCAAATCAGCCCAATTGCTCCCAAATATTCAGAGAAGGTGTATGAATGATATAATAAATTAATTATAATTTTTATGGGTGTATTATGTCCCTCCAAACACTTCTAGAATTTTGTATCAAATTCTGAACAAGATGGATGATTTTACATGGCAATTTGGGGCTCAAATCCCCCCGGGGTAAGTGGTAGAAATGGATTACCAAATGTGCATAAACCCACTAAAATTATTAAATTGAATCAGGGTATGTGTATAATACATTATAATAGACTCATATTCATAACCAATTGAACTCCCATGGCTGTTATCACTTCATTCAATCAGATATAAAAAACTAGTTTTGGACCCTTAGGGAAACGAGATGTAGTTTGCTCCAAATGATATGAAATTCGACCCAATGGCCAAAAATTATAAGTTAAAAACCATGAAACCCATAATATACTTTAATTAAATTTCATTCATTCATAAATCATCAATGGTGCACACATATATTCGATTCCAACAAGATTGCAAGAGTTTACAACAAGGTATTGGGGAAATGGCACTATTTCTTCAATATTGGACAATAATACATGAGATATCATGGATTTTCGACCTGAGATATTTATGAAATTAAAATAAAAATAATTTTAATTATAATAAAAAATACTGGATAAATAGAAGCTCCCTCAAAGAGATGAATAGCTCACCAAGTGCGCCTCACTCCATAGAGTTGAAATATGGTGAGAAAACTTGAGATGAATGGAAGAACAAGATGATATTGAGATGTACATTAAATTAATGTATCTTGAAACTAAAAATAATACTCCATTAAATACCTCAGTGTCCTTTCCAAACACCAACTAGGATGGGAATCTTTCACCCTCGAAATTGGCTTAAGCAAGAAAACTAGTCATCCACTAGCTCTCACAATTCACAAATGACAATTTCACAAATGAGAAAAATATTTTTCTCATGGATGATCCCTATATTTTATAAAAATTATTGGTATTTTAAGGTTCCAAATCCATCCATAAACCAAATCCAAGTTGAATTGGTGTGGCTTCTCATTCTATGCCATGTGGCCTCTCTCTTCACCTTCCCTCTTCTCCCAAATTTGAGTAGGAGCCTCTTGGCCTTCTCCAACTCCAAAATTATACCTCTAAGATGCTATATTAATTACTAACATGTCAGTACATCAGTATTTCACCCTTCATATCTGAATTGTGTCATAACTGTCATAGAATCTCCATCATTGCTATCATAGCTATCATAAATGTAAGGGGAATCTAGCCAAGTGTCCATGAAACTCCCATTTGGCTCTTCCTCTCCCATGTAAGTTACAATTCATCCCAAATTATACCTATGAAGTATATGGATAATTATATTAACCTCATAATCCATCCCAAAACATTAGTATTTCCATAGATTCGAAATTACAAGAGGAGGATGCCATTTAACATAGGAATTCTAGCTTGAGTGGGCCCCATACTCTCCATGTGTCTCCATTCTCCATAGCCATTTCAATTTTCTATTGTATTTATTTAATAAGATAAATTATTAAATATTTATCCTCTTCTAATGTCTAAACATCATTTATTATCCCCCTTATTCCAAATCTCAAAGCTTCCACCCCCAACCTAGAAAACTAGTGATTTTCCTCGGCAATTATTTGACTTTTAGCGTCCCTTTGACAACATTCATGAATATGGAAAATGTGATTTGGCCATTGTGACCCAATGAAAAATTTGGGACATTACACTTTGTAGTGGAGAAAGATGATTTTAGTTTAATACATTCAAATACCCTAGGTGTGGTTGATATATTGACCTTGATGGTTGGCGAAATGTTGGCCATGTTACCCTCTTCAAAAGTGTCGGGTGTCGGAATGGGGTTATTAAACCAGTATACCTTGCCAAGGATGAATTCCTTCACTTTGAACAAGTATTGGTCCTATTAGAACTCAGAATCACACCCAATATTGTTGGGAAGCAGACCCTAAGGCAACAACATAACCACTTTAGGAAGGGGAGTTGTCTTCTCCAATTCCTGAGAGGGATCTCTCATATATGCATAACAAGGCCAGACATGTTTGTCACAGGAGGAATCTCAAACGTCAGTGGTTGGGAATAAAAAGAAAATCTGTCAGGTTATGAAGTCAAAATACCAAAGAAACAAAACCTTCTGCATAGGAAAATGCTTGCAAGATTAGGGTAGTGCCTCGATCACGATCGTCTAGTTTAGGGTCTAGTGAAAGGGTAGAACGATGACAGTCCGCTAGCGTGGAGCACCACGAAGATGAATTCCATGCCAGTTTTGGAGGAAATGTTTGGTGAACATCGAAGGCAATGGAAGGAGCATATCAGTATGAATTCTTGAAAATTATACACTGTGTTTTCGACATGAATAATACATAACGTGAAGAGATAACTAGAAAACACATGCACATAAAAAAAGAAAGCACAGACTGCAATGTAGAAACACACAAGAATTCTTGAAATGCATATAACTAGCATTTGGCTCTATATATTAATTTAAATATTGAAAACATGACATACAGTACAAATTTTAGAACCAACCAACCCTTTCTCCCTTGGTGGGGAGACCCTTTATAGTTCCCCAAGCCTCCGAGAATAGTCTCGAAATAAGGCAAGAGTTTAGTTACAGATCATGGTCAAAATTCTAACTAACTATAACATAGCATCTCTACCGCGATTTACGCATCTCAACACACATTATGGAGCAAATACGCATGCTCAATCCAAATGGTATTCCGACGCTTTCTAGCTCTAGGCTCGCCGATCTTGAAAACAACATCTCAAGACATTTTTGAGTGGCTCATTTGATGAATGGGCTTGGACCATTTTCCTCTTCATCTTAGTCTGCAACATGTCTTCCTCCCATTTGTGTTCATTCTATGCTCAAAGGCACCTTTCTGCATGGGCTTAAGGTTAGCAAGAAATGTTGTGTCCCTTCTGTGCTCAGACTTCCTTATAGTTCCCCCCTCTCTTGGTAACACTACTATACAGGGGGGTTTGAAGAAGGGCTGCATTGCTCTTGGCAGTAACAAGCATTTGGAGTGGCTTGTCATTCTTGTACTCTTTACCTCCTATGAGGAGGTTTCTCCTGTAGGAAATACGACGGGGTGCATCTTCGACTTTCTCACCACCTTATAAAAATTTGACATGTGGAACTCGCAAAGGTGGTGATGAATAATTTAGACCTCCACCCTTCTCGAATGAGCATACACTCCAATGGGTTTCCACTAGAAATGGTCACCACACACCAAGGCTTTGGAGGCAGCGACTACATTTGGAGGTTTTGGGGGGGACATCTATGGGATATGAAAACCCATGTACAAATATTGTAGGGGTATGGCCCTCTATTAAGACAATAATTCCCTCACTATCCTCAGGAGGTTCATCTAATATGATGAACGTCCCTATCACAACCTTGCCGACACCAGAAGAATATTCTAATACAATGAGTGTCTCTTCCCCGATGGTTGACATGTCCTTGGTGAAACGAACATGGGAGTGCTGGAATGTGGAGATATGCTCACCAACCAACAACACACCTTGAGAGACAAGCTTTTCAAACCAAATGACCATCACAGATCACCCCTAAACTCTCAGGACTTTCAGCAGACTAGCACTCCCGGTTTCCCTTCCACACTCACTTAGTCTCTGTTTTTCAGTGGCTCTAAAGTATGGCATTTATACAGAGCTGTAGAACTGGACACAATGATGACCCGTCGAAACTCTTACATACTTCTCCATTAATTACCATGATGACAGCACGGGTGAGCACGTGAGCCTAGGATCTTTTCTTCTTGCTGGAGATTTAGTCACACCGCCTTCTTGGTTGAGGCACTTCATTATTGGCTATGGAAAATACCTTTGGATTTATCCCACATTGTCAACCATATGGCCCAAGGCACATGGAATTGAATTTCTTTACCCTTTCATCCCTACTAATGACAGTATCGGGATAATTCCCCTTTCATTTACATCTTGTCGCTTCATGTAGAAGCTCTGCCTACCCTCTGCAAGTCAACCTTTTGGGATATTATCTAGATTTAGCACATTTGATGTAGTGACTATTGGGTTCAGGAGGATTTTCTACATCGTGGAGACAATTCTTCCATTGCAGGTATGCTCCAACGGTGTTGGGACACTTTATTTCCTACTGTTTCGTCTCCTTCACACATCTGCCTCGAGATTTCATACCAACAGGGTCTTTTCAGAACAAGAAGACCATACACAGACTCATACCTTTCACTTCTGAGTTTTCTTGTTTGTGATGTTGGACACACCCCTTCATTTTGGACCTTATTAAACCTCTTCGATCTCGACCACACACGTGTACCAAAGTACTAATTTTCATGGATCTCTGAGATGATTTTCCCTATGCACGTCACACCTACGGAGAGCATGTACACCTGAGATCTTTCCTTGATGAGATATGCATCATCAAATGTTGCTACTCTTTAAATCACTTCACTGATCGGGAGGCCGAAAATTCCGTGAGCATTTCGATTTGGAGAAATAAATCTCATCCGTAGATATTCCCTCCATCGATCGTGGACTTCAGAACTCATGGTCACTTTAACACCATTTTGTGAGAATGCAAAGGTAATTTTGATCACACTTGTGGTATTCACAAAACCCTATCGAATGTCAATTTTTTGGTGCAAGGGAGAAGATGTCGTCCCTTTAACATAACTTCCTGGCTACCCTACGGCTGGAATTATTATGCGTTTTTGGCTGCTGTTGCTCTGTCCTATATTTTCGATTGTCTCCTGTCAAGAAAAAATCAGTGATAACAAGTGGATCTAGCTAGGGATGCTATCCTCCCTGTGAGTTAGAAAAGAACAACATAGACCAAGTGCCTCATCCATTGGGTGGCCCTTCCAGCTTTGCTGCAAGCTTTCCAAAATGCTCCAAAGACCATAATTAAGCCGAATGATGGAAACAACTGAAAAACTAAGCTAACACCCAAGAAAAATTTGCTTATAAGGAAAATGATCGTCATGTCGAGCTTATTAATTCCTACCTACCTACCTAATGGACTTCATCACCTAGTCAGGTAATTTATGACTTCTAGTGAAGCCAGCCAAGCAAATTGTCCCAGAAATCCCACCTCTTCTCATGCAGTACATAGAATACTACTAGAAGTTTCAGCAAAACTGAGTTATAACATAGAAAATGGTATTTATAGTAAAGGTCTAACCACACATTAACATTTTCCAGCTGCTCCATGTATTATGCTACCGGATCGTAGAACCCAGGGTGGCTACCGATTGTTTTAGTTGTTAATAGGATGGGATGAAAATGTTCCAACTTCCATTCTTCCAACAACATGCGGAGGTGATGTCTTGAAAAAATTTGAGAGCTGTCCTCCCAATTTTTTGTACCCACAGCATCAACCTTTTTGTGCAAGATTTCAAAATTCATGGCCTGATTTCTCACAGGTGTCGTGAAGAAGGAAACATTGCGTTCCTTAATAGACTTGGGAACATCTACTTTTCGGTGACCTTCCCGGTCGGGAAAACATTTTGTATAGTCGGGGACATGGCCATAAGGAACACTGTAGCATCTAGAGAAAACTGTCGTTAGTATGTTCCAGGAAAATTGCTCAACAAATAACCCCTCCTGCTCGCAAATGGGTTGGTTCCCAAAGGGACCATGTTTGGAGTGCTCTTGGAAGTTTTCAAGTGGTGCACTGTTTTCATGGCTATGGGTCTTAGGGGCTAGAAATTCATCTCTTGAACTCACTCTAACATGGGTGTAGTCATCCTCCTCAACAAGGTCGAGCAGGAAAAGCATCTCCCTTTGATATGGGGTTCTTAGGTTCAGGATATATGAAGAGGTTCTAACTTCAACATCCTCTAACTTTTCTCTGTTAAGTCCCAAGGCTGCAGAATATCCAATTTTTTCTCTGGGCATGTCATCCCAACAGTCGTCCTCATATTCATCATATATAGGCATGCCACAATCTATTTCGAGGCCACCAATGATTTAATTCGCCACAGGTCAGTCACAATCTCGAGGGAACGGACTATTAAAAATTCCCACCTTTCCATCCCCTACATGATCTTCTTTCTATATACTGGGGGAAAATGCAAATTGCCAAGGGAATCTCTCTTATGTCCCATGCATCTCTACTCGGCCCAACTCTTCGTCGTTTTCATCAGCACCACCCTGGTCCACGATTTTCCTCAACAGCCTGAAATTTTCTTTGACGTCCAATGCATCAACAAACATTATTTGCAATGATACCGACTTTCTCTCCAATAAAAAAGGGATAAATCCCAGGGAAAAAGAGATGTGTAATGCAGCTTCGTCACACCCTCTGAGGGCTGGATTTCTTTGGGCATGCCATAATAGAATCTTCCAAACCTCCTATTGAAACTTGATGTAGCCTCGCCTTCACATTTCCTCATGGAATAAAACTCTGAGAGAACCTGGTCTAATGACCTCCTTTCACCCCAAAATTATAAGAAAATACAAGAAAATTATTCCCATGTACTGTTGGATTTCGAATATAAGTGTCTGAACCATTTTTTGACATAGCCTTACAAAGATTGGGAAAAAACCATCATACAAATGTCGTCATGATCTACTTCAAAGAGATCAAGAAAGTGTTCAAAATCCTGTAAATATTTCTCAACTGTAAGGCCTTCAAATTCCCCATCAAACTCAGGGAGGTATTTATAGTGTTTAGAAGGGAAATCATGAAGGATCTGAGGCAGGCGAAGAGGCATGTATCGGCCTTGGGTATTAGGTGTAATGAAGTTTTGTGTTAAATATATGCTCTCAAAAAAGACATCACAGGAAAGATCAGGATTCCCCTTAATGTTAGGGACCTCAGGCAGAGGGTCTGGACAAACATCAGAGTTACAAGACTGGGGGACACTTTCTGTTAGTAAGGAGGGATATGCAGGAGTGAACTCATGCCTTTGCTTGGGGTGAAATAAGCCATGGAAGAATACTCTAATAAACTTAGGAAAAGATAAAGAAACATTTACAAGAAGAGCAAAGACATTATGAAGAAAGATGAATCTTAAGTATCTCATCTTTTCTTCAAGCCTATCCGTGTCTTCTCAGTGGATTCACGTATGTTGCAAAAGCTGCAAACTCCTTCTCGAGAACTTAATTCTCAGTACTACAGCATTAGTGGAGATACTGCAATATTGGAAACAAGAGCCTATGGAAGCCACTGGGTGAAAAATTCATTTCCTTCTGGATGCCTGACTGTGATAGTTTGGTCTATGTCCCTATCGTCCTCAATTTCAAGAAGCTTTGGACCTTCTTCCTTGTATCGGTATTTTTAGTTGCTAATCTCCTTAGTGGAGTCATCTTTTTAGAAATTTTAACATGGATTCGCTAGGGAAAATGATGCAACCCTTTGCACACGTAAGGATCTTTGTTTTCCCACAGAAAACCCATATTTATTTGAATATTTGTCGTTCTTCCCAGGGATGATCTTCAATTTCATCCTCGGCAACAGCGCCAGTTGTTAGCACCCAGAATCACACCCAAGGCTACGAGGAGGTGGACCCCGAGACAACATCAGAACCACTTTAGGAAGAGGAGCTAGTTTCTCCAATTCTAGAGAGGGATATCTCATATATGTATAACAAGGCTAGATATGTTTGTCACAGGATCAATATCAAACATTGGTGGTTGGGAATAAAATGAAAATTCGTCGAGCTATGGAGTCAAAATACCAAAGAAACAAAACCATTTGCATAGGACAATGCTCGTGAGAGTAGGGTAGTGCCTTAATCACGATCGTCTGGTTTAGGGTCTGGTGAAAGGGTAGAACGATGATAGTTTGCTAGCATGGAGCACCACGAAGACGAATTCTGCACCAGTTTTGGAGGAAATGTTTGGTGAACATCGGAGAGAACGGAAAGAGCATATAAAGCATCTGGTAAGGTTCTGATCGAATACTACACTTCAGCTTTAGGGCCTGACTTGGCCATGTTTTCCAAGGTGAAAATCAAACCTACGTTATTAGAGACTTATGAAGAAGATGAGAGAGTAGAAGCTAAAAGAGAGAGCATAAAAGATTATCCTAAGCAGTCAGGAGAAAAAAAATTTGGTAAGAAAGACTTATTATTTACTAAGCCAAAGGAGGAGCAATCACATGACTTCAAAGGGATGGTCAAGATGAGGTAGAAGTTATCTAACAGAATAATAGATTTGGAAATGGAAAAGGAGGCTCAGAAATCTTATAATCCTTACTATAAGAGGAGAGAAGACAACAATGAATCTAAACCTCCTCCACACAGTCCTGCATAAATGAACTTAACAGAGGTAGGTATGGATAACTTTTGCACCTTTCATCAACAGCCTCATTCTGAAAAAAATTGCCCTCAATGGATAAATTCAATGACATTAGTAATGAATCAGCTATTGGATTCTAAACTAACAGAAGCTGATGAGGAGGAGGAAAAGAAAAATAAGCAACCCATTGAAAAACAAGAGGATGATGCTTTGGTTTTATGGGACTGTGTCTCAATTTTTGACACAAAAAACGAAGACACTCTGAGACAGGAAGAAATATCATAAACAAACGTGACAACTAGAAGTCAAGGTTTGATAAAAGAATATCAGTTAGTACTCCCGAGAATTAAGAGACTCTAGAAGAATGTAAAGAAATTTCAGAAAAGCACCACAGCTAATAAAATTCCTGAGTTTACCATTACCAGTCAAGATCCTAAGAAAATCAACATGCCAGTTGAACCAGTTGTTGAAAAGAGTGATAATGTAAAAAATAATCTAGAAGAACATAAGATGGAGTATGATGTTGTGGAAGATATCAAAAGGGCTAAAGCAAATATCTCATTATTTGAAATGTGCACTATACCTCATCAGAAAGAAATATTGTTAAAATCACTTGAAATACTTGAAGAAAAGCTTCCCACCGACAATCAACCCCAAGAAGAAGAAATTGGTGAAGCAAGTGTGGGAGGTAATCCTAAATGCAAAAACCCACCTTTTCTCCTAACTGTTGAAATTTTCAACCATAACGTGCACAACTGTTTAGTAGACTTAGTGGCATCAGTCAATGTCATGCCACTTTTAGTCTACAAAAACATAAATGGACAGCCTAAACCATTTACCTGGCAGGTTATTCAGTTAGACAGAACAAATGTGAAGGTAATTGGGGAAATGGAGGATGTTTTGATTCGACTATCTTCAAATGAAAAGGTATGTTAGTTCATAGATATTGTAGTAGCAGACATACTTGAGGCTTATGGACTTGTTTTGAGTCGAGATTGGTCAGCAAAGATAAATGGATATTTTGCCCCAGATTGGTCGCATCTGTGGTTGCCTTATAAGGGAAGCCCCAATAAACTTAAAGTATTCAGAGAGCCCCACATGAAGCACAATGTTACTCAATTGGAGGGTAAGAATGAACCAGTGAATTCTATATTGGGGAATTTCTTCATTGAACTATATTTAGGAAAATACAAGGTGGAAGAAGCCAACGGTACACTAGACACACATCCCGACCCAGAAAGGATCAAAGCTATCGAACAGATCCCCTAACCCCATAACAAAAAGGGTATGCAATCATTCATGGGGACAATAAATTTTGTACGAAGGTTTGTGCCAGATTTCACTCAAATTGTTAAAACTTTGCAGCAAATGGTGAAACAAAGTGTACAATTCAAGTGGATTGATGTAGAGAAGAATGGATTCAGTAAATAAAGAAATATATTGCTCATGCACCCTCTCTCAAAAGTCCATATTTTGAAAAGGATTTTATTTTGTACACTTTTGCATCTGACGATTCACTAGCAGCGGTGCTTACTCAGAAGGAAGATGGGAGAGATGAGTTCCCCATATCATTTATGAGCACTGGTCTGCATGGGGCTGAATTCAATTACCTAGCTATGGATAAACAAGCTTATGTAGTCTTCAAAGTGGTAAAACAATTCAAGTCGTATATACTTAAGAACCAGACAAAGGTAATAGTTCCACACCCAGCTGTGAGGTCTATTTTCCTACAAAAAGAATTAGGAGAAAGAAGAGGCAATTGGGTAACAACTTTAGAAGAGTATGACCTCGAATTCAAGCCAGCCTCCATAGTTAAAGGGCAAGGACTGTGCAAACTAATGGCTGAAGGTAATAACAATGAAGAAAATAATTGGGAAAATGAAGTGGAGTTACATATGATGGATGTATGTCCTCTTTTCATAGCTCCAGATTCCTAGTACTGAGACCTTGTTCATTACCTTCAGGAAGGATTGTTGCCAGAACATTGGAATTCCAAGTAGCAAAGAGCGTTGCGCCTTAAATTAGCTACATATTAGATCATTGATGGAATTTTATTCAGGAAGAATTATGATGGAGTCCTTCTCAGATGCTTAGAGAAAGAAGATGCAAAAAGGGTCATAACAGAGTTACATGATTGGCTTACTGGAGGTCATTTTTCTGGAGATATGACAACCCACAAAATTCTCAGAGCCGGATACTATTGGCCCACGTTGTTCAAGGATGCACATGCCCATGTCAGAAAGTGTGATATCTGCCAGAGGTGTGGGGGAAGACAATCCAAAGAAGCAGGGCCATTGAAGACTGTGATGATAACAAAACCATTTGAGCAATGGGGAATTGATATCATTGGAGAAATAAAACCAAATTCTTCCTTGCAACACAAATATATCTTGACACCAACTGACTACTTCACTAGATGGGTCAACGCCACTCTGTTACATAAATTCAACGAGGATGCGGTCATGGATTTCTTGCAAGATCATATTATGACCAGGTTTGGGGTTCCAATTTCCTTGGTTTTTGATAATGCGCCTTATTTTGCTTCTATTAGATTAACTGCATTTGCTCATGAAAAAGGAATTAAGTTGCATTATTCTGCCAACTACTACCCACAAGGGAATGGTTTGGCAGAATCTACAAACAAGAATTTGATTCGGATCTTAAAAAAGATTGTGATAGAAAACCAGAGAATTTGCCATTTAGCAATAGCAAACGCTCTTTAGGATGATAGGGTCACACCCAAGAATTCCTTAGGTGTGTCACCATATACCCTTGTTTATGGAAAAGAGGCTATACTTCCTCCTAACATTAAGCTACCATCTTCCATAATAGCTCAAGAGTCTAGAGGCACAGATAATGAAATCCTGCAAATTACAATGTACAATCTTTGAAGGTGGAAGAGTCTAGGTCCAAGGCCAAATAATGTTTTAAGAAACAACAGGAACTAGTGAAAAGGTGGTTTGATAAGCACAAAGTTGGAAAAAAGGAATTTGAAGTGGGATACCTGGTTCTTAAGTGGGATCACCCGCATGATGAAAAGGGGAAGCACACGAAGTTTCAACAGTTATGGGTAGGACCTTTTTAGATTGCATCAAAACTTGGCCCCTCAACCTATAAATTGCAATATTTACAGGGGTGGGAAGAGAACTTACCAGTAAATGGTTTAGTTCTCAAACCTTATTTTTCCTGATTTTTTGTTTTTTGTTTTGTACATAAATAAATTGATTTTGTTGTATGTTTGATTTATTTTATTTCTGCTTGTTTTCAGTTTAGATTTTGATTGATTTCAATAAAAGAGGCAAACTTTTGGTTGCATGGAGGGCATCAGAATTCTAGATTAAATAAAGTCCTTGTGTGTAAGACTGTGTACTATTGTTTTATCTGAATGAATTTCTTCTAGTTTAACAGTTTTCCTGAATGGCTATGAACACATTGAAGTCCTACTTAATCCTTGTAAAATAAATCAGGATCAAATGGTCTAGAATACTATTTCAAGGCTCCATCCATCTCACATTTAATAATTTCCTAGGGAGCGACAGCAAAAGACCCATGGAAAGGAAGCAGGGTAAACAGTATATTATATATAAATGATCCCATGGCAAGAATTGAAAGCCAAAAGGAAAATAAGAGTTTAAAAACTCCTAAGAAAGCAATATGTATCAAGACAAAGTACTAAACTATATAAGTACAAAATTGCCAAAAGTTCTTCTCTGTCTGTCAGCTGAAAATTAAATATATCTCTCACACAAAAGGACACTATGGATAGAGGAGCCTGAATGAATAAAAAATTCAAAAAGAAAGGCATGTACGAGGACTCGAATGGACAAAAAAATTCGAAAAGCACAAAAAGTGCAAAATGGCATGGGAGTGAGGAACAAATGAATATTTCTATTTACCATATGTTACAATCCTGTGGTGTTCGAGCTGGAAGCCACCGAAAGATAGAGGTAAGAATGAAACTCATATTAGTGGCCTCAAAAGAGTTATCTTGACTTTTAAATATTGGTTTTCATTTTCCTAAATTGGACTATCATCAATGATTAAAAGTACATACATCCGTCGTTTTGTGAAATCCTGAAATCCAGAAGAATTCAACATATTGGTACTTATTGTCACAACAGTTTTTGCTTAAAGATGAAATTGTCTAGAGATCTGTGTTAACCAGGTAGTCGCCAATTGTTGCAGCTGCAACTCTCTCCCAATTTTTTTAAATTTTGGATCCTCCTTTTAAGTTCATTTTGTCTGGGATTGTTTGGATTGCTGAAATCTGTTTTTGTTTTTCTTCTGCTACAAATTTGGATTGTGTTAAGTTGAAGTGAGGTCAACTGTTTTCATGCTTTTCGGAAAACTATTTCTATTAGCCAATGCTTTGGACTGGGGTGTTTAAGGTTGATTTGAAAATGATGTCTTTTGATCTGAAAGATTTCCTTCATTCATGTCGGAAGTCTATATTTGTTTGAATCAAAACTTTGGTTCTCTTTGTCGCCGCTATTTCGGAGATGAAGCAAACTATTTCTATTGCTGCACCATCGAAGCCTTTTGAAACTTAACATTTTTTATTTGGTTTTTTGGAGGTCAGTTGAATAGTAAATTGGGGCCATAATTCTCTACGCAGCCACCATTGCGGAAGATAAATAATGAACATCCCGATGGTAAGTCTTGTTTTTTACTAGTGCCTTGATTTTATTAACTAACTTTTACTTTGCGATGCTTTATTTTCGTTATCGGAGTGATGTTGACGAGTGATCAAAGCATTAGTATTTTTTGTTTCCAACATGGTGGCAACATTGATCCTTCACTGATACATAGCCTTCAAAGCTTCTAATCGTCGTTTTTTCTTCTTATTGCAGAATCTGTTGTCTGTCCATCTTCTGCCGTTGCGGCTGCATAATGCACTAACCATACGACTTATAGAGTTTCCAACCGTCGATGTTTTATGTTGACTACTAAACCCTTAGCCTATGCAATTTCTACTGTTGCGGCGTTTTAGTGAACTAACTACCTGACGTTTATGTCGTTCCGTTCGCCGACGAGGAATTTTTTCCACCTGGTGCTATTGTATTTAGTCTTTCCGACGCCGATAGACTTAATAGTCTTGCGGAACTTGTTGTCTGTCTGAAGCCCACCATTGCGGCTATGAATAAGACTATCCTACCGATGCTTTAGTGTTTTTTCCCATCGATGAGGGTTTTTTCCTTCCTGTTTTAAGTGTGTTTTTACCCTATCTTATGGGCAGTGGAGGTTTCAGATTCTTTTATCATTTTAAGGTTTTCGCAATGAGATCATAGTACAGGGCCTGACTTTGATGATCAATTTTATTGTTAGTATGGTTTACTTTTGTTGAAAATATGTAGTCCAAATTAATGATCAATTTTTTTGTTTTAACTGTAGATATCCTTGGAAGATTCTTTAGACCTCAGTTTGATGATTACTGCAACAAAGAAGATATAGCAGAAGGACAAAGCAGAAGGGAGTTGACTGAAGAAAGGAAAAGTAAGAAGCAGAGGTGTTACTAAAAAAGAAGAGAGTGAAGATTTGAGAACAATAGGATTTTAAAAGGACCAATGGATTACTAAGCAAAATTGATAGTAGCAGATGCCTAGGCTTGGAAATGGCTCATCAGTTACCAAGTCGGTCCCTTTTTTACAAAGTGCTTGTAAATCTTAATCTAAAATGTAACGTATTGTATGAATCATGAGAACTCACAAAGAAAAAAATTGTGAGATTAAATGGTTGGGGGAATCCAAAGGTCACCCGGTGGAGAAACCGAAAGGTTTTGCATTTTTTATAACTATAGGAGAATTATAGGGAATGTGGGACTTTTTCCTAGTTAGATTTGTGAAGACATGTTGTAAGAAGAACTATTTCCTTTTGCAATAAGAATTACAAGTTTCCTGTTGGAGAAATCTTGGTGGAATGTTCAAATGTTGTGCAATGGATTTGTTGAATGTGAACTATTTCATTTTCAGCTGTTATCCATTAAATGTGAGATCATTCTAACTTTTTGAACCTATGTTATTGTATGAATGCTCTCTAGTTTATTCTATGGATTTTCCACTATGAGTAATGAATGTTGTTCATAAACAATTAGCTATATGGTTGTTCATATATCTTTAAATGTTCATGTGTTTTGAAATAAGTAACAACTATCTATAATTTTTCTTAATGCATGCACAAAACACATTACTCATTGATAAATGTTAATCTTTCTCCCTAGGGATAGGTTAGATAGTTAGTTTTAGTTTCTTGTTGTGTGTGATTTAGATGCGAGTGAGTTAAGACGAGAGGTAAGAACCTGCGCATCACATTGTGACCACTCCTCGTATTCTCTATCAATATGCATTTAGTTAGGCACTTGCATATCATGCTAAAAAACTAAAAAACACAAAAACATACATGGTGGACCGGGCCACAACCGGTAAAACCTTTTATTTTTGTTACTTGACCTACGGTAGCCGGACCGTAAACCGGATGAATTCCCCATACCAAACAGTAACAGCCTAGTTGGGAACATTTACTAGGGAGAATCCCTTGCTATTGTTTCCTGCGATTTTCCAAGCCTCAACAGTTTTTGGAGCTAGAAGGAGGGCAGCCAATGCATTGCTGGCCGAGGAAACTTATTTTCTCAAGATTATTCCACCAGTGATAGTTTTGAAAGCAGTTTGTTTCCCAATCCAATTGCTGAAGAGAAGGGTAAAGAGCATCTATATTCTATCGATAACAAAGTAGTTAATGATCTAAGAAGACATACTAGGGAATATGTGAAAATATTGGAGGACTACCAATTATCCCTTACTTGCCTAGAAGAGAATATAAAAAGAAAGACTGTCCTATATTGGAAGACTCAGTGTTGGTTGGAGATTTGGAAGAACTTGTAGAAACAACCTTATAGGAAGTTGTACAGCCTTTGAATCAAGTAGGCCCAGAGACTCCTTATTATTCACCTGTTCATACTCCTATTCATTCACCACCTCATTCTTCACCCAGACTCATGGCAGGCGTGAACGCAAATCAGCCACCCAGCCCACAAAATCCACCACCTGCTTGGAAGGCTAGGTCACCTTTAAACCTGGAACCTCCTTTGCATGAATTACCTCAGGATTTTGAGAAAATGTTGCCTAAGGTTGACCCCAGTGAGAATATTTTAGTAGATGATCATTTTCAAAACTTCTACTTGGCTATAGAAGGACTAAGGGCTGGAGAACATGAAGATGTAGTATGCAGTGTGTTCCCACATACCCTGAAAGGAGCAACAGCCTCATGGTATTTTGTTTTTCCTGCAAACTCAATCCTAGACTGGGACACATTTAAAAGGATATTCAGAAATAAATATGCAACCCAGAAAACTCACGCAGCTCTAATGAAAGGGTTATGTGCTTTGAAGAAAGAAAGAAAGGAAAAAGTGCATAGTTTCACCTAAAGGTTTGCTACTTCTCTTAAGAATTTTTCTGCAACTGATAAACCATCTGATAAAGTTCTGATTGAATACTATACTTCAGCTTTAGGTCTTGACTTGGCCATGTTTTCCAAGGAAAAATTCAAACCTGCGTTATCAGAGACTTATGAAGAAGCTGAGAGAGTAGAAGCTAAAAGAGAGAGCATAGAAGATTATCCTGAGTAGTCAGGAGAAATTTTTTTTTGTAAGAGAGCCTTATTATTTACTAAACCTAAGGAGGAGCAATCACATGACTTCAAAGGGATGGTCAAGATGATGCAGAAGTTATCTAACAGAATAATAGATTTGGAAAAGGAAAAGGAGGCTCAGAAATATTATAAGCCTGACTATAAGAGGAGAGAAGACAACAATCAATCTAAATCTCCTCCACACAGTCCTGTATCAATGAACTTAACAGAGGTAGGTATGGATAAATTTTGCACCTTTCATCAACAGCCTCATTTTGAAAAAAATTCCCTCAATGGACAAATACAATGACATTAGTAATGAATCAGCTATTGGATTCTAAAATAACATAAGCTAATGAGGAGGAGGAAAAGAAAAATAAGCAACCCATTGAAAAACAAGAGGATGATGCTCTGGTTTTATGGGACTGTGTCTCACATTTTGATACAGAAAATGAAGACACTCTGAGACAGGAAGAAATATCAGAAACAAACGTGACAACTAGAAGTCAAGGATTGATAAAAGAAGATCGGTTAGTACTCCCAAAAATTAAGAGACTCCAGAATAATTTAAAGAAATTTCAGAAAAGTGCCACAGCTAATAAAATTCCTGAGTTTACCATTGCCAGTCAAGATCCTTAGAAAATCAACATTCCTGTTAAACCAGTTGTTGAGAAGAGTGATAATGTAAAAAAGAATCTAGAAGAACATAAGACGGAGTATGATGTTGTGGAAGATATCAAAAGGGCTAAAGCAAATATCTCATTATTTGAAATGTGCAATATACCTCAGCAGAAAGAAAGATTGTTAAAAGCACTTGAAATACCTGAAGAAAAGCTTCCCACCGAAAATCAACCCCAACAAGAAGAAATTGGTGAAGCAAGTGTGGGAGGTAAGCCTAAATGAAAAACCCCACCTTTTCTCCTGACTTTTGAAATTTTCAACCATAATGTGCACAACTGTTTAGTAGACTCAGGGGCATCAGTCAATGTTATGCCACTTTCAGTTTGCAAAAAGATAAACGGACAGCCTAAACCATCTACCTAGCAGGTTATTCAGTTAGACAAAACAAATGTGAAGGTAATTGGGGAAATGGAGGATGTTTTGATTCGACTATCTTCAAATGAAAATGTATGTTAGTTCATAGATATTGTAGTAGCAGACATACTCGAGGCTTATGGACTTGTTTTGAGTCGAGATTGGTCAGCAAAGCTAAATGGATATTTTGCCTCAAATTGGTCGCATCTGTGGTTGCCTTATAAGGGAATCCCCAATCAAATTAAAGTATTAAGAGAGCCCCACATGAAGCACAATTTTACTCAATTGGAGGATAAGAATGAACTAGTGAATTATGTATTGGGGAATTACTTCATTGAACTAGAACTGGGAAACTACCAAGCAGAAGAAGCTAGCGGTACACTAGACACATAGCCCGATCTCCTTTGATTTTCACGGGCTGATGAATTTGAATGTAAAATAGGAGACTTAGTTTCAAATGTAGTTGTTGATTTAAGTACAATAGAAGTAGATAGTTTTTGGACACTTTTCTTTGATGGATCCAAAACTTTGGAAGGATCAGGAGTTGGATGTGTCCTGATTGATCCAAAGAAAAATAAACATTTTATTTCATGTAGATTAGAGTTTGAATGTACCAATAACACAGCCAAATATGAATCATTAGTTTAGGGACTAAGAAAAGCAATTGAATCAAAAGTAGAAAATATGAAAGTGTATGGGGATTCTAAAATAATTGTAAAGAAAATTCGAAAACAAATACATTGCATCTCACCTCATTTAAAAGCTTATCAGAATGAAATGTGGGATTCACTGACAAATTTTTATGCATTTAATATTATATCGATTCCTAGACTTAAGAATGCGGCAAATGACTTGTTAGCTACCTTAGCTGCAAGACTTGTACCTACAAATAACAAGTGTTCTATTGAATTACTTTTCAGGCCTTTGGTTCTAGACATGATTACTAATCTACGAGTTTTTGATGATGATCAACAAATCTTGGAATGTTTGATGAATGATGAAACTTTCAAAGGGGCAATTATCGATGACGAAGAACACCAAGCTGAGTTAAAATTTGACAACTTCATTCCTAAAGGGGTCAGGACCTTAGAGCGGATGTTTGATTTAGACAGCAAATTCAGAAGACCAGCAAATGTCAAGACTCACAGCTCGTCTTTGCAATTCGAGCTGATAAATTTGGGAACTGAAGTTAAACCCAAATATGTAAATTTGGGAAAGTGTTGCTCCCCGAGTGAAAGAAATAAGTTCATCAGTTTGTTCAAACAGTACAACTATGTGTTTTCCTGGACATATGAAGAGTTGAAAACATATGACACCAATGTTATACAGCATGTCATCCCTATTAGATATGGAGTCAAGCCTTATCAGCAACCTTTGAGGAAGATGCATCCGAAATTGGAGCCTTTAACTCAGAATGAAGTGAAAAAATTATTGGATTCCAAAATTATATTCAAAGTTAGGCACTCGGAATGGGTTTCAAATTTGGTACCAGTAAGGAATAAATCAGGAGAAATCAGGCTATGTGCGGATTTCAGAAACTTAAATTGTGCTTCAGACAAAGACAATTATCCAGTCCCACCCATGGAACAGATATTACAGATGGTTTCAGGTTCTAAGTTATTTTCGTTATTAGATGGATTTTTTGGCTACAATCAAGTGTTAGTAGCTGAAGAAGACAGACTTTAAACTACATTCAGAACAAAATGGAGAACTTTTGCTTACAGAAGGATTCCCTTTGGACTCATCAATGTTGGAGCCACTTTCCAGAGGGCTATGGATATAGGTTTCCACGGTCTGATTGGCCATAGTGTTGTAGTATATCTTGATGATGTAACGATATTTTCAAACAAGAGAGAAGAACACGCATTCCATTTAAAACAAATTTTCGAGCATTGTCAAAAATAAGGCATCTCACTAAATCCAAGGAAATGCGTGTTTGCTGTTATAGAAGGAAAGCTACTGGGTCACGTGGTTTCTAAAAAGGGGATTTCCATAGACCTAGAAAGGATCAAAGCTATTGAACAGATCCCCCTACCCCATAACAAAAAGGGTATGCAATCATTCATGGGGACAATAAATTTCATGCGAAGATTTGTGCCAAATTTTGCTCAAATTGTTAAACCTTTGCAGCAAATGGTGAAACAAAGTGTACAATTCAAGTGGATTGATGTAGAGAAGAAAGAATTCAGTAAAATAAAGACATCTATTGCTCATGCACCCTCTCTCAAAATTCCAGATTTTGAGAAGGATTTTATTTTGTACACTTTCGCATATGAAGTTTCACTAGCAGTAGTTCTTACTCATAAGGAAGATGGGGGAGATGAGTTCCCCATATCATTTATGAGCACTTGTCTGTTTGGGGCCGAATTGAATTAATCAGCTGTGGATAAACAAGCTTATGCAGTCTTAAAAGTGGTAAAACAATTCAGGCTGTACATACTTAATAACTGGACAAAGGTAATAGTTCCACACCCAGCTCTGAGGTCTCTTTTCATACAAAAAGAATTAGGAGAAAGAAGAGGAAAATGGGTAACAACTTTACAAGAGTATGACCTCGAATTCAAGCCATCCTGTAGAAATTCAGGCCTGCAGTAGATTAATTTCACTCACATCAATTAACAATTGATCATGCAAATTATCAACAATGGAGACTGAATATGGAGCTGTAACACAAAATTATATTAACTGAGTGTACAATAGCCAACCCTGTAATAACATAGGCTGCTGAATATATAGAATACATGAGCAAATCGAATGCATGAGGAAGCATCCAAATCTAGCATAAAGCAGGCTTACCCAAAATAGGCAAATCCCCCATAGGTGTAAAAAGCTAATCCCAAATCTATCAAGGACCCCACGAATTAGCAAGGGCACATGGGCAAGCTAAAGAGTGGTCAAATGGCAGCTCATACATGCAAAAGCATGGAGGAATGAGTGGAGGAGGAAGAGGCAACAAAGCTGATTCACCTCACCTAGTCTTGCTTTCCTATGTGCCTTAAAACACTGAAAAAAGCAGGGAATAAAGCAGAAAAAGCAGATGGACGCCTAGGAGGCCAGGAATAAAGCAGATTTGATTCCTAAAGCTCTCAAGGGCGCTACATGAGTCAAAGATGGCAAGTTTGACCTCTATGGATAGGCAATTAGCAACTTGCACATGGTGGGACTCATGTACTAGGAAAATAAGACAAAATAAATGAAATAATGTCTAAGTGGGTAAATACTATGGGTTGATTATTCTAACACATCCTCCATAGCTAAAGGGAAAGGACTGTGCACACTAATGGCTGAAGGTAATAACAATGAAGAAAACGATTGGGAAAATGAAGCGGAGTTACATATGATGGATGTATGTCTTCTTTTCATAGCTCTAGATTCCTGGTACCGAGACCTTGTTCATTACCTTCAGGAAGGATTGTTTCTAGAACATTGGAATTCCATGCAGCGAAGAGCGTTGTGCCTTGAATCAACTGCATATCAAATCATTGATGGAATTTTATTCAGGAAGAGAACTTACTAGTAAATGGTTTAGTTCTCAAACCTTATTTTTCCTGACTTTTTGTTTTTCTTTTTGTACATAAATAGATTGATTTTGTTGTATGTTTGATTTATTTTATTTCTGCTTGTTTTCAGTTTAGATTTTGATTGATTTCAATAAAAGAGGAAAACTTTTGGTTGCATGGAGGGCATCAGAATTCTGGATTAACTAAAGTCCTTGAGTGTAAGACTGTGTACTATTGTTTTATCTGAACGAATTTCTTCTAGTTTAATAGTTTTCCTGAATGGCTATGAACACATTGAATTCCTACTTAATCCTTGTAAAATAAATCAAGATCAAAAGGTCTAGAATACTATTTCGAGGCTCCATCCATCTCACATTTAAAAATATCCTAGGGAGCGACAACAAAAGACCCATGGAAAGGAAACAAGGTAAACAATATATTATATATAAATGATCCTATGCCAAGAATTGAAATCTAAAAGGAAAATAAGAGTAAAAAAAATCCTAAGAAAGCAATATGTATGAAGACAAAGTACTGAACTATATAAGTACAAAATTGCCAAAAGTTCTTCTCCGTCCGTGAGCTGAAAATTAAATATATCTCTCACACAAAAGGACACTATGGATAGAGGAGCCTGAATGAATAAAAAATTTAGAAAGAAAGGCATGCAGGAGTACTCAAAAGGACAAAAAAAGTCCAAAAGCACAAAAAGTGCAAAATGGCATGGGAGTGAGGAACAAATGAATATTTCTGTTTACCATATGTTACAATCCTGTGGTGTTCGAGCTGGAAGCTACCCAAAGATAGAGGTAAGAATGAAACTCATATTACTAGCCTCAAAAGAGTTATCTTGACTTTGAAATCTTGGTTTCAATTTTCCTAAATTGGACTATCACCAATGATTAAAAGTACACACATATGCCATTTTAGGAAATCCAGAAATCCAGAAGAATTCAACATATTGGTACTTATTGTCACAACAGTTTTTGCTTGAAGATGAAATTGTTTATAGATCTTTGTTCACTAGGTAGTCGCCAATTGTTGCAGCTGCAAATCTCTCCCAAATTTTTAAAATTTTGTACCATCCTTTTAAGTTCATTTTGTCTGGGATTGTTTGGATTGCTGAAATCTGTTTTTGTTTTCCCTCTGCTACAAATTTGGATTGTGTTAAGTTGAAGTGAGGTAAACTATTTTCATGCTTTTCAGAAAATTGTTTCTGTTAGCCAATGATTTGGACTAGGGTGTTTAAGGTTGATTTGAAAATGATGTCTTTTGATCTGAAAGATTTCCTTCATTGATGTCGGAAGTCTATTTTTGTTTGAATCAAACCTTTGGTTCTCTTTGCTGCCGCTATTTTGGAGATGAAGCAAACTATTTCCATCGCTGCATCACTAGAGTCTTTTGAAACTTAACATTTTTTATTTGGTTTTTCAGAGGTCGGTTGAACAGTAAATTGGGGCCGTATTTCTCTACGTAGTCGCCATTGTGGAAGCTAAATAATGAACATCCCGATGGTAAGTCTTGTTTTTTTCCAATGCCTTGATTTTATTGACTAACTTTTACTTTTAAAGGCTTTATTTTCATTATAGAAGCGATGTAGATGAGTGATCGGAGCATTAGTATTTTTTGCTGCCAACACGGTGGCAACATTGAGCCTTTGGTCACTAATACATAGCCTTCAAAGCTTTCGATCGCCGTTTTTTCTTGTTATTGTGGAATCCGTTGTCTATCCATCTTCCGCCGTCGCAGCTGTGTAATGCACTAACCATCCGACTTATAGAGTTTCCAACCATCGATGTTTTATGTTGACTACGGAACCCTTATCCTATGTGGTTTCCGTCATTGCGGTATTTTAGTGAACTAACTACCCAACGTTTATGCTATTTCGTTCACCGACGAGGCGTTTTTTCTGCCCGGTGCTATTGTATTTAGTATTTCCGACGTTGATAGACTTAATAGTCCCGTCGAACTCATTTTCTGTCTGAATCCCACCATTGCGGCTGTGAATAAGACTATCCTGCCTATGCTTTAGTGGTTTTTCCCATCGATGAGGGTTTTTTCCCGCCTGTTCTGTGTGTGTTTTTACCCTATGTTATGGGCGGTGGAGGTTTCAGATTCTTTTATCATTTTAAGGTTTTCTCAATGAGAGAGCAGTACAGGGCCTCACTTTGATGATCAATTTTATTGTTAGTATGGTTTACCTTTGGTGAAAAGATGTAGTCCAAATTAATAATGATTTTTTTTGTTTTAACAGCAGATGGACTTGGAAGATTCTTCAGACCTCAGTTTGATGATTACTGCTGGAAGGAAGATATAGCGAAAGGACAAAGTAGAAGGGAGTTGACTCGAGAAAGGACAAGTAAGAAGCAAGAGGTGTTACTAAAAAAGAAGAGAGTGAAGATCTAAGAACAACAAGATTTTAAAAGGACCAATGGATTACTAAGCAGAATTGATAGCAGCAGAGGCCCTGGCTTGGAAATGGCTCATCAATTACCAAGCTGGTCCCTTTTTTACAAAGTTCTTGTAAATATTAATCTAAAATGTAATGTATTGTATGAATCATGAGCACTCACAAAGGACAAAATTGTGAGATTAAACGGTTGGAGGAACCCAAAGGTCACCCGGGGGAGAAACCCAAAGGTTTTTCTATTTGTATAAATATAGGAGAATTAGAGGGAATGTGGGACTTTTTCCCAGTTAGATTTGTGAAGATATGTTGTGAGAAGAACTATTTCCTTTCGCAATAAGAATTACAAGTTTCATGTTGAAGAAATCTTGGTGGAATGTTCAAATGTTGTGCAATGGATTTGTTGAATGTGAACTATTTCATTTTCAGTTGTTATCCATTAACTGTGAGATCATTCTAACTTTTTGAACCTATGTTCTTGTATGAATGCTCTCTAGTTTATTCTATGGAATTTCCACTATGAGTAATGAATTATGTTCATAAACAATTAGCTATATGGCTGTTCATATATCTTTCAATGTTCATGTGTTTTGAAATAAGTAACAACTATCTATGATTTTTCTTAATGCATGCGCAAAACACATTACTCATTGATAAATGTTAATCTTGCTCCCTAGGGATAGGTTAGATAGTTAGTTTTAGTTTCTTACTATGTGTGATTTAGATGCGAGTGAGTTAAGACGAGAGGTAAGAACCTGCACATCACATTGTGACCACTCCTTGTATTCTCTATCAATCTAAATTTAGTTAGGCACTTGCATATCATGCTAAAAAACTAAAAAACACAAAAATATACACGGTGGACCGGGCCGCAACTGGTAAAACCTTTTATTTTTGTTACTTGACCTACGGTAGCCAGACCGTAAACCGGATGGATTCCCCATACCAAACAATAATGGGCTAGTTGGGAACGTTTACTACGAAGAATCCCTTACTATTGTTTCCTGTGATTTTTCAGGCCTCAACACACTCCCACACACTTTTCCATCAATTACCATGATGACATCATGAGTGGACACGTGAGCCTAGGATCTTTTCTTCCCACTGGAGATCTAGTCACATCGCCTTCTCAGTTGAGGAACTTCATTATTGGCTGTGGAAAATACCTTTGACTTTAGCCCACATTGTCGACCATATGGCCCAAGGCACATGGACTTGAAGTTATTTATCCTTTCATCCCTATTGATTACAGTATCAGGATAATTACCCTTTCATTTGCATTTTGTTACTCTGTGTAGAAATTTTTCCTACCTTCTGCAAGTAAACCTTTCAGGATATTGTCCAGATTTAGCATGTTTGATGCAGTGACCCTTGGGTTTAGGAGAATTCTCTATGTCTTCCATCACAAGCATGCTCCGATGGTGCTGGGACACTTGATTTCCTACCCTTTCGTACCCTTTACACATTCACCTTGAGATTTTGTACCGATAGGGTCTTTTCAGAAGAAGAAGACCGTACATAGACTTGTACCTTTCACTTCTAAATTCTCTTGTCTGTGACGTTGGATGAACCCCTTCATTTTGGACCTTTAGATCTGAAACCTATTCGATCTTGAACACACACGTGTATCAAAGTGTTAGAAAACAGGACCATAGAGCAATAACACATATACAATTAAATCATTAAACAAGATGCAAAACACATGAAACACATTATAGAGAGACACAGATATAACGTGGTTCACCCAAACGATGGGCTACATCCACAAAGATATTTCCAGTCCTTTTATTACAGTCCAGAAAGATGAAGGGATACAACCTACAGCAAAACTGCTTCACTTTTTCTTCACGCTCTCATAGTCTCTCCCACACAATCACGAAGATTGTTTACAATACAAAATAATACCATACACAGTCATGTTACAATGCTTTCTTTTATAGGGGAAATACCATGGGAAAATACTACGGTTAACCCAATACCATGGGTTTGCAAAACTATTGGCCAACACACATCCCAAGAACTTTTCTCGGGGGCTCCACCCCCGAACCCCCAAACCCCAAGGTAGGAGGAATGAGTGTATAGTACACATGGGGTACAAACAAAACTGAATAATATCTCTGGATCTGGAAGATCAGGATCCACAACCAACAATTCTCCATTTGATGTAGTGAACCTTGGGTTCAGGATAATTCTCTATGTTGCGGAGCCAATTCTTCCATCGCGGGCATGCTTCGACAGTGCTAGGACACTTTATTTCCTACCCTTTCGGCCCCTTTACACATCTGCCTTGAGATTGACAGTGTCTTTTTAGAACAAGAAGACTATACACAGACTCATACCTTTCACCTCTGAATTCTCTTATCTGCGACGTTGGACAAACCCCTTCATTTTGGACCTTTAGATCTGAAACCTATTCGATCTCAAACACACACATGTACCAAAGTACCATTTTTCAAGGATTTTTGAGACAATTTTCCTTGTGCACGTCACATGAGCGAATTGCATGCACACCGTAGATATTTCCTCAATGAGATCTGCACCATCAAGCATCACTGCTCTTTAAATCATTTCACTGATGAGGAGGCCAAATATTCCATGAGAATTTTGATTTGGAGAAATAAATCTCATCCATAGATCTACCCTCCATCGATTGTGGATGTCAAAACTTGTGGTCACTTTAACGCCATTTCGCGAGAATGAAAAGGTAATTTTGATCGCGCTTGTGGTATTTGGCGCAAAACCCTGTCAACCATTGATTTTTTGCTGCAAGGAAGAAGATGGCGTCCCTTCAACATAACTTCTCAACCACCCTGCGACTGGAATTATTACGTGTTTTTGGCTGCGGTCGCTCCGTCCTATCTTTTTTGTTGTCTCCCATCGAGCGAAAATTAGTGATAACAGGTCCGATGATGAAGAAGGTTCATCGTGGATGAAAAAGGAGAGATGGTGCACATCATCCCAAGGATACTTAGGATTTGAAAGAGATTCAAGGACCTCCTCATCATTGTGAAAGCGGCTTATAGATAGATCGAAGAGATTTTCCATGACCAAGGAGACATAAGGAGTACTAGAACTAGAGATCGTGTAGATAGCATTGGTAATGTCTAAGGAAGAAACAAGATGGTGGATCTCCTCAAGTACAGTAATGATGGACTCACGGGAATGTGTGTGAAGGTCACTAAGGAGTGACCAGTACTTAGACAAGTTTGGGAAATGGTGTGAATAAGGACCATATTGGCCATAAATTGTGCATGGGTGGTTGGTTCGTAGCAACTTGTTATTGACCGTAGAAAAGTTTGGGACATTGAAAACTGGGATATCATCACTATTGTATACAAAACACATGTGGTTGTGAAGGATGGGAAAATCAAGAAAAGAATTTGTCACATGGCCTTAGTCATCGTACGAAGAACATGTAGGAGAACGAAGAAATTCTATCGTTGCTTTGGGCACCGCTCCTTGAGTCTTGTTTGGAAGTGGACAGGAAAGAGCAGAGACATGAGTAGTATTTGGTGTACCAGGAGTGTTAACCCAAAAATCCCCCACACAGCTATCAATGGCCTACACCACCCAAGGACACCATCTCACAACAATCATTTCACTCCATAAGACCTTCCATTTGACCCACACACCTCCAAAAGAGCCCAAGGATGAAGAAAAGGGCTAAAAACCCCCAAAAAAGAGCCCAAAATAGCCCCCTAGGAGCTAAAGCCCTAAAAAAGGGGCTAAAACCCTAAAAGGGGCTAAAGTTAGGGTGAAAGGGGCTAAAGGCCCAAAAAAGGTGCTAAAGCCCTGACTAAGGGCTTAAAACCCCAAAATCCCCTGGAAAAACTATAAAAGGAGGGTGGGGGTTCACTCGCAAAACACTCCTCACTTGCCTATTGTTATGCTGCCTGTCAATGCTTTGAGATCTCTTGCTCTCAAACCACCCACTCTCCCTCTCGTCCATCTCCATTTCTCCAAGCCATTGCTTCCCAACCAAGAGAGAGAGGTGCTCCCATGAGCTAGGGAATGGTGGCCCCTTTCCACCTAAGTGAGGTATAATCTCTGTTTATGCTTGTTTTATTTGTTTTTACTTATAACCCTCATCTCTATTTGTAGGTTTTTCATTAACTTTGTTTGCATGTTTTCTCCATTGTAGCTTAGGTTGATTTTGCAGGTTTTGGAGGTGGAACCCTAACATACTGTGTGCAGAAGGGTTCAACAATGCTCCATCATTTCCTCTTCTTTGTTTTTCTTCCATTAGCTATTAGATTCAGTTTACTATTGTAGCCATTTGCTTAGATTAGCTTAGTTTCAATTCACAGCTCTGGTAATTTGCATTTTCATTCCATTTTTTACTATTTTCTAAGGGTATAAACCTACCCTTGTGCCCTATAGGCACAAGGGAGCCATTTATTCCCCTGTAGTGAGTAGAAATTCTCACTACAGCTTTGGCGACTCCCCTAGGTTGATCCCACAAGATCCCTGGGCAAAAAATTTCAAGTTTTCAAGTTTTTTAGTGTTTACCCTAGTTTTCAGAAATGTTAGTTTAGATCTGTTTAAATCTATTTTATTTCCTATTTCTGTCAGTGCCAAAGCCTCTGCTAGGCTAAACTGAGTCAGACTGACCCTAGTACCAGTTACTGTCGACCAGATCTGACCCTGCCTCACCAAAAAACCTTGTTCCGAAGCAGGTCGCTCTTATCGGGGGAAATGGTGAGACAAGGCGGACTTAATCCCCAGACAGGCACTCCCAGGGTGCACTTAATCCTTAGATAGGTGCGACTTCAGCCCAAGAGTTCAAGTTGCGGCTATTTTGGCATTTTTTGTGACCCCCTCGCTCATTTCTGGAAAAATCTCATGGCCCCCTTGCGGGATTTGGTGAGAAATGTGCGGCCTGTCACATAGAAGTTGTTTTTTATTTTAATTAATAGTAATTTGTAATTTCATAGGACTATCAGTGCGGCCCAGCCACCTCTGTCCACCATTACAGGTCTCTTTTAATTCCATTTTTCATTTTCTACAAATAAATCCATGAACAAAGTGTATATGCTAAATGAATCATTAAGGTTTAATAAAATGAACTAGCCTAACTAAAAGTAACTTAAAATTAACCATATTGCTGCCCCTTCCTACTCTACCTAGTCATCACCCTCTGGGGTATTCTGGGATACGACAAAGGGAAAGCTCGTATAAATCTAGGCACTCCATGGTATTTTTCCTAAACCACTAAAACCAGGTGGCCTAGAAGGTAGAGGGGGTAGAGAAGGAGGGCTTCTCACGACACTAAGCATCCTCCCTGTTGACCAACCTAGCACTTGGGAGGTGACCTAAGGATCTACGGATGGGCTTAGTCCCATTATGTTGAGAGCCCAACACCTTATCTTGGTTGAAGAAGAATACCACTGAGAGGTAGACATTTAGTTAGGACAACAATTCAGGGTTAATCACCATATTTTCTTACAAATTTCTGTTTATGTTTGCATACAAAACCATAATATGAACTCTACCATGAATTTATAAACCATATTGCAAACCAAATACCAAAACAAACAAGAAAATCAACACAACATACCAAATAATTAACCCAACTCAGTTGATGACGCTGAGTAAGCCTTAAAATTTACCAAATTTACACTAAGTTCAATCAATTTTGTTGTCTTTGAGGACATAAGTCCCTGACTGCTTCAACTGTGGGAAGTACTTGGCTTTTCCCAAAAAATCATTGTGAGGAGTACCACAGGAACCCCAAAGTAGCTGCCGCTGAGAGGAATTTCCAAGCAAAACGGGCAATGACCCCTTCCGATTGAGTAGAATCACCCGTGAGGAACAAGCCAAGCGCTGTCTTCTGGAAGTATTGGTGGCCAAGAGACCACCTTCAGCCAATATGAAGCCATTGAAATTGGGGTCTAAATCTCATACCCACCAGTTTCATACAAGCGAACACAATTGGTCCTCCACGATCTTCCTCACGCCTAAAAGGCGAACCACCACCATTTGGAACACTCAGTCGGCACCATCATAGCCATTCTTAGTGACCTCCGACACCATCAGAGGACCACACAACCTATGATTATGATTCAGACCCATATCATTCTGAACTAGACCTCCACACCGCACCATCTAGCCCCATGGCTACATCAAACCCGAATCCATTTTCTAGCCTAACCTTAGCAAGTGGAGCCATGTCCACATCACAACCCGTTACTCACAACATGGCAAGAAGTCCAAGCACAGTCATGCAGACTGTCATTATCCAATCACCACCACCAATAGTGACCATCCAAGCTGGCCGAGTGGTAACACATGGGGGCAGTGGCCCCTCCACACACATTGTCCCCCCTGCCATACAGGGGGGCAGTGCACCGACCACCCACATTGCCCCTACTTCCATGCATGGGGGAAATGCCCCTGCTACCCACACCATCCCACCAACAACACTTGGGGGAATTGGTTCATCAGCCATGGTGCCACCACAAGCACCCTAAGCCATGCAGATGCATTATGCACCTGCAAACCCCACCCCCATTGTGGCCCCATCCCACATCAACCTGGGGTCAAATATGCCCTTCATGGATCGTCTAAACTTGCCTAACCTCGCTAGATTAATGAATGACCCCATCTGTCACCAAGCTTTCTGGCCACCCATGCCAATGAGGTTGCCATCAGACATCCCAAAGTTTGAAGGCAAAGCCAAGGAATGTCACCAAAATCATATAATGACATTCCATCTATGGTGCTCATCCAATAGCATCGTAGAAGACTCCATTAGGCTGACGTTGTTCCAACGCACCCTTACAGGTGCCGTGGCCAAATGGTACATTGAGATGCCACAAGCCAAGTACCCCGACTTCAACTCCCTAGCCTTCATGTTCCTACAGTATTTCCAAGTCCCTGTCAGATATGATGAGGGGGTGGAGATCCTGTTATCCTTTCGCCAAAACACTGCCACTCACATCACTGATCATATCCATGAGTGGCAGTGACGCCATAGCTTGTGTAAGATCCAACTTGATGACAAGATCTTCTTGGATTGGTTCCTCAAGACTTTTCTCCTGCCCATCGCAAAGGATGTCACATCTGAACGTCCCCATTCTGAAGAAGAGGCCATACTGAAGGCTCAACAATTTGACCTCATCTATGCCCAGTCGAGATAATTGTATACTGTCATCCCAGAAACTCCCCATCCGAGTACCTCCTACTGTGATGCACCGGGGGCATCCCACGTAGTGGATGACATAATAGTGTCAGTCTCCCAACAACCATAGCCTTGACCAACACCACCTACCATGGTACCGCAACCAAGCAACACTGCTAATGTTGCTTATCAAAACCAAGCTCCAGACTATGCTAGAATGACGTCTCAGTCCGGAGCAACAACCTCTTATGCACAACCTGTGCCACCGCAGCAGGCTCAGGTGAGGGCTTGGCCAACACAACAGTATGTGGGGAAAATGCCCACATTCATGGCACCACCACCCCCACAAATCTACTATGCACCACCAGTGCAACAAATTCAAGCCCCCACCCCCACTCCACCCGCTCCGTTGGGACAAGCGTTCACACAACAAAACTGTCCCAACCAGCCTGCCCCCAACAATCAACAAGGGAAAGCTAGAAACAATTGGCCCCGCAACCAAGGCAATAACCAACCGCAAGGAGGCGATCAACAACCGAACCCTCCCAATAATGTCGTGGCTAACTGGCCAACCCAAAACCCCCCATGACAGAATGCACCAAGACGCAACGCTCTATTGCACACAAACCAAACTTGTACACTCTGTGATGTCTATGGGCATTACACATTTGAGTGTCCCCTCATGGATCGTGCTAAGCAGGCCATTCAAAATGAGGCCCAATAGGCCACCATTTCCCCCACTCAAGCCCAACCCAACCAAGCACCATAAGGACCCTCTCTCATGGTGCTTCAAAACCCACTACCAATCCAAGGATTGGTGGCAACCGCTCCCCCTCCCTAGGCCAATCCCAATGCTCCGGGGGCACCGCCCACGGCCGAAACAAGTGTTCACCACCTGATGACCATGACCACTGAAGAGGTCAACTTACAGACTAGAAGAAATTAGTACGGTACCACCACCAAAACTACTGACTCATCAATAGCATCCACGTCTAAGACAACCAACCTACCTCTCTAGTTACCCCCATTCTCGCTCCCCCCCCATATGCAGAATTGCTAATAAATCCATAGCTAGAGCTGCAGTGAGCTATAGCATTGTGGATGATTTGGCCCAAACGCCAACCACCAGGTCTGCTCTTAAGGTACTTAAAACATGCCCAACTCAGCAAAAAGCCTTACTAGCTACTCTAGGGGCGGTAGACCCCTCCAATTCCAAGCTAATCACAATATTTGACACAAAGAACAGAGAGTTGTGCATGCCCTCCACTATCGCCTTCCAAATCCCGGTATCCATCCGGAACTTGGTTGTGCACTGATGCATAGTGGATGAGGGGGCATCCACGTACGTCATGTCTATCTTGGTTTGGCAGAAGCTTGGATCATCGATTTTGCAACCGTCCTCCATGACTCTATGGGCTTATGATGGACACCCCATTAAAGCCCAAGGAATCCTCCCCCATGTCCCTATCACGTTAGTCGGGAAGACAGTCCTAATCGACATCGAGGTCGTCAATGCTCAATTGTATTACAAACTCCTCCTTGGGAGGAGTTACATGTATGCCATACAAGCCGTCGAGTCAACTATCTTTCACCTCATGATGTTCCCCCATGAAGGGAATATTGTGACAGTTGACCAGCTCACCTACCATGATCTGCAAGGGTTAACAGCACCTGTCAATGTTATCCCTACCATCACCACCACTAAACCATAAGGGGCGACCATACACACTAACTTCATCCCTGCAACCAACACTGTGGTTGAAAACACACCAGCCTCCCCACCATTGAATGTGGGCCCTAGGTTGTTTACCGATCCTACCATGACGGCTCCTTTCCCTTTGGTGTCACCACCACCAACACAAAAGCAAACTGTGGACTTGTGCATGGTCTCATCAGGCACCGCTGCACCCAAATAGCAACCACAGCCGCAGCCCCAACTACAACCACATCATCATCCGTAGCCGCAACACCAACAGTAGCCGCAACATCACCCACAGTAGTAGCATTATGCGCAGCCGCAACCACAAAATCACCCCCACATGCAACCAGCTAGGAGTTATGTGGGATCATCTCTGGTCCATACAATTCCCTTCCTCTTTCCCCCACCTGGTGTCATGAGCAAGCTGGTCATGGCCACCTTAAGCCTACCCAACTTTATGTTGGGGATCCCGGTGTGGTATCTGGATCCACCAGCTCAACTAGAAATGCCCCAGGTTGTGTTAACTCTGGTGCAACCTATTGCGGTTGAGTCTCACCCCCCACCCAGTCCACATAAGCCAATCACTGCACCCGCACCTGCACCACCCCAACCCAAAAGGGATAGGGGAAAGAACACCAAATCCACCGCAAAACCATGACAAGTCCCACCTTGTGCTGTCTATGAACAACAGGGCCATCCAACTCATAATTGCCCTGAAATCCTAGTGATCCATGTGCATCTGGATGCCATGGATACAAATGAAAACATCTCCGTGGTTGAACTCCCAACCGCACCACTAGTCAAGAGCAAGGCATTGAGGACAAACCATGCTTGCACCCTTTGCGGCTTGTATGGACATTACTCCCACCATTTCCAAGATCTGCCCGAATTTCGAATGGCTCTTGCTGACCTCCGTCACCATTCCCTTGAGTCTAAGATCACTTTGATCGAAGAATTTCACCCACCACCACCTCCTTTGTCTGACACCATGTCCATTTACATGATGTCTAGTTCCCCCGACCAGCTCATCCCCATCTCCAATGACGGTCCATCAGACCTGTCACTTTTTTGCTTCAACAACGACAAGGAGATAATTGAAGCTCTGACTACCCTGGAATAGCCATGGGATGACATGCACCATCACTCGTTCTTCCTCTCGGAAGAGCTGGTGTCACAGTCCGACCAATTTTCCATGGAGACCAAATATTTCATCCATGGGAAGGTTGACTGGTTCAAGAACCCAATCCCAGCACCCAATGCCTTCGAAGAAGGGAACATGGAAAACATTTTGCCAACCATTAAAATCGACATCTCAACCAACTCTGATATTGTTGAAGAAATCATGTTGGGGGCATCTTTCTCCCTAGAAGAGGTCGATGCCTACACCGCTCTCTTCCAAGAATTCTGTGACATCTTCGCTTAGTCATACACTGAAATTCCTAGCTTAGATCCATCCATCATGGAACACCACATCGAGACATGGCTTGATGCGGCACCCATCCGCCAGAACCAACGGTCCATCCACCCATCCAAAGTGGCTGCGGTAAAAGCCGACGTAGAGAAGCTGTACACAATTGGCTTTATTTATCCCATTACATACACAACTTGGGTTTCTAATCCTGTGAATAAAAAACAGGGTACCATCTGCATTTGCACAGACTTCTGCGATATCAAAGGGGCATACACTCTTATTGACTCTGATGGACAACTCTTGGAAAACCCCTGCAACGGGCTCTACCTCAAGATATTTTACGCTTAACATCACCAATGATTCGCTTCATTTTATTTTCTTGTTTTTCAACATTTTTATCACAAGTCAGCAACAACACCATTAGCTTCTAATCCAAAGTCACCCAGAACTGGTTCAAGACACCTCTCACACCTCTAGGCTCAAATTTTCATTTCCTGATGAGACCATCGTCTCATGTTTAAGAAGTCAATATCAGACCATTTCCCACAAGTCACCTCGAATTATGAGCCATGACATGACAATGTGAGTGTCTACGAATCGGTACTCATATCACACTTCCCGACCGCTACTCGTGCAAGCTATCGGGCTGCCACCTGTTAAGGATTGTACTATAATTTTAATTTTTGTATTTATAATTGTCTTTTTTCACCACACCTTACGCAGACATTTGGACCATCGTCCACAAAATATTTTGTTTTTCTTCCATGTATTTGACATAGAAGTGTCCTCGGGTCGCCGCCCATTAAGAAATGTAACTTTAGCTTTTATTTTGTATTTTTAACACATAGATTGTCTTTTCTTTTTATCGCACCTTACGCGGACCTCTGGACTACTGTCCACAAAATTATTTCTTTTCTTGCATGTATTTGGCATATAAATTCCTCCGAACTTGTACTCCTATCGCATGTAGTCAAGTTTGTCCACCGCAACACACACACACACACTCTTGACCTCTATCTAAGAGCCACTTTGGTTTGCGTGCCTCTGCCTCACCGACTCGCAAGCCTCTGCTGTGATCTATCCCATGCATGTATTGGTATGTGTGAGAGCCTTCTGCTCCGTCCATTCTACGCAGATGACCTTTGGACCTCTATTCACCATCCCAACATGGGGCACTGCTCGTGCCACCGCAGTTGGTTGACCACATTGGAGTTTCATTTAAGCTCTTTTTTTACTCCTTAAAACAATGAAAAGATTGCCGAGCACAACTGCTTCCTTTCCTGCTCGCTAAATTATAGGAAAGGGCGTCTACATCGTCTCATTTACCTCCTTTTGCATACCATTTAGACCATCTCATGAAAAGGACCTCCTTGGCTCACTCAAGCCAAGACCATTCCCTCTGCATACTTTTGTGCTTTCTCGGGGAGATGGGCTGCACTTGACGAAGAAGCTCACCACCGGTTGTCGTTAAGCTCTTTTCTAGCCGTCTCATCAAGAAAAGATTGTTGAGAAAACTTGGTTTTGTTCATGCTTGTAAAAGTGTTTGAATGACTGTCCAGTCGGTATAGGTTTAACATTTTCTGTCCTGATTGGACTACCAATGGTAAAGAAGTCTATCATCCCCTCCAGGATGGGTGAGCTCTCCTATGTATACTTTTATCCCTTTTCAAGCACAGGAGACTACCAATGAAAAAGATCCCCCACTGGATTCTTCTTCATGCTTTTAAACTCTCTAAAATTGAAAGCACCATCGAGCATTTACCTTCTCGGGCTCACCAAAAATCCACGAGATCGTACCATAACGGTGTCCCTAGACACCACCCCATAGAAAACAGTTTAGCAGCATTCCCACATTGGGTCTCCTTTGTGCATAGTACTCTACAATGTGTCTTCCTTGTATCCCATCAGTATCAAAAGTTTCCACCTCCTCCAAGTATTTCCCATCTACAGTGACATTCTCGGTATTACAGCGATGATCCCATTCCCTTGAGTTAAGCTTCATTTGCTGCCTGGTTCACCCTGTCATCATACTCTAAACAAAGGAAGTTTGAGTCTCCCACTCCCCCCCTGCCCTTGTTCAGTTTTTTCCCTTCCCTCCCCTCCCCCCTAATTCAATGAGGCAGTCCGCAAATTACTTCACACCTTTCGATTATCCCTCGTGCTCCTGGTCAAGGAAACATCATGGCCTTGACTAGGGACAGGTCTCCCTCTATTGACGCCAACACACATATTCTAGAGGATAGACCCAAAGGTCCTTGTACCTTGGTTTCATTAACATCATTGATGAGTTCCTTGGACCACTTGAGAGGAGTCCTTAGTGCCTCTTGGGATGGTTGTTTCTCACGTGCTCGACTTCAACTCCATCATCGCACCGTTGAGATTCATACAGGGTTTGTTCCACATAGCACTTGGTTAAAGACCACAGATGTCACCTGACTCTATCACATTGGTGAGTCCACTTGAGGGACCTAAACTTGTTATGTCCCTTGTGATTTCTGAGTTGCGTTGGAGACAGTGATCAGAAGCCCCAACAGTGCTTCAATATACCTTTATGATTGATACAACATACTTGTACACAAAGACTTTGACTCTCAATCAGTGAGTCCATATAGCTATGTACTATTCCAGATCCAGTAGACCATCAGTCATGAAGATATAGCATTCCATGAGAATTCCATGGGTCCAATGTACCAGATCAGTATTGTATTAAGCCTCACATGAGAGGCAACCAACATTGTAATATTAGTTGTATATGATAGGCTCTTGTATTTTAGAGAATAGATCAAATGATTCTTTTGACATTGTCATGAGCATGGGAATGCCCACCTCATCCATATACATGTCACACATTTATTGTATCTCAACCATTGACGGGAACCAAATTAATACAAAAACCAAAAGCAACCATGCCCTAGCCCCAGAAGCTCCACCTCTTGACAACAAATCCTATGATATCCGTCGGCCATACATTGAGCTCCTGCCCTCACACATTAGGGGGCAATCTTTTAACCCAAAAATACCCCACATAGCTCTCAATGGCCTACACCACCCAAGGACAACATCTCACGACACTCATTTCACTCCATCAAAAAGGGGCTAAAACCCTAAAAGGGGCTAAAGCCCTAACCAAGGGCTTAAAACCCTAAAATCCCTTGGAAAAACTATAAAAGGAGGGTGGGGGGTCACTCTTAAAACACTCCTCACTTGCCTATTGTTATGCTACCTGTGGATGCTTTGAGACCTCTTGCTCTCAAACCACCCACTGTCCCTCTCTTCCATCTCCATTTCTCCAAGCCATTGCTTCCCAACCAAGAGAGAGAGGTGCTCCCATGAGCTAGGCCATGGTGGCCCATTTCCACCTAAGTGAGGTATAGTCTCTGTTTATGCTTGTTTTATTTGTTTTTACTTTCTAACCCTCATCTCTATTTGCAGGTTTTTCATTCACTTTGTTTGTAGGTTTTCTCCATTGTAGCTTAGGTTGATTTTGCAGGTTTTGGAGGTGGAACCCTAACATACTGTGTGCAGAGGGGTTCAACAATGCTCCATCATCTCCTCTTCTTTATTTTTCTATCATTATCTATTAGATTCAGTTTACTATTGTAGCCATTTGCTTAGATTAGCTTAGTTTCAATTCGCAGCTCTGTTTATTTGCAATTTCATTCTATTTTTTACTATTTTCTAAGGGTAGAAACCTACCCTTGTGCCCTATAGGCACAAGGGAGCCATTTCTTCCCCTGTAGTGAGGAGAAATTATCACTACAAGGAGGGGGTGCGGAATTTTCTCAATAGGTTGGACGGGAATCAACGTGAATTTTCGAGTCAAGGGTGGGTTATGTGGATTGAGGTACCATAGAGGAATACCAAAGGTAAAACCTAGCAGGTTTAGAGTATACACAACGGGCTTGCTCGTGATTCCGGATGGTGGGAAAAGGAACGGACTCGTGTGGAAGGGGAGTGAACCCCAATAATTCCTCAGGGATTATGTTTGGGTTTGTGATGGAGGCTGAGAGGAGGTCAAAATGATACTATATGTGATAGTGCACAAATCTTATATATCAATCACTGAAGGAGGTGGTGGTAAGGACCAAAAGGTGTCTGTCACAGTAATGTTGGAAAACATGTCTGGGCCAATGGAAGATAGGGATGGTATGGACACACTATCAATGGTAGTGGTTATAATGGGAAGGGCGTCTTTCAGTGTGGTCAACCCCTTTGGATCATAGTACATCAGCTGGTCGATGGTCATGATCTTCCCATCATGAGGGAACATCAAGAATCAAAAGATATTGGAGGAAACGAATCACATTGCATACATATAACAATGTCCTAGGAGGAGGTTGTAATTGAGTTGGGGTTAACAAACTTAATTTCAATCAGCATTGTTTTTCCAGATAACTCAATAAGGGAATTCATGAGAATGACTTGGGGTTTAGCAGATCGTCCATCATAGGCATTTAGGGTGCTGGAAGAAAGTTGGAGGAATAGGGATTCGGGTTTTTGCCAAAAAAATGTTGACATGACACAGGTATATGCCCCCTCATCAATAATGCATCAATGAATGACCAAATTTTGAATTATGACCGGAACTTGGAAGGCGATGGATGATGCCATCCAGGCTTCTCCTTGATCCAGGTCAAAAGTGATAAACCTAGATTCAGACAGATCGACGACACCTAACACATATAACAACGCTTTACGTTCTAAAGGACAAGTTTTGAGAAATTCCAAAGAGGACAAGGGTGTGAGAGATTGAGCTAAGCTGTCAACAATACTATAGTTGAGCACAGCATTGGCAGTGGCATTGTTCATGACACAATGCAAAGGGAACCATGAGACTTTGGAAGTCCCATATGTAGGGGGTCTTGGCAGATGCAAAGACATATCAGTTGTGGTGGAGGTAGATTTTATGGAAGGGTCAATATTTTTCATAGTGGAACCATACTGGTTTCATCAAGTCCAAAGGTTGACATCAGATGATAATGTCATGAGGTGATGGACACCAGGATCAATGGGTTGAGCTGCAAAAGTGGTTGTGGGATATTGTGGGGCCAAGGGATGGGTTGCAACCATACCTTGTTGTGGTAGGGATTTTTGTAGCACCATAGGTAGAGGGCCTGGTGGTGTTGAGATTGGCTGAGCCGGAGCAGTTGCGTTAGGGTCATGTTGACTATCGTTTTGGAGTAGGTGGTGGACATGAGTCAAGTGAGGACACCGATGGGTATAATGGTCGTAGGTGATACATATGGCACACATATAGTTAGTCCATAACTATGGGTTCTTCCCAGGTCTAGCAGGATGTTGGGGATTTTGTACAAGGGGTTTGGCTTCGTTATTGTTTAGAGGGTTGGCCTGTTTGCCACCTCCTTGAGGCTGGTTGTTTCCCCAATTCCTACCTCTCTTATTCCTTCCATGCACTTGTTGTTTATTGGTGACAGGCCATTCAGGGAGGTTCTGTTGTGCATAGACCTGTCCTAGAGGATCAGGAGGATTCGGGGCTAGTTCTAGGGTAGGTTTCACTTGTGGTAGGTAATAAGCAGGAGCAACTAGTGGGGCTATAAAGCCACCCATTTGTCCATTACATGAGTGTGTCGTTTGGCCATGAACATGAGGGAGGTGCATAAGATAGTGTGGCTCCAGACTAAGTCATTATGAGTGAAAGATCAGGGGTGTAACCTAGTTGGGAAACACTATGGGTGTTACCGGGATGGGGTGGCATCACATGAGAGGTTGGATAAAAATGAGGATGCTAGTTGTGTTTTGTCTACAAAATAATAGAATTTCCACACCCTCATAATATTGAACGAGTAACTGGAAGTATTGTAGGAACATCGAGGCTAATGAGGAGAAGTCTAGGTAGGTGGCATGTGGCAGTTCAATGTACCATGTAGCCGCAACACTTGTGAGTGTGCATTGAAACAACCACAAATGGAAAAAATCATCCACTATGTTGTTAGATGAACACCATAAGTAGAACAACATGATGTGGTTTTGGGGTTCCACTCTCACATTTCCCTCAAAATTAGGGATGTCTGAAGGGATTTTGGTAGGCATAGGAGGCCATAGTGGGTTATGACAAATGGGGTCATTGGTCAACCATTCCTAGCCAGGAAGGTTGAGACTAGCCATAAAAGGTAGACTAGAACTGAAAGTGGATCGGGAAGGGCCAACAATGGTGGAGGCAACCGCATGAGTGTAGTTCCTATGTGTAACTGGGGGTGGGTAAGGTTGACTTTTTATAGTAAGAATAGTCACTATTATGGTAGGAGTAGTCGGAACAGACGTGGAAGGGCCACTGGCCCGAGACATAAATGGTGGAATTGTAGGAACCACAGTGGCTGGAGTGGGGCCACTACTGGTGGGTAGTAGACTAACAACAATGTGTGCAGTGGAAAATGGCCCACTAGTACCAATACTTGTCAGTATGGTGGAAGGGATACCCATAATGATGGGCAGAATGAACACAATCCCACTACCAACCGTCCCCCCTTGGAAGGGATCAGGATGCACACCAACCATGGGGCAATATGGGGAATGAACAAGGTAGGTTCATATTGATAGGAATCTAAATCAGACTTAGAGGTGGTGTGTGGCTTTGAAGGTGGTGAATGATGTCAAATATGGATCTGACGATGATGGTTCAAAGAACCAAACTGAGGGGTATTTCCCCTAATCCTATGTGAGTAACGTGGTGGAGCTATGATGATGTGATGAAGTAGTATTGTGTAATGGATGGAAACTCAAGAGTATCAACCGTAGGCTCAAAAACCCAACTACAACCGAGTGTGTAGAATGAGAGCATATTGAAAGGTGGCTCACAGGCCAACAATAATTTCTAAAACTGAACTGCAACAACAAGTCACAACAAGGAGAGTCTACAATAAAGTGGCCAAAAATCCAATAAGCAACACTAATTAGAAACAAAAATGATTGACTAACCTATGGGGTATGAGTGCAAGAGAACTCCTAGATACAAGCTAGAAGCCCCTCACAAATCATATCCTCAACAGAGTGATGAAATGCCAGTCAGACAATATGAAATGGAAGAATAAATAGGTTAAGAGAATGCCACTACAAAGAAGTACCTCTGGGTAAAATATCCCTAGAAAGAATGACAACCAAGCTACGTCATTCTTGACACATCTAGTTGGTTTCCTGGTGCTTAAGATATTTTTCCCCTAAACCCCATGTTGGCGATATGAGGAGGATTCTGAAGGGTTAGCCTTCAGTAGAAGATGGAGTGCGGTATTCCACACTGACTTTCAGAATCCCTTCTTTGTGGCTTACTCCTACTGAGCAAGGGGCCCCCTGACAGACTGGCCTAGACCATGTCAACAAGTATAAGAGGATTTTGGTCCCCTAATGGACAACAACTATGTCTCAATATGTGAGGGACAAAGGGGTCTTGTTTGGATACCTATCCCCAATGTCCTAACTTATCTACAATATTGGTTTGTCCTCAAATGAGGTTACAATGTTGGTTGTGTTACGTTATTTTTTAAGTCTAGTTTGGGGTAATGAAACAAGTGTTTTGTTCTTAGGGTCTGAGATGTGTGTTGGGCACCATTTTGACCTCTTTTTCTCATCTAGATATTTTTCATTTTCCTCCATAAAACCTTCATACTGATTTATAAAGCTTTAAATCCACCCACAAACTTTGGTTAAAAGGTATAAATGTCATTGCTTTTTAACAAATTGAATTTTGATATTTTTAAAGCATTTAAACTAAGGTTTTTATTTAGGATTACAGGATGTGCTAACTTCCCGTAATGTCTCCAAGGTTGAGCACTTGCAGGCCAGCTAGGCATGAACTGAAAGATGGAGAAAAGATCCTCAGTGTCCAAGGATGGATAAAATTCCAACAGATAGATGATGTGGCTCTCACAGGTGTCAAGTCAATGACAGTCAAAGGCGACCACCTGTGCTACCACTCAACACAAAAGTAGGGCAGTTCCAATTTTGTTGATTTTCACAGATATGATAGAGGATCTCGAGGACTATGTTTCATTAATTAGTTTCCAGATTAATAGCATTTCTAGTTTTTCAAATTTTTTGTATAAATACTTCATAAAACAGAGGAGAAATCCATCACGATTTGGGAGAAAACGCATACCGTTCCAGACTGCATTATTCTATTGCTATGTATGATCAATTTTATGGTGAATATAATATAACTTTAAGCTCTGTGATTCTTCATTTACATGTGTGATCGAGGCATTGGAGGGCCCCCTCTGTCGATTCTGAACACCCTTTCAATTGCCAGTGAACGATTTGGATTGTGTCAGTGGTATGTTTTAATTCCTGTAGGATTTGATTTTCTTATTGCAGAATTAGTTAAATTGCTTTCCATCAGTTTTATAAATCTCTGTTATTTCATTGGATACATACTGGAGAATGGTTCAGACTACTATCTCACCTTACTGTGCATTGCTTGACTGTTCAACGATGGAGTATTAAGAACAATTACACATTACGAATGCTTTCCTGTAAAGGGAATTAATTTTTGATTGCTTATTCAATGCTGGGATTATAGGCAGAGTTTTATAATTCATATTTTAGGGTTAATATTAATTTGTAATAGTTTTTATTATCTCAGAAGCTTTTACATACAAATTGCTTTCACATATGAATTGCTATGTAATTGAAAGAGAAAATGAAACTGTTCCTGTAAGGGAATTTTTGTGTTTTCAAATCACAGTAACTTAATCTTTTAATAGGCTTATTTCATAGATAAACTAGATTTCCAAGTCAAGTCTAGCTTTGAGTCCTTATACTTGGATATGCCTCTAAGTCTACCAACCCGGATTGACATAAATTCAAGGTTTGATCTGCATTAGTAGAGCGAAGCCCAACATTTAGTGCCGTTGTTGGGGAGGCATTGTAGAAGTAGGCTTAGGAACTTTAGTTCTCTGATAAAAACAAAATGTTCTAAAAAAAACGTAGAGTATATTTTAGTTTTATGTCAAGACAAAGAGACGAGAAAGGAAGATTTATCAAAACCCCCCCAAAAACAGAAGTAACGGGACCTTTTTTTCCAAAAGGATTCATCTCAACAGTGGGTACTTCTAAAATAGCTGAGGAAGAAACATCAAAAGGGCCAGCTGCAGAACAGAGAAGGGAGTATGAGAGAATGTTAGAAATAGAAAACAAACGAAGACAAGAGAGAAGAGAAGAAGAGAGGCGACATGAAAGGGAAGAAGAGAGGAGGCAAGAAAGGGATGAAGAAAGGAGAAATGAGAGGGATGAAAGGACAGAAGAAGATCAGGAAGTCACCTTTAAATTTCCCATTTTGGACACTAGTATCATCCTAGGAGAAGAGGTAAAAATGAAGAATATTCCACCATCTGTCTTACCAAACTTCTATGGCATGACCTATGAAGATCCTGACTCTTTCCTGTTCAAGTTTGATATCTTGTGTCGAACTTATGGATACACTGATGACACCCATAAGCTTCGTATTTTCCCTGCTACCCTTAAAGCAGCTGCGTTGAAATGGTTTATGGGCTTAGGAGAGCATTCTATCACTAGCTGGGATGAGATGAGGAAGATCTTTCTTCGAAAATATCAGGCATATTGCAGATCAAAGGATCTAAAAGATGACATTTTTGGAATGAATCAACAGGAAGATGAGAGTTTGGAGGAGTATTTGGAAAGATTCTCATACAACCTGCAGAAATCTAAATACAATTCTTTGACACCAGAGATGATTAGAACAATATTTTTAAAAGGAATAAGAGAAGAGTATTTGGATATCTTGAATGTTATGGGAAAAGGTGACATCTCTTACCTTCCCTTTGATGAGATACAAGATTTATGTCAGAAATATTCAAGAGGAAAGGCTAGAACTGGAAAAAGGGATATCACTACCAAAGTAACTAAATCTGCAAACAGTGGTATCTCTAGGGCTGAGCTTGGAAATCTGCTAGAAGATTTCAAGACTGATTTATTGATTACCTTGGGCACACAAGTCGAAGTAGCAAAAACCAAGAAAAGACAAGAACAACAGGAGCAGCAAGATCAAGCCTTGTCTATTTTTTGTCCTAAATGTAGAAAGAAACACCCACTAAAAGAATGTCCTTTAAATACTGTTGACATTTGTGGCTTATGTACTTTTAATCACAAAATTGATGACTGTCCCAGATTGAGTAGCAAAAACCAAGAAAAGACAAGAACAACAGGACCAGTAAGATCAAGCCTTGTCTATTTTTTGTCCTAAATGTAGAAAGAAACACCCACTAAAAGAATGTCCTTTAAATACTGTTGACATTTGTGGCTTATGTACTTTTAATCACAAAATTGATGACTGTCCCAGATTGAAAGAATTGTAGGCAGTTCGAATGGAGAAGAATCAAAGCATGGAGTCTCTCTACTTTGTGGGACAACGAAGACCTTGGCAGCCACGATTTTCAGGTATGTCTCAAGATCCTATGCAGCAATTTCATACAAATTGTACAGTACATTCTCTAGCATTGGCACTTCATGATATTTTTAATGTTCATTCAATCATAGATATTCAAAGTAAAACAGTTGAAATCAGTCCGGGAAAACATTTGAATATAAGTGCACATCTTACTACATCAGAGTAAGAACAATTGATTACTTTGTTGAATAAACATTCCCATGCATTTGCTTGGGAGTACATTGATATGCTAGGTATTCATCATGAAACATGCACTCACCACATTTACACAGATGATAAAACCAGAACTCTTAGACAACCACAACGTAGAATGAATCCCATACTAAAAGAGATAGTCAAAGAAGAGTTGTAGAAGTTGTTAAAAGTAGGATTTATTTACCCCATCTCCGACAGCCAATGATTTTCTCCCTTGGTTGTTGTTCCTAAAAAGAATGGTAAATGGCGCATATGTGTGGATTACAGGGAGTTAAATAAGGCAACATTAAAAGACTACTTTCCATTGCCTTTTATTGATCAAGTGTTGGATACCTTAGCTGGAAAAGAATATTTTTCATTTCTAGATGGTTTCAGTGGGTATAATTAGATTAGTATTGCAAAAGAAGACCAAGAGAAAACCACCTTTACATGTCCCTGGGGCACATATGCCTACAAGGTTTTACCTTTTGGATTATGTAATTCCCTAGCTACCTTTCAGAGGGAAGTCTTGGCCATCTTTGTAGATCTGATTCATGAGTGTGTTGAAATTTACATGGATGATTTTTCTGTATATGGAAGTACCTTTGAAGATTCCTTGGAAAACCTGGAGAAAATTTTAAAAAGGTGTGTTGACTCAAATCTTTCCCTCAGTAACGAAAAGTGTTTTATGATGATGACTGAAGGGATAGTTTTAGGACATCACATTTCTTCATCTGGAATAAAAGTAGATCCTACTAAAATTCAAATCATTGAAAATTTATCTGAACCAACAACTCAAACAGATGTAAGAATATTTTTAGGGTATGCAGGCTATTATCGTAGATTTATTGCAAATTTTAGTAAGATAGCTTTTCCATTATTTAAATTGCTTTCAAAGGGTGTGCCTTTTAATTGGGATACTGACTGTTAATCTGCATTTCAGACACTTAAAGAGAATCTCTCAACTACTCCCATTTTAACGGGACCAAATTGGACATTGCCTTTCCATATTTCTACTGATGCCTCTGCTACTGCAATAGGGGCCTCATTGGGACAAAAAGAGCATACCATGACTTATGCCATCTATTTTATTAGTAAAAATATGACACCTGCAGAGTTGAACTATACAGTCATTGAAAAGGAGATGTTGGCAGTGGTTCATGCTATAAACAAATTCCATCATTACATAACTGGCTACGAAATTTTTGTCCATACAAATCATTCAACCTTACGATATTTAATGAATAAATCTATCACTAATGGTCGGATTACAAGATGGTTGTTTTTAATGCAGGAATTTAATATCACTGTTTTAGATCGACCTGGACGAGAAAATCAAGTGGCATATTTCCTGTCTCGTTTACACAATACTGGTGAGGTTGTTCCTGTTTTAGATAGTTTTCCTGATGAAAACCTATTTGCAATTTCTGTTATCACTCCTTGGTATGTTGATATCGCAAACTACTTATCATCAGGCCAACTACCACCATCTATGTCATCTAAAGAAAAGAAAAAGAATATTAAACAAAGTGCTAGGCATATATGGGTTAATGGTGATCTCTTTTATATGGGATATGATCTAATTATAAGAAGATGTGTACGAAAAGATGAAGTCTTCGATATTTTAAAGGCATGTCATGATGAACCATGTGGTGTCCATTTTGCAGATAAAAGAACAGCCTACAAGATACTCAATTTGGGGTATTATTGGCCTTCTATTTTCAAAGATGCTAAGAGGTATGTTAGAAATTGTGATACTTGTCAACGGATGGGACAGCCAGTCCAGTCTGATGAAATGCCACTCCAACCACAAATCCTCATTGAACCATTTGAAAAGTGGGCCCTTGACTTCATGGTCCAAATCATCCACCATCACAAGGGAAGAAGTACATTTTGGTCTGTACAGACTATGTTACTAAGTGGGTAGAGGCAAAACCATTACCAAGAGCCACTGAACAGACTGTGGTAAACTTTCTTTTTGAGGAGATATTTTTCAGATTTGGGGTGCCTAAAGAGATTGTAACTGATCAAGGTGCCCACTTTACCTCCAAACTAGTGCAGGAGATAGCAGAAAAGTACAAGATTAAGCACAGAAATTCTACCCCTTACCATCCACTAGCAAATGGCCAAGTGGAATCTACAAACAAGACTTTGGAAGGAATCATCACCAAAACTATTCAGATGCATAGGAAGGATTGGTCAGCTAAGATTACTGAAGCTTTATGGGCATACCGGATTACTTGGAAAACCAGTACTGGTTTTTCTCCTTATCAACTTGTTTACGGTAAGCAAATCCTCCTCCCTATAGAGTTTCAAATTCATACCTTCAAGTTAGTAGCAGATTTGGGTATGGATCTTTCTGAGGCACAGTAAGAAAGAATACTTCAATTGAATCAACTAGATGAGATGAGACAGGCTGCCATAAAACACAATATTTTGATCCAACAGCAAAGATCTCAATGGCATGACAAGTTTATCAAAAATAAACAATTTCATATCGGTGACTGGGCACTATTGTTTGACTCAAAGTTCAAAGATTTCAAAGCCAAATTTACAACTCATTGGCTTGGTCCATATGATATTGCAGAGGTATATGATAATGGCTCAGTCAAACTTCAAACCATTGATAATGAAGCACGTACATTTGTGGTCAATGGCCATCGACTCAAACTGTATACCAAGCCTATCAGCAAGGAAGATTTCATGCAACAGATTTCACAGCAAAGGGAGATGGAAGTGCTGGATAGACACATCAGTGTTTCTCCTTCACTTACTTCTTAGCTTCTCTGATATAGAAAATAAAAATAAAAATAAAAAGAGAAAAAGAAAACAAAAATAGAAAAAAAAAACAAAATATATAAAAAATATATAAAACCAAGAAAAAAAGGAAGTTTAGTTGTGAAAACCAGGTCACTGGCACAATATAAACTTGAATTTTCCATGGAAAACCAGGTTCGCTTGGCCATTGAAAATTCATAAAAATATTTTTCAAATTTCATGTCTTTTACATAGTTTTATTTTCAATAATAAAGTTCTTGTTTGACTTGAGGACAAGTCAATAAATAGGCCTGTGAGGGGGATAAGCATTTTTATGCTTTCTTGGAACCCTCCAAGTCTTTTTCATATGCATAAGGGACCTGATTTCCAGCAATACAGTGATTTCTAACAATGCAGAGGGACCTAACTTCCAGTAAAGCAGAAGAAATTTACAGAAGGACTTGACTTCCAGCAAAGTAGAAGGAATCTGAGATGGCAGATAGAAGACATCAGAAGGACATATTTGAATCAGAAATAAATTGCAAACTTGCTACATTAGGCAGCAAGCTCATCATACAGAGATATCAAGAAAAGTCTGTAAGAATTTTCAGTTTTTGTGTTTTAAAAGTTTCATGATTCTTTGTTTCTAAGTGATGACATATTTACCTATCCTAGTAAGCTTGACTGCCTATTCCATTATCCTCATGATATCTGCCAGGATACCATTTACCTTTCATCATCCTACCCTAGGTGTCAATATGGTGGTCAAAATCAAACCCAAGAGCAAATTTTAAATGGCCAAAATATATACTGCATTCTACAAGCAGGGTCTCCTTCTTAGCAGAAAGTCAAACAGGGTCTCCTTCTCAGTAGAAAGTGAAATGTTTTAAAAACAATAAACTGGAAAATCAAATTTCAAATGTTTTTTTTGTGCATCATGCATTAAGGGAAAATCGATGGTCATGTGTATCTTCAAAAGGAAAAGGAGTTTACTTTAAGAGAAGAAATCCCTTTATTACAGCTCGTTCATTAAACATTGGGCATACAAAGAAATTAAATTTTATCATATGAATTAAAACCTTACCTTTCATTTCTTTCCTGAGCAAATAATTGGATGGAAAGTGGCATGTTTATGAAATGATGAGAAAAAAAAAACGTGGATATATGCCCCACGATCGTGCCTGAAACTTGTATTATGAATTGGTGAAGTCGAGGAGTGTGATTTGGTCATTCTTCTTTGGACCAAACCCAACTCTTTTCCTCTGCAAAAGCCCGATTGCTGTGGGTAACAGTCTGCAGTAAGAAGAATTCGTGGATTAAAGGAAGGATGCAGGCACCAATTACTGTGGAAATCGCGCAGGAAGAAGTGAAGACAGTTACACAAGAAAGGAGGTAAAACTTAAACCCTTTCTTTGCCAAATACTTTGCTAAGACCAACAACAATTCTACATTTCCAGAGTATCATTTTTGGATAAGAAAAACAAATGCAGAGTTGAAAATTGAAAGGTTGAAGATTCCTGTTGCATATCTCTTTCCTATTAAAGTTCAAAATGTCATCTAGACTAGAACCAGCGAAATTCAACCCCACTGATATTCATGAGAATTGCATGGAGATTTTTGAAAAGAAACAGTGGGTAACTTTTTTTGAAAATTTTAATGGGCATAATGAGCATGTTAGTCTAGCTTTTGCTGAGACATTTGATGGAGAAGGGGTTATAGTGGGAAACTTGCACTTCAGACAATCTGAAGACATATTAGCACAAATTATTGGCCTGCCACAGCAAGGAGAAAGATTTTTCAAGACTAAGCAATTCAAAGAGAAAGCATGGATACCCTTTTTGTGTAGATCAAGAGCAGGGTCAGTAAACTGGAAGAAAGGAATACCAAGGAGCTGGCTAGTTCATCCCTGGGATGAAATAGTTTATGTTATCCAAAAATTTATTACTTGTGAAGGCCAATTCAGTATTGTGTATCTTTACCACATCAAGTTGTTGCAACATTTAAAAGGTGAACGTGAGATCAATATGCCCTATTTCCTGTTACAGAGTTTAACTAAGATGGCTAAGGATGTCCAAAGGCATGAAAAAGACAAAATGACAAGCCTTTTTCACTGTGGACTTATCAAAATCATCATCCAGCATGAGTTACAAAAGAAAAATTTGACATGGTCAGGATTTTTAGTTCACAATCAGTTTAGGGGGAGATGTTGGGCACCATTTTGACCTCCTTTTGTCATCTAGATATTTTCCATTTTCCTCCATAAAACCTTCATACTGATTTATAAAGCTTTAAATCCACCCACAAACTTTGGTTAAAAGGTATAAATGTCATTGCTTTTTAACAAATTGAATTTTGATATTTTTAAAGCATTTAAACTAAGGTTTTTATTTAGGATTACAGGATGTGCTAACTTCCCGTAATGTCTCCAAGGTTGAGCACTTGCAAGCCAGCTAGGAATGAACTGAAAGATGGCGAAAAGATCCTCAGTTTCCAAGGATGGATAAACTTCCAACGGATAGATGATGTGGCTCTCACAGGTGTCAAGTCAATGACAGTCAAAGGCGACCACCTGTGCTACCACTCAGCACAAAAGCAGGGTAGTTCCAATTTTGTTGATTTTCACAGATCTGATAGAGGATCCCGAGGACTATGTTTCATTAATTAGTTTCCATATTAATAGCATTTCTAGTTTTTCAAAGTTTTTGTATTAATACTTCATAAAACAGAGGAGAAATCCATCACGATTTGGGAGAAAACGCATACCATTCTGGACTACGTTATTCTATTACTGTGTATGATCAATTTTATGGTGAATATAATCTAAGTTTAAGCTCTGTTATTCTTCATTTGTGTGTGTGAACGAGGCATTGGAGGGCCCCCTTTATCGAGTCTGCACACCCTTTCAATTGCCAGTGAACGATTTCGATTGTTGCAAATGATTTGGATTGTGTCAATGGTATGTTTTAATTCCTGTAGGATTTGATTTTATTATTGCAGAATTAGTTAAATTGCTTTCCATCAGTTTTATAAATCCTTGTTATTTCATTGGATACATACTGGAGAATGGTTCAGACTACTATCTCACCTTAATGTGCATTGCTTGACTGTTCAACGTGGAGTATTAAGAACAATTACACATTACGAATGATTTCTTGTAAAGGGAATTAATGTTTGATTGGTTATTCAATGTTGGGATAATAGGCAGAGTTTTATAATTCATATTTTAGGGTTAAGATTAATTTGTAATAGTTTTTATTATCTCAGAAGCTTTTACATACAAATTGCTTTCACATATGAATTGCTGTGTAATTGAAAGAGCAAATGAAACTGTTCCTGTAAGGGAGTTTTTTGGTTTTCAAATCACAGTAACTTAATCTTTTAATAGGCTTATTTCATAGATAAACTAGATTTCCAAGTCAAGTCTAGCTTTGAGTCCTTATACTTGGATATGCCTCTAAGTCTACCAACCCGGATTGACATAAATTCAAGGTTTGATCTGCATTAGTAGAGCAAAGCCCAACAATGTGTGCAAATGATGTGTATAAACCCCACAATCCTGGAACGAAGATTTTCCAATATCCCTACTTGGATGAAAAAATGCAGATAAATAACAGTAATGACAGTAAATCTCATGCAAAAACACAACTAATTTTTGCCAGAATATAAAATAAACACAAGTAAATGAGAAAATAAGGAACTTACTGTTGGAATATATTAAACCCACTCATAACTTAGGATAAAATAATTAATCATTATTTGAATAATTATTCACCCACTAGCTAAATTAGTTGGCATCCACTTGCACCTTAAAGTCAATACATGCCATCTATATCCCAGGAATGACTTATTTCTAATTTTTGGTTGATCTTGACCACCTTTTGACCATCCAAAATTAGTATACAACACTTTACAATAGATTCTACTTTATTCTGCTTTATCCTGCTTTTTTGTGGATAAGGTAAAGCTAGTCAACTAGGAAATTGGGTCCCTTTGTTTCCAAACCATCCTTCACAAATTTCTCTCCATTTTCTAGGTTTAGAATTTTTTTTACATCTCCTTCACAACTCACTCATTCTTTTTCCAATTCGTAAGGTCCTTGATATATTTGGGATGTGCTTTAGCCACTTATGGGGGTTTGCTATATTTTGGTAATTCAACCTTTTTGAGCTTTGTGAGTTGTATCCATACAACTTGATTTTCCTATGAGTGATATATTTGCATACACTTTTATTCATCATTATTCAATGGAATAATACACACCAATATTCATCTCTTCATTCATGTGATTCAGTCTCTTTTCTTCTCTCTATTTTTTCTGTGTAGCTTGTGATAATTCTTAGTAGCAAGATCTATTTCCTATGCCTCTTCTTAGATTTATTTATCATAGCATTGATATATTATTTATACATGGTATCATAGCAGCAAGGTTTATTAAGTTCTACATAGTTGAGGAGCACATCTAGTCTCCTATCCCTCTCTGAAGAAAAGCTTGTCTAGCTTACAAGTTAATCTCCTAGTTTGTTTTGTAGGTTGCAAAGAGTTTCTTCTTGAGAAAATAAATTCAGCAATATGGATTCTCCTTCATCAATAATTCTTACTCCCTTCAACTACCATTAATGGAAAGAAAAAATTTCCATCCTATTGCATAGTAGGAGATTATACAGAGTTACTCTAGCCTTGGAGAATGAGCCCAATGCCATGATTGAGAAAGCTAAGTGGCATAATAGGTTGGATGAAGCCTATGGATTTATTTTCTTCTCTATTTATCCTGATATACTCTTTCTTCTAGATGGTTTGACCACTCCAAACAAGGGATGGACTCAATTGGAGTCTCTCTTTGGAGTTCAAGATGAGATAAGAGCGCATAAATTGGAGATTGAGTTTTTCTCACTGAGTCCAAGCAATTTCCAATCTCTTGAGGGTTTCTTCACCAATTTCAAGTCACTTGTTCTAATTATAAAGAAATGTGGGATTGATAAAGAATATTATCAATTAATCCTTTCCATTCTTCCAAAATTGGGTCCCGATTACTCAGTTTTTGTGTCTACTTTTCATCCTACTAGGCTTGTTGTTCCTAAGTGGAAAATGCCTTCTTTAAATTATTTTCTTGATTCACTAAAAAAGGATAAAGATAAATCGATCCATATGGGTTTCCTTAATTGGGAAAGGATTATTCTCTCTTGGTTCAAGGAAACAAGAATTTCAAATCCAAAGAAAAGCAAATTGTGAAAAAACCAAAGTCAGAAATTGAAGATGATAGTCCGAAGCCTACTGATGAAGATTCAGTAAAGAAGGGTAAGAAGAAAGGGAGAACATCCATGTGTTATTATTGCAGAAAGGTATTTCATTCAGAGAATAAGTGTTTCAATAATAATATGTACATCATATCTCAGCTTCTTGAGAAGCATAAGATCGAAGTTCTAGATGAACTAAAAAATCCTGTTGATTCCTCATAACACTGTCATAGTACACAGTTCCAAGGAGATATAACTTATGCTTAGATTTCTAGAGTTACATCCTTTTCTCATCTATCTGATATAAATTTAGTCTCTCATATATCACAATCATAAATATCCAATCCTTTCTTTGATAATCCTCCTCTCAGTCCACTAGATTCATCTCCCAAAAATTGTGATTTTTCACTAGATATGGACTTGTCTTTGAGCAGCTCTTCCTCACAAGATTATATATATGATTTAGAATTTATAGGATTATACACATGTAATGACACATATAATACCACCATCCATACCCTATACCATACCTCTGAATAATCCTAAGACTATACAAATCCCAAGTTCACTAGTCGATTCCTCATTGGTGTCTTATGCAGTGTTACTTATCTTACATGGTTTGAATTCTTTACTATATTTAAGTGGATGGTTATCCATTAACTTAGTCATATTTGGACTGATATTAAACATTTTTGGATCTGTTATAAACACTTATGGTTCAGATCTTATGCCCATCAATCATTCAGATTTTTACACATATCAATTTTCCCTAGTTTCTCATATTTTCCTAGTCTAGCCCTATATCCTCATGGAGTCACTGAAGCCTTTTTATTTGTTGTTACATATGCTAATGTTTCTAATATATCATATTTTTATCAGCCTCATGAAATATCTGGACAGGTGCTACATCATATTGGAATATTGGCATGTGATTCACATCACAATTTTGCAGCTATTTAGGGAATTGGGTGTGAAATAAATTGTCTTAATTTTTGTACTCTTTGGGAAGAAGTATACATTGATCTCTTTTCCATTTCAGATTGTGTTTGTGGATCATATTTTGACAGTAGAAATATGCATTCAGATAATGCTAATACTTCATCAGTTGATGAGATATAAGGAATCTCTCTTCTTCTTCCTTGCAGGTTCTACACTCTAGCGCATGATCATGGAGTTCATGATTTCTTCAACAATTATTCCATATATAAGAAGTTCATTTAGCTCATTAGAGTGAAGATAAAGATATTTTGAAGACATATTATTTCAAATTTTGTGCCTTGTCCTTTATTGAGGGAGGATTTTCCCAATGTGGTTTTTCCTATTTCCTCACTTTTCTGGACATAATAATTGTTAAAGGGTGGCCATAGCCTTGTTGTTGGGCCCTATATGCATCCATATTTTTGACATACCATCATAAATTCAGACTTATAGGGGGGTGTTGCAATATATTAAACCCACTCATATCTTAGGATAAAATAATTAATCATTATTTGATTAATTATTCACCCACTAGATAAATTAGTTGGCATCCACTTGCACCTTAAAGTCAATACATGCCATCTATATCATAGGAATTATTTATTTCTTATTCTAGGTTGATCTTGACCACCTTTTGACCATCCAAAATAAATATACAACACTTTACATCAGATTCTTCTTTATCCTTCTTTTCTGTGGATAAGGTAAAGCTAGTCAACTAGGAAACTAGGTCCCTTTGTTGCCAACCCATCCTTCATGACTTTCTCTCCATTTTCTAGGATTAGAATGTTTTTTCCATATCCTTGACAACTCACTCATTCTTTTTCCAATTCATGAGGTCCTTGGTATATTTGGGAAGTGCTTTAGCCACCTACGGGGGTTTGCTATATTTTGGTAAGTCTTCCTTTTTGAGATTTATGAGTTGTCTCCATACAACTCGATTTTACTATGAGGGATTTATTATTTATGTACACTATTATTCATCATTATTCAATGGAAGCATACACACCAATATTCATCTCTTCATTCATGTGATCTAGTCTCTTTTCTTCTCTCTATTTTTCCTGTGTATGCCTATGAGAATTCTTAGTACAAAGATCTATTTCACGCGGTTCTTCTTAGCATTATAACTCATAGCATTGATATATTATTTATACACTTATCGAGGTGTAGGAAACATGCAAGGGGTCTCCAATACAAATCTCAACTCAAAAGGCTTAGGTACAAGGAAAATGGGACCACAAAACAAACCGGGGGGCTGTAATGGATCAGATATGGTCAGAAACAGGTCGGGAAGGGGTAAACGCAAACAGGGGGTCTGTAACAAGGATCTCAAACACCAAAATAGACTAAAAAATTGAAGGTCGCACATGTCAGCAGAACAAGAGCGATAAGGGTCGCACAAAACTAGGAAACAGTCCTGAAAGGAAAAGAATAATAGATAGAACACTCAGGTCGCACAAAACAATAGATTAAGCGTGACAAGTCGCTCAAAATTGAGTCACAGTAGTGACTGGGGTCACTTTGAAATCCAAGATAGGCGCAATCTATCTTTCTGAGCTAGGTCACATGTATCGAGGAAAAATGCATGACCCGGGTCACGATTAAATGGGCAGGAAGGTGCGACTGGGTTGTAGCTTTCGGCCAGATAGGTGCGACTTATCCCAAACGAGAAATTTAAAATAGTTGTTTCCTAGTGCCGAGGGGGCTGGAACTAAAGTAGTACTAGTTTGGATCTGTTGCGAGGGGGCCATATCTATGACAGCTGAGGGAATCAAGGGAGAACAAACCAATAACAAAACCTGAAAAAAAAAGATCTATATGGATTGACTCAATGAAGTCTCCAAAACTGTAGTGGGGATTTCTCCCCAACTATGTGCAAAAGCACCAACCTTATCTCATTCATAGCATAGGGAAGAGTTCAATGATAACAATGGGAAATAAAAAAAACAAGAACAACATTTTTTAGATTTTTATTATATATAATGCAAAACCAAACAAGACAAGAGTTACCTTTTCTGTAATGTTGGGACACCATAGCCATTCGTGAAAATGGTTTTGGAACTACATGGTTTTTGTCTCCAATCTACTCCACTTGTGGTTGTTGAATGGGAAATCTGGACCCAAATGGATATGGAGCAAGCTGAACATACACCATGGTAAATGGCGTGACAACATAATGGCAGAAAAGTATGTTGTGTGACTGCAAGAAAATGGAAAAATATGTTTTGGAGGAGTCCTTCACAATGTATTTATAGGATGGTCTAAGGGTTTTTGACCCAAGGTAATGACCCATGGTATTTTATTGTCCATGGTATTTATCTATGGTATTTTGACCCATTCTCATTTTTAGGTTTTTTTGGTCCTTTTTGGAGAGAGTGGGTATAAATCACAATAAATGCTCATCTTCCTTTCATTTATGATGAAGAAATAATCATGTTTTGGACCATATTTAGTGGAAATACAATTGTGAAGGTCAAAATCCCTACAACAAATTAGACATTTAGGGGCGGTTCTCTTCCACCTCTAAAAGTCACTTTTAGAGGTGGTTTTGGATTTGGTGGTGGTCTTTACAAAACCGCCCCTAATAGCACCAACACTAAAAGTTTTTACTTTTAGGGGTGGTTCTGAAAGAAATCAAAACTGCCCCCAAAAGTGACTTTTAGAGGCAGTTCTATAACCACCCCCAAAAGTGACTTTTGGGGGCAGTTCTAAACCCCCTCCAAAAGTGACGTTTGGCAGTGATTCTAAACCCCCACCCAAAGTCGCTTTGGGGGTGGTTCTAAACCCCCCTCAAAAGTCACTTTTGAGGTGGTTCTAGCGTCAGAGGCAGTCTTTAAAAAACTGCCCCTAATAGCACCAACCTAAAAGTTTTGACTTTTAGGGGCGGTTTTGGAAGAAATAAAAANACCAACCTAAAAGTTTTGACTTTTAGGGGCGGTTTTGGAAGAAATAAAAAACGCCACTAAATATGAATTTTTGGGGTGGTTTGGATCCGCTCCCAAAAGTGATTTAGGGGCAGTTTTGACATTGAAGGTGATCTTTACAAAACCACCCCTAATAGGATTGACATCAAAAGTTTTTCCTTTTAGGGGCAGTTGTCAAAGAGATCAAAACCGTCCCTAAAAGTGACTTTTAGGGGTGGTTCTAAACCCCCTCAAAAGTGATTTGGGGGTGGTTTTGGATTTGGAGGTGGTCATTACAAAATTGCCCCAAATATCACCGATGCTAAATTTTTTTTAATTTTAGGGGCGGCCCTAGAGGAGATCAAAACTGTCCCTAAACATGACTTTTGGGGGTAGTTCTAAACCCCCCACAAAAGTCATTGTTAAGGGCGAGTATAAACCCCCCTCGTAGGTACCTACTGGAGCGGTCCAAAACCACCCTTAAAAGTCTCTATTATAAAACTATGGGGGAGGTTTTAAACCACCCTTGTAGGTACATATGCAGTCAGTTCAAAACCCCCCTCATAGGTACGTATGGAGTCGGTTCAAAACCCCCCTTGTAGGTACCTACGGAGGCAGTTCAAAACCCCCCTAAAACCCTTTACAAACCTTTGGGGGAGGCTATGAACCCCCTCGTAGGGACATATGAAGTATTTTTTGAACACCCCACGTAGCCATGATTTAAAACATCAATATTGCAATATCATTAGGGCACGAAGGAAACGAATGTTCAACCTCATGCTTGTAAAGCAGGTGCTCTACCATTGAGCTAGAACCCTTTAAGAATTGGGAAAAGGGGAAATATTAACACCAATATTGCATCATTTGTAATTCTAAGAAAATACTAATAATCCCAAGATTGTTTTTGAATCAAGAGACCTAAGAAATTAGTCTGAATGGCTCTAACCTTATAATTTGGCTGAACTTGAAAGGTTTCATATGCAACACTGATTCAGTAAAGAAAATAGTAATACATAAACGTTTTGTAGGAGAAAGTTGACATTCAAGTTCATACACATACTCTATAAGTGAACATCTACCTAGAATTTCAAGTATTCATGGATAAGAATGAGCATATTTTCTAATGGTTTCTTTATGGATCCATGTAAGAGTAACCTTATCTTAAAATTTATGTCAGTAGATCAATGGGTTCTACAATTATAACATATTTAGACCCAACTCAATATAGTCTGGTGATATAAAAAGAATTCAACTACACTATGGATAATTACAAATTTTAAAAATTGCATAGTACGGATAAATCTATAATCATTTCTAAGATAAACAACTCATAATAATGAATTTATAGATATAGAATACCTGCAACTAATATAATCATGAATGAACACCACCATCACTCAAAAGGAAAATGAGATGAAGTGTGCCATTTTCAAAGCATTCCTTAATGTATTTAAACCCTTCCCCCTCTTATATTTTGCTAGAGGCAAGAGCATAATCCACTAATTTTTATTTGCACCCAAAGTCAAAATCAAAGTTAATATGTTTTCCATTCTAAAAGATGTAGCACAATTAAATAGTAGAAATATCCTTTCAGTTACCATTTATACAATTATAAAGTACATCTTATACAAATATCATATGATATCACCCCAATTTGTAAGGTGGTCAATAAATTAACTATTACACAACCATGATTTCAAGAAAATGTTAATTCTTACCAAATCTTAATGCGAGGAAAAATACCCAATGTATAGGATTCTCATAAGTCACTCTAAATGCAGAAATGATCCACATGCAAGATATTCCTTTTTCACTCTAATCCTTGATAGTTTTTATCAATAAATTTTCAAGTAAAAAAACCACAGCAAGCAAAAATAAAGTGATATGCTTGTTTACCTTACTGGAAAATAACAGATATCAAGCATAGTAAGTCATAGAGGATATTAGAGTCGAATAAGGACTTTGTTCTTTCTTTGAAGGATCTGGAAAACAGAGTAAGAGTTTTATTTAATCCAGTTGAGTCATTTACAAGGATAACTTAGCTTTAGCTTACAGAGCTTGTTAGCTCGCATAATATTTTAGGTAGCTTATTGGAGCTTAGTTAGCTCGAGGAAGGTTCGATTTGTTAACACTGTTTTTATCCCACACTAAATGATTGGAGGGATAAGGTATGCCAAAATTTGCAGTGAGAAACCTTAGAGAATACCGAAATTCCCAGTAAACTTCCCCTCATGCCGTCTCTTAAGATTTGAAAATATGTGAGGCAGGGCAATTAGGTCCTAAATTACGGAAGAAAGATCATACATAGATTGGCCAAAGCTACGGGGAAGGAGATATTATCTCAATGGTGGCGATTTGGAGGTGATCCAGATTAACGGTTATAGTATGTTTTCGCAAATGTAATATGCATGACCCAATTCACTTTTTTATTTTTGCGGAACAGATTAAGACGGCCACAGTTTTCAAGGGTCAAGATTGACCAAAGGCTAGATCAATGGAGAGGGTCAATTCTGTTGAATCACAGTGCTTGTGAATTTTCCAGTCCCTGAATATGCTAAATGGGTTAAATAGGGGAAAGTTTTGATGGCATAGATCAAGTCAAGGAAATATTGATGACTGGCAACGCCTACGCTAATCAGACATGCATGGAGTAAATCACCTTCAAGATTCACAAAATTTAACACAACCATTACACGTGGACAATTGATATTGGAAACATTTTAGATTGAAGGGCTGGAAATGATTCTGACCATCAAACCAGAGACGAAGGATGAGGTTTAGGGTATGATTCGCTCATTACCAAGAGCAATTTTCGATGTGATATTTTGGGGTAAGTTTTCAAAGGGTCAAAATGATAGGAAATCAAATATCCAAATGCCATTGGAGATGGCTAAAAAAATCACTCCCCAAAATCTAAAAGTTTGTTGCATCAAGCGTATGATGGCCAGAAAGGTATCCTAATGATTGAATGGCAGAAGACAAGTATGGCTTCCACATGAAGTGAGAGACGTCGTGAACAAGAATATTCTGATACCATATTTAGGATGTCTAGTTCATGTTCCCTGAGCCAAATGAGGTGTTATGAAGACTGAGGCCGGAAGTCATTTCCATGGCTAATAGTATGGCACCACAGCAAAAATATTGGTGTGACTAGTATCTCAGCATAAGGGTCAGATCCCAAACCCACATGACCACATGTACTGACATCATGCTACTCAATGATGGCATGTGTGAGGGTGATGATGGGGCCATCTCCTAGTTTGATCTCCCAACTCTTTATAAATTCCACTTTCATAGCCATTTGAATACATAGACTCGGTGAATGTTGAAGAGAGGTTAGGATGGTTAAATATTAGTCTACTAAGAATCCCGAGAGTCTTAAATAAAGTATGTAATGGCCACCTCCTTTGAGAATCTCTTTTATCAAGGTGTTCTTTTAGTTGGGGAGCCTTGGCTCGAAATTCCACTGCTCTTAATTTTTCATGCTAGGGGAACTCCAACCATAATGGTAAGGACATTCATTACATTAGAATATATTTTTGGTTCCTGTGAGACTGAAGCAAGTATTTTCATCACATTATATAGACCTCCTGAGGTTGGTGAGGGAATTGTTGTCCTAATAAAATAAAACACCCTCATGGGAGTTGTGCTTGGAATTTCCTATCGAATGGGTATCCCTCCAAAACCTCTGGACGTGGTCATTGTATCCATAATCTCAGCATGTGGTGACAATTTCTAGAGGTGGTTGGACTGAATGTTAGGATGGGAGGAGAGGAGGTTGAAGGCATTCAACATCATATTTGTGAATTCCACTTGCCAACTTTATTTGGGGTGATGATGAATCCATGGAGGTTCCACACCATATGACATGTAGGAGGACCCTCCTCCTAGGAGAAGAGAAGCACAAGAATGACAATCCTCCTCAAGGACATGTTACTGTAAAAAAAAGTGGGGTACTTTCCTAAGTCCCCACAAATAACAGTGCTACCAAGAGAGGAAGGGACGGGTTGGAGAGATGAACGCAGAAGGAACAATAACCTTCTTCCCAGCTGTGATCACTGGAAGAACGATGCCATTGAGAAAAGAATGAACACAAATGGCCCAGAAAGGAAAATACTCATTGCATATCCAACAGGTGAAGAAATAACTCAAACCCAGTCAACAGCCAACTTCCACAAACGTCTTGAGTCATCATTTCAAGACAAGCGAGCCTGAATTTGAAGACATTGCACTATCGTTTAAGACCAACATGCACATTGCTCCATAATGTTTTGTTTTGTGTGTGTGAATCATGGTGAATGCACCACGTCTGAGATTGTTAAGTATTTTTTTATCAAGATTGTAACTAACTTCTAGCCCTATTTCAAGGTTATTCTTGGGGGCCAGAAGCACTATAAATTTTACTCTTTACAGAGGGAGAAAGGGGTTGGTTGGAACCCGTAAGATTTTGGTTCTTATTTAATTTTTATTTTCTTTAATACAAGAAACAAACCCGAATGCCAACCTTTGAATGCAAGAATTCCTATGTATTTCTTAGTTATAGTATGTAATCTTCTTTCCTTATGTGCATGTATTTCTTGTTGTTCTTTCTGCTATGTTTTCTCCATGTCTTTAACTAGTGTATAATGGTTCGGAATTCATATTATTATGTTCTGGCCATTGTTTTGGACATCCACCAAATTTTTGTTCCAAATTCGGTGTAGAATTCATCTCTTTGGAGCTCTACATTGATGGACTGTCATCATTTTTTGTTTCACACCAGACCCAAAACACATCGACCGTAACCGAACTACTACCTTGCTCTTGCAAACATTTCCTGCATAAACTGCTTTGTGTTTTTTGGCATTTGTGACTCCATATCCCAGTACATCTTTACCTGATTTCAACTGCCAACATTTGAATTATATTCCATGACAATATATATGGCCTTGTTAAATATATTGTGAGAGATCCCTCTCTAGAAACAGGGAAGCTAACTCCCTTTCCTAAAGCGGTTCTGTTGTTACCTCAGGGTCCGCCTTTCCGCAACCTTTGGGTGCGATTCTGAGTGCTAAAAATGAAGAAATCAACACGTTATAATCAATGAAATGGAAATAAGATATCTAATTGAAAAATTCGTTATGGTGATAACTTACAAATATGCATTAGAGAACAATACAAATTCGAATTATATTCATTTCCATTGCGAAGTCCTGCATATATCATGACAAAATGGTATGCTCATATAAGCCATTGATAGAAATGTAAAAAAAAGCATAACATATATGAAATTGTAAAAAAACAAAATGAAAATACATGAATGATCTTCTCTTGGTTTCAAGACTATCTTATTCTCTACTAAACAGGGCCAACCACGTGAAGGTTGAAGCTCATACAAACCCTCCCCCCCTCACATCACTCTCAATTCCCCACACCCAATCTATCTACTATAAAAAGAAATGAAATTTACATAACAAAATAAAACAGATCAGATCCATGGATAAACAATAACAGAACAAAAAAATATATTCATGAAAGGTAAATCCAAGTAATAATCTAAGATATAAATTTTCACAGATACAACTTAAATGAGAAATGATAAATAAATCATGCATGTTACTTAATGAACAACATCCAACCATGTGCCTTCACAATATTGTTGAGCATAATCCATGCCACCATCACCTATAGCTTCATCCTCTTTGCATTTCGTCCCTTCAAAATCTGCAACACTTTATAAATCTGCATACTCCAATTCATATCCATTATAATTTCTTGGTCCCTTTGGAGGGCATGTCAAAACTACACACCAATGATTCTCTACCAAATTTTGTACATAAAATACATGTTTTGCTTGTGATGGTAGTGTTAGTGCCAGAAATTGTTCTCAGACTATGAAAGAACAAGCCAACACAATCTCAATAAACATAATTAAGTAAAATAGGTTTTTCTAGGGTTTTGGTTGTACAATTTGTAGACAAGAGGGCAAAAAATTCATGAGACCAAAGCAAACACTAAATCATAAGCATTTGAAAGAATAAGATGCATAACATATAAAATATAATCCAAAAACAATAATCACAGTACTAAGTTCCACCCACAGTTAACAAGCATTTCTTGGAAAAAAATATTAAACAGGAAATGAGTATACCAACTGAGTGATTAATACAAATCAGAAATGAAACTAGTCAATAGTCTAAAAAGGGCTTATAGTTGCATATATTTCATAATTCAGTCATCAAAAACACATAATATTTTTTACACTTAACTCATAAACCACAGCCTGATAGCCTCCCCTTGCAACAAAAATCGACCACTTGGTCCTTTCCTAGACTTACATTTATCTTGTTCCTTCAAAAACAGTTACATAACTGAACCAAAACTACTTTTAGGTCATCTATCAAATTGTTTAATATAAACTATCATTATACAAAATTGAAATAACATTTTTCAAACTAACTAATAAATGCTCTTCTTAAAGTAGTTTTACAATTCTTTTGTTGCCTCTGCTAAAAGAGAAATTACCTCTAAAGCTTGGGCTTTCCTTCTAGCTTTCTGGTGGTCTACTTCCAAATCTGCAACTCTTTTTGTCAGCTCCTCATTTTGCTGTGTCAACTCCTGAATAGTTTGTTTTAATTCTGTAAATAGGCTCTCTGTCTGTCTCTTTCTTTTTAAATCTTCTTTAGAAACTGAAATCAATTCCTGATAGTGACTATTTACTTCTTCCAGATCTTCTCTGAGTCTTTTATTTGCAGTCACTAATCCTTCATTGCTTTCATGCATGTACTCAATTTGATGCTTGTATTGCTTGATACTCCTTTGCAAATTTTCATTTTTAGAATCAATATATTTTCCTTCTAACACTGGTTGCATTCCTTTAGGTATCCAAGGGATTTTTAGCTTCCTAAAAATTTCTTCATCTTCTTCCATATGCTCTATCAAGGTCATTGGAATTTCTGAATAGTCTTTAGCTTCAATACTGCACTTAGCTGATTTCTCAGCCACCTCTCCTTTCTCTATACCAAGGCTCTTTAAATCATTTGATGTTGTTCTAGAATCATCTTCTCTCGAACCTCCATGAATATTTCTAAGATATTAGTATCAGTGAAAACTGGTTTATCTTCTGAAACTATTTTTTTTTTACCCTTCATAACCTTTTTGTTTTCATCTTCACTATCTTCTAATTTCTCTTGAGATGATGAATCTTCTATTATTGTAATCTTCTTTTCATCCAGTTTAGGGTTTAAGAGCTTCTTCATATTTAACCTAAGTTTGTTCTTTGGCCTTGTCTTGGGCCTCCAAACTGCTCTAACCTCTCCTAACATTTTCAAAACTTTCCCTTAATGTGTTATTGAAGCTATTTCAACAACTTTCATTTTCTTCGTCCGTGACACTGTCTCTTCTTTAGAAAGGGTGTGTATCTCCTGTTTAGAATGAACCCTAGCTTTAATAGTTGTATGAACCCTAGCTTCATCAGATAAATATTTTTCCTCTTCTTCAGAGAGTACTGTAGTAGGGACTTGTTCCTGTTGCTTCACATCTTCATTTCCATTTTGGTTCAGTTCTTCAAGAGAAGCATCTTCTACAGGATCAATTTCCTTCACTTCTGACTTTGAAACTTTGTTTTCTTCAACATTAATTTATTGTTCAATTTCAATGTTTTCATCTTCTTGGTTCGAAGATTTTCCTTATTCACAACCTTCTTCATTCTTGACTGTGACTTTATTTTTAAGTTTCTTGATCAAATTCTGACCTTTATCTAACTGTCTCTTCTGAGACTGATCTTCCTTCTCTGTTTGGAAACCAGACCAAAATAGGAAATATTCCCATGTCTTCTCTCTTTTCTGAAGTACAATACTTATGACTAGTTTTAGAAAACCATGATGAAATACTGATTGTTTGGTGTGATCCTGATGTTCTTTCACCCTGCTAGACATTTTCTATAAACTTTTCAAGAAGAAGAATGGGAGATTCATTTTGGATTCATGACTGAGATGTTGAAGGAATATAAAATGATACTTAAAACAAAAGCAAATCTCCCTTCACAAGTGATATATCTTTGTAATATTTTGATAGGCTCTATCCATTCTGGTTTAAATTTTTTAATAGGTACTCCCTTTCCCCAATCTGCTACTACATCTGGAAGTAAATATCTCTGAGCATCAAAAGTGAAAGGCACTTTTTTAAACCAGTATTCACCCTCATCTAAAATCCTTGTAGCTTCTGATAATAATTCCTTGGTCAGTTTGAACTTCAAAGTATCAAAAGACACCATATCCTTATCCAAACATTGAGTGAATTTATAAGAGACTTCTAAGTGATAACCTTCAATTCTTTCAAAAACACTAACCACCTTGCCTCTGAAAAGAGTTTTGCACAATCTGGAAAAGTTTGAACCCAGCTCATGTCTAAAGGTTCTGCTCTATTAGTCTTACCACTTCTTTTCATTTTGAACAATTGCCAAATAGCTTCTATCAATAAAACAAACTTTGAATTTCTTCAAGTCTTGACAATCTGACAGACAATGTTGTATGGGGAAACCTAAAACCCTAAACTGAACTCTCTCGTTTAAACTGATAAATACTTTAATTCCATTGACATAAAATCTGTCATTTAGTATGAATTAGGTTTATAAACTAATAATCTTCAATCAATTATGTCATTAGTCCTGTGCTTAGAGAAAACCCAAATTTATGAACTTTGGTAACGATTCACAACCTACCTGTCAAAGTGATGAATCCAGGTGCTGGAATCGTGTTTTCTTGACTGTCAGGTGTCCAATTGCATTCCTCAATCTTCTCTGACCACTTTGATAACTCCAAACGACTGCTCCTCAAACCCCTAGTTTTTCTCCCTATTTCAAAATTTGATTACACATTGCTAATTCTTCGCCACGCACTTCATCTTCTCTACATGCACTTCAGGGGATACAAGATTCAAGGCACATTTGTCTCATTACGTTCAACCATCATTATTCCATCACTCTGCAACAGACCACCGTGACTCGCCCTCATGATGATTTGCTTGACGTATTCACACCTGTCACAATGATCATTCTAGAGGAAACACGTATCAAATCCATCAACCCAGTATGAATGATATTTCATGTGTGAGAATTTCAAAAACTTTGACCCAAAAATGATGATTTTTGAAGTACGCGACTTTCTTGTAGCACATGTGTGCAATTTTTCTAGGCTTGCGCTACAAGAAAGTCTGCTTTAATGATTTTCAAAAATAAAACTCATGATAATGGTTTAACCTTGGTTAAAGAACCTTAATCAAGATTTTATGTTATTTTTAAGACCTTTTAATCCATATAAGCATTCTATAATCCCTCTAACTATGAATTCTAATAAATCAAACCAAAATTTGAAAAATAAAACTAAGAAATCATATAAACATGAAAATTAAAGGAAAAAGATTCAAACTATCCTAAGAAACAAAATTTTCTAGGAGAAATGAATAAAGCCAAGTTTCAAAACATAAACAAATGTATTAAGAGATGGAAAACAAAAACAAGCTTTAACAAGTAGAATAAATGGATCATCTTGCACTCTATGCTTACTCAAGCATCTCTTCGAATTCACCATGGTGAAACCAAGTTCATCAACTTTCATTCCATTCTCCTTGTGCACATCTATCCAATCACATTTGAACAATGGATACTTCACCAAATTGTAGTCCAGTAACATTATTTCTTGAATCAATCCATAATATGTTTTCATTTGATGTATAGGGTTTTTATCCTTTGCACTTGATCTCATTAATGTTTGTGCATCTATGCACACACCACTATTTTGGGTGGCCCTGACATTTTATATTATTTTAACATGAAATATACACCCATTGATTAAGTAGACATCATACTTAGTTGCATATGTCCTTGGTCCACGTGCCAACCATTTAAGGGTATCAAAAATATTTTCTTTTCCTTCCACCTATAAATTTTTAAATGTCATTACAAAACCATTGAATTTCAAAATATATTGAAAGAATCTCACCTTCATCCATCATAATATTCTTGATCAATGAATTTCAATTAAATCTAATATGAATAACATATCATTACCTATTTTATTAACCAAACACTAAATTTTTTATTGTGGATCTTTTGTAGTAAGACTTCATCTTTTTGGGCTTGGATGTTACTATTGGCAATTTCTGTCAAGTGCATCCTATTTTCAAGTAATGTGAATAAATAATTTCTGAAAATATTGTGATATATTATAATAAAAAATTATTTCATAAGGATGTGCTCATTACTTACTCTATCCAAGGTTGAATTTCATCTATGTTGTGCAAGACCCATCTGTGGGCTTGTAACAAACTAGTTTTATGTAATTCAATAGAAGTTCCACTAGATAAGGCCTTCCCATATTGTCCAACCTCTCCTTCTTCATCGTCCTAAGCTTCATTTCTACTAGCCATGCTATGAATATATTCCATACCTTTAACATATCCAACACAAAATTTTATGGATTCATCCACTATGTAGTTTTCAGCTATGTAGCCTTCGGGCCTATTCTTATTTTTCTCATAACGTTTGTAAACATTCATGTTCCTAGAAAAAAACACACAATTTGTGGTGAAATTAAAAGTATGAATAAAGAGTTGGTAGTAATGTATTATTATTATATGCACATAAAATGTTGGAATTTATGTGGATTTGCACTTAATAAAATGTTACTAACCTTTCAAAAGTGTACATCCATCAATATGCAACTGGTCCACAAAAACGTAGCTCTTGCACCAAGTGTACAGTCAAATGTATCATTATATCAAAGAATGAAGGGGTGGAGTATTTTCCAAGTAAGCACAAAGTATTCACAACATCATCTTGTAAGTTATCAAGATCTGTTGGATCCACCATTTGTTAGAATAATCAACCCATAGTTACCTACATTAGACATTAATTTAATTCTTTTTGTCTTATTACCTAGATTCTTAAATTCCATTCTATGCTACTTGCCTTCTACATGTTGTAGAAGTCAACACTTGCTAAAACTAAGTCATGGATCACTTTTGAAACATGTTGGAAACAAATTTTAGAATGTCTGATTTATCCTAGATTCTCTAAAGTGCATATCTGCTTTTTCTAAAAGGATTCCTTGCTTTATAGTTGTTTTAAGGCAAAAGGAAAAGCTAGTCTAGGTGTAGTTGCCTTGTTTTTTGCCCACATAATCCTCCCTCATTTTATCCAAATAAAAGAATATATGAGTTGAATTTCCATCCCTCTTTATCTTTCCCACTTGACTTAGCAAATTCTCAAGCATCTTCATAGATTTGGAAACTACTTTATGCACCTATGGGGGGTTTGACTAGATTTGGTAAGCTTGCTTTTTTACTATTTCGAATGGCGTCCTTATGAATTCTAACCTCTCATGTAATTCTATATTACACCATCCTATCACTTAACAAGGTTTTCTATTGTACACTTACTCAATACAGATTAGTGTTATGCTCCAATTTCAGTCTCCTTTGGTGTTAATTTTGCATGTTTGATTAGCAATTTTGTGAGTGTAATTGTTCTATCTCTTGGGTTCAATTTCCACATGGTATCAGAGCCTTTGTAGATCGATTTCTATCCTTCCAAATTGTTATTGCAGGTTCAACATCATTGACTAGGAGCACATTCTACTGACTGGAGGGCACAACTACTAAGCTATGGACCAATCTCAGAAGATCATCTTGACTCCATTCAATTTATTTGAGTGGAAAGATGAGATGGAGATATTTTTGAGAGAAAACGGTCTCTACAGGGTGACTATCACAACTAAGGTAGAGCCCATTGCAGTTGCAGAGAAAATTAAATGGCACAATAGGAGGGATCGGGCCTATGGTCTTTTGTGCCTGAGCATCTTAAGAGACCTCCTCTTCCATCCTGATGGATTGACATCACCTAATGAAGTGTGGGAGAAGCTTGAAGAGAATTTTGGAAAGACATATGAGATGAGAGGACATCAAATCAAGAATGATCTGATCTCCTTGAGTCCTAGTAGCTTTGAATCATTGCAACTCTACTTTTCCAAGTTTAAGTCTCTTGTTTTGTAGCTAAAGCAGTGTGGGATCAAAAAGAAGGAAGAGAAACTAGTCTTGGCCATACTCTCTAATATTGGTCCTGACTATTCAATGTTTATTTTGACCTTCCATGCCACCAAGTTGATAGCTTGAGCCTAGAAGATGCCTAATGTTGCAGAGTTCATGGAATGACTCACACAAGAGCAATATAAGTTGGCAATGATGGGAACCATAAAACCTTCCAAAGACCAATATTTGGTTGTTGGAGATTCAAGGGTGGATTCAAAAATCAAGAAAAAATATAAAAATTCACTTGAGCAAAAGAGAGACAAGTCTAAGTCTCAAGAGGAGCCCTAAGGTTCCAAGAAGAATTCCCAGAAGAATAAGAATAAAGGAGAAATGAGCAAGTGTGCATGCTGCAGTAAGGGCTATCATCCTAAGAGCTCTTGTATGAATAAGCAAATTGACATGTTGAACCAACTCCTAGAGAAGAATAACATTTCCCTTCCTGATTTCTCAAAGAAGAGGAAGGAGGATCAAATTCAGAAGACAGAGAGAGAGTACATGCTTTGGTTGCTTGCACATCAAGCTCACCTAGATTCATCATAGATTCTGGAGCTTCTAGACATATGGTTTTGAAAAAACAGGAATTCTCCTCTCTTGACATGTCGGAAGGTCCACCAATAACATTGGGAGATGAATCTCTCATTGACAGTTTGGGGAAGGGTAGGATTGATCTTGACCATGGTAGTTTCAATAATGTGTTGTATGTTCTAGGTCTTTCCTCTAATATCTTTTTAGTGTATCAGATGACTCATACTGGGTCTCCAAAAAAGGTCATATTCTCCCCTGTTTATGTTGAAATCACTAATATTTCAAATGGTAAATCCATAGCAAAAGGTGTTGTTGATCACACTTCGAAGGTATACAAGTTTTCCCATTTTCTACCCTACTCAAACCCCTCTGATCTTCTAATTCATGCTAATGAAGAAAGAAAGATTTGGCATGAAATATTTGGCCATATTAACTACAAGTATCTTTCTAATTTGATTGAAAAATATATGTTCATAGTGCTACCAAAGATCAAGTTTTCTAAGGGAGTCTGTCAAGGTTGTATCCTAGGAAAACACCCATAGCACAAGTATGAGAATGCTAGTCATGAGAGAACCTCTGCACCTCTTGAGTTGATCCACAGTGACATTTCTGGTCCATTCCCTCATATGTCCATGAGTCAAGACAAATATGCACTGACCTTTATAGATGACTTTTCCAGGTATTGTTGGGTTCACTTCTGAAAGCATAAGTTTGAAGTTTTTGACCTCTTCAAAGTCTTTAGAGCCTTGGTTGAAAACCAGTCTGGGAGGAAACTCAAGATCCTCAAATATGACAATGGTGGTGAGTATGTCAAGTTTGATTTCATTCAGTATTTCAAAGATGCAGGTATTCATATGCAGCATTCGATCCCTTACACACCACAACAAAATGGTGTTGCTGAGAGAAAGAACATATCACTGAAGGAGATGGAATCCTACATGATGGAGGCTAAGACTTTGCCACCAACGTTTTGGGCCGAAGATATAAACTATGAATCCTACATATAGAATAGGGTGCCTCATAAGCAACTTGATTGTATGACTCCTTTTGAATCTTGGAGTGGGCACAAGCTAGATGTGACCCATTTCAGGATTTTTGGCTCAAAGGCTTGGGATAGATTTCCAACTGAAAAGAGGAAGGATTTGCAACCCCAAATACAAGAGTGCCTATTTGTTGGGTATTTGAAATATTCAAAATGTGACAAGAATATCAACTTGAGCACTAACAAATCTTTCATTGAAATAAGTGTTCAGTTCCAAGAAGAGCCTTTAGCAGCAGTTGAAGTTGGAGAGTCCTCTTCACCACCAGAACCATTGATTATAAGTGGATAGACTAATGAGTTTGATTACTCTGATATGTATGATAATTATGATTTGATTTCAGATCCTAATAGTCTTTCAAGACCAAAATGGGAAGCAAAGACCATTCATGCAGCTGGGGAACTAGCTGGAAATCCTAATGACACTAGCAGGACTAGATCTTAATTTGAGAGTGCCCTTTGTGTGAAAGATCCTCTATTTGCTGAGAAGTGCTATCTGATGGTTGAATCAGATCCAAATACATATGAATATTTAGTACATGATCCAATATGGAAAACAACCATGAAAAAATAATTCAGCTTGCTCTAGAAGAACAACACTTGGGAACTGGTTGATATTTCCCTAAGGAGGAAGCTAGTTCAAGGTAAGTGGGTTTTCAAGACTATGTTTGCTGATGATTGTTCACCTTTGAAATATAAGGAAATATTGGTAGCTAAAGTCTACTCACAAGTACAAGGTATTGACTACAATGAAACCTTTGCACCAGTGGCAAAGATGGACTCCATAAGGCTAGCTCTAGCCATTGCAGCTTCGAAGCAATGGGAAGTGCATCACCTGGATGTGAAGTGTGTTTTCCTAAATGGAGATCTCACTGAGGATATTTACATGCAAAAACCTGAAGGGTTTGTTTCTATTCCATATTTAGTGTGCAGGTTAAAGAAATCATTGTATGGGCTCAAGCGAGCCCCCAAGCTTGGTATGCCAAGATTGATAGCTTTTTGTTATCACTGAGCTTTGTTCGATGCAAGTTTGATCCTAATTTATATTTGAATATTATTCATGGTTCTTTGATGATTATTTTCTTGTATTCCTATGACCTATTGATTACAGGAAGTTCAAAGAAAGAGATTTCCTCCTTAAAGGATGCAATGAACCATGCATTTTCTATGACAGATTTGGGATTGTTGAGCCAATTATTGGGTCTCGAAATTGCTCAATCCCAACATGGATTCAAATTAAATTATTCCAAGTATGCTTTATATTTTCTCATCAATTTCAACATGAAATATTGCAAGCCAAGCAAGACTCCCTTCCTTTTAGGAGTTAATCTTGAAGAAGCAGGTTCTTCTCCTATGGTAAATAATACACTGTATAGGCAGTTGATTGGGTGTTTGCTTTATCTTAAACACACTCAAAATGATCTATCTTATGCATTTAGTGTGGATTCGAGATACATGGATCAGCCTCATGAGATCCACTAGAGATCATCCAAAAAGATCCTAAACTTTGTTCAAGGAACAAGAAGTCATGGGATCTTCTACAAAGCAAAATCTGATATTGATTTGATTGGATTTACTAATAGTGATTGGGAAGGTGACAACACAAATCAAAAGTATACATCAGGATATGTGTTCATGCTTGCAAAAGGAATAATCAGCTGGTCAAGCAAGAAGCAGAGTGCCATAACACTCTCATCTACAGAAGCAGAGTATAGAGGAGTTGTAAATGCAACAAATCAATGTTTGTGGTTGCAGGGGATACTTGGAGAATGTGGCTTTGAATCATAGTTTTCAACTATTATCTACTGTGATAATTAGAGTACCATTTGAATCTACAATGATCCAGTTCAGAAATAGTGAACCAAGTACATTGAGATCCATATGCACTACATCAGATAGCTTGTGTATGATGGTACCATTGTTCTACTCTTCTATGCATCTTCAGAACAAGTAGCAGACATATTCACTAAATTTTTTTGTGAGAAGACCTTCAGCAATATCAAATCACTGCTGGGGATTGCTGATCATGCAGCGAAGCATGATCATGGGGACTTCACTTAGTGAACCTCTCACATAGCACATACAATCGTGGGATATTAAAGAAAACCCTTAATTTTGAGAGATATTGACCCAAACTCTTTTTTTTGAAACCCCCTCCCAATACTTAAAACCTCCTACCCACCCCTTTTTATACCTCAATCCTTATAAACCACCCTACCCACCCCCACCTTAAACCCCTCATCCCCCCAATACCTGCAATATATTGGTTCAATTTTTGATAATTTTAAAACCCACAATATGAACTAATGTGATAGGATATTGGCCAACAAGTGAAGCCCCCATGAGCATGATTGATGAGAATATTTCCAAATTTGGTTTTTCCTGTCCATGTTTAAGGGAGGATTTTCCCACTAGGTTTTTGCCTCTTTCCTTGGATGTATGGACAAGCAGTATGTAAAGGGTGACTAAGCCTTGTTGCTAGACCCTATAGTTTTCTGATATTTACTCACAAAATCAAGCTTAAGGGCGAGTATTAGAATAATCAACCCATAGTTACCCACATTAGACATTAATTTAATTATTTCTTTCTTATTACCTAGATTCCTAGATTCCATTCTATGCTACTTGCCTTCTACATGTCCTAGAAGTCAACACTTGCTAAAACTGATTCATGGAGCTCTTGGGAAACATCTTGGAAACCAATTTTAGCATGTCTTCTTTATTCCATATTCTCTAAAGTGCATATCTTCTTTTTCTGAAAAGATTCCTTGCTTTATAGTTGTTTTAAGGCAAAAGGAAAAGCTAGTCTAGGTGTAGTTTCCTTGTTTTTTTCCCACATCATTATCCCTCCTTTTCTCCAAATAAAAGAATGTATTAGTTTTATTTCCATCCCTCTTTATCTTTCCCACTTGACTTATCAAATTTGTGAGCATCTTCATAGATTTGGAAACTGCTTTATGCACCTATGGGGGATTTGACTAGATTTGGTAAGCCTACTTTTTGACTATTTTGAATGGAGTCCTTATGCATTAAAACCTATCATGTAATTATATATTACAACATCCTATTACTTCACAAGTTTGGCTATTGTACACTTACTCAATATAGATTAGTGTTATTCTCCAATTTTAGTCTCCTTTGGTGTTAATTTTGTATGTTTGATTAGCAATTTTGTGAGTGTAATTGTTCTGTATCTTGGGTTCAATTTCCACACCATTTTTGCACAAATTCACTTATAAATGAATCAAAGACTACAAATAGTTTTTCAAACTTCTTTTAGTAGCACATGGCGCAATGCTACTGGAAGTATTTGTTGCATGAGAACATGGAAATCATGTGCTTTCATACTATGAAGCTTGAGATATTTCATAGATACATTATTTATAGGGTTTGAACTATATCCATCTGGAATTTTAACATGAACAAAACACAACAAAGAATCTCTTTCTCCTTTTTTGAAAGAGTGTGTGGTGCGGGTGGAAGAAATATTTTTTTCCTTTTTGTTCTAGCCACAATGACTTCCTTATACCCAATTGTTGTAATTCATCACGAGAATTTTTCCCATCCTTTGATTTATCTTTTATATCCAGAAGGGTTACAAAAATACTTTCGCATACTTCTTTTTCTATGTGAATTAAATCTAAAATGTGATGCACTAGAAGTTTATGCATCCAACTGTATAAAAAATCAATGAATTATAACATCAAAGAAAAACTAAACAATATATTCCAATTAAACACAATGAAATCCTTCAAGCATCATACATTTTAGGCCTTAAGTTAATGTGTGCACATAACTCCCAATATGGTAAATTGAATAGATTGAACTTTTCTTCCACACATCAGTCTTCGAATTTTCACCTTTTTTAACTTTCTCTTTCTTTTTGTACTTTTAGACTTTCCCCATTTCTCTTCCCTTCCTTCTATTTCTATAAAAATATCTGACACTTGTACAATTGTAGGTGCAATGAGATGCTCAGACTTCCCATTAAATGGTCCTTTTTTAAAATGATACTTATGATTTATTGGAAGATATCTCCTATGTCCCATGTACACACACTTCCTACTATATTTGAGATACATTGAATCTGTGTTCTTTCCACATATAGGGCATGCACAAAAACCTTTAGTCGTTGTTGAAATCTAGGATTTCACATCACATTCATGCATGCAGTAAATGCTCATACACAACCATCAAAGACAAGTACTTTGGGAATGGACGTCCAATCCACCTTTCTATTCATCTTTGATGCTTACTTATACATTATGAGAGAGGTTGGAGCGGTTGTAACCGCTCCAACTATTCATTTGTTAATATATATTTAAACTATATAATTATATAATTATGATGACATTTAAGAGGTAGTGGCCCCCTCTACATCACCCCCATAAACAAAACGTTTCTTCATCCCGAAGAGAATAAAGAAATATGCCTCAACATCTTGGGTCTCTGCTACTGCTGAAGTAGTCCTCACTATGCATCAACCATGCATATCGGTCTATGTAGGTAACTTAGGCGCAACAGCCACCAGCTTGATAGGAGAACACACATGTACAAGGATCGACTATGACTGGTTACTCTTCAACCTCCATCTTCAATCTCGTAGTAGTTCATCGAAGTCGCATCCTCTCACAATGGCGGTCGATTATCCGCAATGAGGTCTTTCGGTTTAAAGCCTCACCCTGGCTCATCTTACCGACATCTCCATCGGTTCAGGAATGTGGGGCATTTTGGCTCTTCGACTTTCTATGCCATTTCTCTGTCTTCTGGCTTTCCGAGGTCCCAACCCAGGAACATTTTTAGCATTTTGATAATGAGGGGTACATTGTCATCATGTCTCATTGGAGCGCTTTGTTATGCACATGAATGATATTTGCTTGAATGTGATTGTCATCTTTTAAAACACCTAGAAGATTGTGTGATGCCTGCTCATGTGCATAACCGGTTGCTTATAGTTCGACCGACTTAACATGAATCGAATTAAAATAGTTGGAAAGAGACCAACTTGATTTACATAAAATGGAGGGGATCTCCTACCTGAAAAGAGACTCACGTTTAACCCCTTCAAAATCCATCAATTTCCTTTACAAAATTAACTTGACCACCTGAATCAAATCAATTTAATAAAAATTGTTTTTTTCACTATCTAATAATTGACCAAAATCAAGATACCGACAACCCTTACATCTATCGACTGACATGTTTGTAGAAAGCTTAACCGATATTCTTCAACCAACATGTTTCAACTGACATGACTCAACTGACATGCTCCAACCGACATGACTTCACCCCTTTATCATCGACCATAATTTAATATTACATATGCTTTTACTTTGCAAACATGGAAATTTTTCCAAGACTACCATATTGACCAAACATGATGACCACTATACAGCCATCGACTGAAATTAATCATTGACACAAGTCATCTAGTTGGCTTCCAAAAGCATTGACATTCTTATGGAATAATAACTTCCTTATGCAATGGAATAAATATTATAAGGTAACAACGAGTTGGTCAACATCAATTCAACCAAGATGAAAAGGCTTTTACCCACATTATTTGAGGTGGATGTTTCAATTGTTTATGGTCGATGGACAACCTTCAATGCCTTCAATGGCCAAGCAAGCAATTGTGTGTCGAGACTGCTTCTCTTCAATAGTACATTCTTTATGTGCACTTAAAAGCAGTTGATGGTTGATGGAAGTTGCATAAAAACTTTAGTGTCTCAGTTACATCCACCTCTCAGTAAGGCCATCCCCAATAAGACCATGCGTAGTAGTGCCATTGAATCGAGGGGGTTGGCATGTCAAAACCTTCATGTCTCCATCCATTTGTGGACCAGGTGTGATCATTTTTAAAAATTTAAACTTCCATTAATGCGTCCCAACAAGATTTACACATAGTTTACACATTGAACTCTTTCCATATAAAATATACAGTATGGGAATACTCATTCCACAAACTCTGCATTCCTCCTTCGACAACAAATATGGCCTCTTGAGATTCAAGATCCGGCCAAAAAAAATTCCCAAATCTTGCCACCACTGTTTTCATAGCTGAGGAAAAAAAATGATGTGAAGCATACGTGGAAGGGGCTCCACAATAATTGTCCAGAAGCAAAGGAGTTGATTTTCAATCACGGAGCTTTGTATCAACCACCGGTATCAGCGCCAAACCCGTGACAAGATTTCTCTAGGAAGGATATTTCTTACCCTTTAATTCTGATGAATTTGAAATAGATATTAGAATTGATCATGGCGCTTTAGATTCCTAATTGTGAATATCTTACTTGATATAAATTTTCTCAAATCAGAGGATCTCCAGTGTTTGGAAATGCTCGAGCGTGACGTTGGTGGTTGAAAATTTCCATTAGTTGTTAGTTGTTAACATGAAAATCTGCTTCGTTCTTCATCCACCGATGTTGGTTTCTTCGTTCACTCCCACGTCATCAGAAGCTTCCCTTGAGTGAGGTTATGGACAACAGTCATGGCCCGCTCTGATTTCTCCATATCCAAGTCAATAATCGATTTTTCTTTTGATTTTGATTTTGATTTTGCAGTCGAATTATTCGTGGTCGGTCTAGTACTAGATGATTGCTTCCTGTTGATCATTTCTCCATGATGAGCAGTCCTTATTTATTTTTGCAGGTTTTTCATTTATCTGAGGATTTCATGTAGGTAGGTTCAAACCACCTCCCTTTTGCTGCTACTATCACCCAGCCAAAAAAAGATGGCAACGGCGCCAAATGTTGAAAGCTAGGATTTCACATCACATTCATGCATGCAGTAAATGCACATACACAACCATCAAAGACAAGTACTTTGGGAAGGGACGTCCAATCCACCTTTCTATTCATCTTTGATGCTTACTTATACATTATGAGAGAGGTTGGAGCGGTTGTACCCGCTCCAAATACTCATTTGTTAATATATCTTTAAACTATATAATTATATAATTATGATGACATTTAAGAGGTAGTGTCCCCCTCTACAATCATGCAACCAACCATATTTCCATAAGTAGGAAAGTCATGGATTAACCACATCAATAGAACTTCATATTAAATAATGAACTTTAATGAGCATCGTATGTCCTTTCCCCTTAATCCCATGTTAGTTTTAGTTCATTTACCAATTGTTCCAAATAAATATCTATGTCGTGTGTTGCTTTCTTGGGACTAGGTATTAACAATGAAAACAAACAAAAGCTCCTTTTCACGCATAACCATGGACAAAGGTTATATGTGACTAGTACTACAGTCCATACACTGTGAGTACTACTCAAGCTTACAAAAGGATTAAATCCATCCACCATTGCAAGTCGTACATTGCGAGGATCATTGGAAAAATAAAGCTATTTAGAATCTATACTTTTCCATGCCAGGATATCAACTGGGCGGCGCATTATTCCATCCTTATTTGCATTCTCATGTTGCCACCTCATTTTCTGTGAAATATATGTAGAGATATAACAAAAACATAAAGAATAATATATACATTGCAATACTTAGTAGATTAAAGAAGATGATTTTTTAGTAGGTTAGTAGTACATGCAAGTGTATGATATAATGAAATTATAAGAGTTCAAAATCATACATATACATTCTCTTCAACCTCAAAACTATAGGGAAATACCTCAGCACTTTGGTCGGGACACCTGTATGCACCTTTTCAGAATGAGCATCAACCTTCCATATTGATTCACCACATGTTGGGAATTCATTTATTTTTCATATTTACCCCAATATAAAATGCAATCATTGTGGCATGCATGTATCATTTCATAGTCCAACCCCAATGATTTAATCAAACTTTTTGCAGCATATGTAGATTCTGGAAGTGTATTTCCTTTTGGAAGTATTTCTCTTTGCAACTTCAACAACTGGTTGAAACTTGCATCAGACCATTCATTTCTCACTTTAAGGTTGTACAATTTCACAGTGGCCGATAGCTTAGTGAAACTAGTGCAACTTGGGTACAATGGTGCCTTGGCATCTTCAATTAGCTTTATATATTGATTGATATCATTTTTTTCTTCCATTGATTCTATTTGGTCATTTTCACAATTCACATGTGGATTTTCATTATAATATTGATAAGAATCATTCACCATTTCAACCATGTGATCATCAACCATGGCTTCCTCGTTATGATCGTCATTCTCAGGAACTACAGTATCATCTATAAGCAATGTTGCAAACTCATCATTATGATTATCATATTGGTCTAATTATGTGTTCATCACCATGTGTAATTTCTTGAGGAAAATCATGCATCACAATTGTGTGGAATTTCTTGCTCTAGTCAAATTTATAGTCATGAGTAGGAACTCTCTCTCCATGGAAAAACCAAGTTTTATATGAACTTAGCATACCATGAATCATCAAGTGGTATTGTACTTCCTCAAATGTTAATACTGCAACAGTGCAACATTTTTTCCAAGGGCATCTTGTGGTGTTATTATCCTCTGAATTCCTTTTTGCAAACTCTATGAATTCTTCAACCTCAACTTGATATTCCTTTGACATCCTACATAGAACCAATTTTCACGTCATGTAATAAAAAACCACTACAAATTACAATGAAGACATATGTTATAAAATACCATTGTGAAGGATCAAATATAAAAAGTATACCTCATTTTCAAATCTGTCCAATCCCTTTTTTTGGCCATTTGAAAATAAAACCAACCCAATTTCTTGAATTGGCTCCTCTAGAGTTGGCCTCTCAACGTCCTTCCAATATATGGTTAGGAATATTCATGTAGTTCACGCATATTCTTTTCAAAATAGCCTTTATCAGCACATGACAACCATATATTACACCATACAAGCTTCCACCTTATAATAACCAAATCCAAACATCAATTACATAATATTTTGGTTTTATATTAAAGCCAAGATATGTAATATTTTAGCACATTAATATAAATCATTAATATAACTCTGAAGATAAAAAACAAATTTGTGAAATTTGGTGGGCCCCTCCCCATTGGATATTGCACTCGAAGATTGGAGGTACAAAGGTCACTTTTAGGGAGTGCAATGGTTTATAAGGCTAATCAGCTTGACATTAACAGTACGTTAATAGTCCCACCACCCTATAAATCCGATGTCCTCCAAGCACGAGTCAACTGGATAGATACAACTGCAACCTCCAGAACTGTCGAGCGTCACCACCAAGTACTCGTTCATCATTTATCAACCTTTTTGACAGCTCTATCATGGCATCGTCTATAAAAATCCTTCACCCATCCGAGGAGATGATCTGCGATCGAATTTATGATGCTTATGATCCTTGTTTTTTGTTTTCCAGTGTCAATAATTCCCATAATTCTTTGTTGTCACCTTCCAGAGACCAATTGTATTTGTTTGTAAATTTAAAGTCATTCTTAATAGGGTTCACATTAGAAAAATTGCCCAATTTCCCATATATTGTTCAAAGGGTAGCCTCCAATTATTCCCCCACTGGGAAGGCCATCTTAGATGATACCCACTCCCATGTTATTTGCAAAATTACACCAGAAGCTATTAGGGCTTCCCTGGGTCTCTCTAAATCCCAATGTCAAGCCGTGATCCCATTCACTAAATCATAGGTTTTGCAGGTGTTCAGGAATCCAACCTAAAATCCAAGAATAAATTGCTCAAGACCATTTTGAACACCCTAGTTCCCTCAAAGACCCTTATCACCCCACTCTCCTCCAAATTGTTCATAAAGCCTCTTGTATCAGCCATCTCCCTCTTCAGTCAAATCCTAGGTCTTGATAGCAATAACATGGTCTCTGAAGTAATGTTAGGCATTCTCCTTTACCTTAGTCAATCTGAAGCAGGAATTAAGTTTGAGGACTTCTTGGCTGGAGAAATCAATTCTCAGCTTGAGAAGTTTGACTTGGATAAGCACTTTAGATATCAGGTGTATCTATTTTCCATCATAGTCAATTCCAACCGGAAGACCCTTGAGGTCATGGATTTAGAGGTGTTCAAAGACTGGCCCCGGTCTATCTAGAAGTTCTAGGACTAGTCTTACACCTTGTTCATTGACAGAATTGTCCTTAGAATCTGCAGACTATTCAACCCTAAAGAGAAGAGGATATCAGAAGACATGAAGGCTGCCTTGCATCAAGATAGTATTCAGTTATCAGGGTATATGGTTTTTCGGCTGCCCCTTTCATGCTACCAGTTTACCTAAATCCCTCGGTATTCGCACTAGAAATGATCAGGCATATGATTTATGCTGATGAGGAGAATTTTACAACGCACAGGAAGGACTCTTGGATCAAGTACCCTATTAATTTTGGGCCCTTCGTTGTGAAGAATCCAATAGCATTACCAAAGGTGGAGAAAGTTTTGAAGGCCATGAAGTTTCAGGTCAATCATGCACATAATTACGATCCCAAGGGGATCATTTCCCATAGGAGGGTCCAGGTGCAAAGGTCAGCCCTTATTCACTCCATGATCCCCAACTTGTCACAAGAGGCAAATTGGATTGCCTATGATTTTGATTGGACTCCTGCAGAGAAAATTCAGGATCCTAAAGAAGTGCAAGGTACGGTCCTAGCCATTAGAGGAAAGAGGAAATTTCAACTCAAAATGGGCCTCCTAAGAAAATAATAAAATAATAGTTAGAATAATAGAATAATATTTATTAATTTTGGAGGAAGAATAGAAAAAAAATTCTTTTTTGTTCGTATTTTCTACATATCTCCCTATGATTTTACTTAAATTTCGATTGGGAGAGCTCATTGGATGTGAAATTAAATTCTGCATCCAACGCGTACCCACTCGGCATACTTTTGATGGTCCTCACTACCCCAAAAACAAGAAATACCTAAAAAAATGTGATCATGATGTCATCATCACATTTTTTCAGGTATTTCGTGTTTTTGGGGTAGCAAGGTCTGTCAAAAGTATGCCGAGTGGGTACTCGTTAGATGTGGAATTTAATTTCACATCTCAGGAGCTCTCTCGATCAAAATTTGAGTAAAAACACAAGGAGATATGTCGAAAATACGAACAAATAAAGTAGTTTTTTTATGATACCTATCCCCAAATTTGTATTAAAAAATTGTTTAAGACCTATACGGTATTTCAAATTTAAAGCAATTTCATTGGCTAACACATGATTGCATGGAATTTGACTTATTGTTAAAAGGCCAATTTTGAGTTGAAATTTCCTCTAATGTACTCCCTTTCCCCTAAATGGTGATGGTTGTAGCAGTAGGTCTCAGACAAAGGTGGAAGATATGGAATGTGATGAACAAACCCCTAGAAAGAAGCCTAGGATAGACCTAGAGGAGGACGTAATCAACCTGGAGAAGGAGTTTAATTTTGAATCTGATTCCCTCAAAACAGTGGTAGAGGAGGAGCTTGATTCAGTAAAACCTACTGGGGAAAGGTTCCAAATCAAATGGTGATCATGCAACAACTAGTGGCTGTAAAGACAGCCACTACACACTCAGAGAGAAATCCTGGAAGAACCTCACAATCAATGAACAAAGGGAGTGAGGAGTCTCTACTCAATTATCATAAGTATTCTTTTGCATCTGCTCTTGAAGGGAAATTTAAGACTTAAAAAAAATGTTGACCACCTATGGGAAGCTCAAAGAGAAATCCAAGGTTGAGATTCAGAAGTAGTCCAAGGAGTTAAGCAAGATATCAAGAAGAAAAGTCTCTTTCACTACTTCCAGGAATCTTACAATAAACTCCCTGAACCTAGCCATTGCTAATGAGGAAGGATTTTTATAGGTCGAGTTAAAGATGGATCAATTATCAATCCCATATAATATTGTGTTCCATAAGGGAGTTAGCAATCTCATCTATGCTGATCTGACTAAGGAGTCGTTATCCCATCTAAAGTTCTAGCAAAGGGTGGTTAAACTAGAGATCGAATTGAAGTAGGAAAATAGCAACAAATAATGCATGGAACCTGTAAGTGAAACTCTTGATGGACCAAGTGGAAGACCTAATAACACAAAACTCTTTACCGCATCCCCTTGCATCTAAGTAGCCAGTGGAAACAGAGCAGGATATTTTACTAACTAAGCTACTGGCCAAGATACAGGCTTACAAAAAGAAAAGAAAGACACCTATGAAAGACATCCAACTACCTCCTCAGACCATGCAGTTACAAGGGGATATTGAGGCATTGCAACATCAAGTTTTGGATATGAAAGGTCGCCTTTCTATGTTGTAGGCTAAAAAGCACACATGGAAAGAAGAGAAGAAAAAGATGCAGAAGAGAATTGATGAATTAAATGACTATAGCACCCTTGAGGATATATCACCCACTACTCTGGAGATCAAAGATATGTGTGAAATGTCCCTAAAGGACCTGGAAATCACTCAATTGAATGGGGCCAATCAAGAGATCGTCAGGACAAGAACACTGCTAAGTATAGTGAAGACTCTACTGAAGAGATCAGGACACTAAACAAAAAAGTAAGAAGGTATGAGGAAAGGGTCATAGGTCGAATTACCCTTATAAGGGGCTAAACATTTTCTCTAAGATGCAGTGATAAAGGAGATTCCCTCATTAGAAAATTATTTTTTCATGGTGGATGAGCATAAACTAGTTGCAATGGATGCAAGCATAAGATGTAAATCCCTATGGGAAAGTATGGCACAAAGTCCTAGGGAGGAGGGCCAGAAGTTGATTGTTGTTCTGAACTTAGCCTCTGGGGAAGAACTAATTTCCTTGGGGATTACTGTCAGGATATCAGTTCTGGTGGCAACAAGGAGGATTACCACAAAGCACAACATGTTGCAGAATTCACTTACTAGGATTAACATTATTCAGCAAGGGGTAGAAAATTTCAAAAAATTGTTCCATCCCCTGTTTCAGAAAGGGTTGCCTGAGTTTTGGGGTCCATAGGGGAATCTAATTCCTCAGATAAAATATGTCAAACTGCTGTAGGAGGAAAGACTAAACCATGCAAAGTTTGATGGTATGAATGGTGGGATAAAGGGATAGGTAATCATCGATAAACTCAGCGAGGAATTTGAGCTGCTGGAAACACTCATGTCTATCAAATCAGATCTTTCTGCTAATGTCCATAGCCCCCTGATTGACCTAGATGTTATCCTAAAAGAGATTTTTGAGATGGCCACTCCTACATATCAACAATGGAAAGATATACATAGAGTGAGAAATCATCATCCTGGAAGTCCCTCCAGCAATTGAGTCAGCCGTAGTCTGTTAAAAATATGCTCAGAGTTGTCGTTTTCATCAAGCAAGCCAAAAAGCCCCAGATGTTGAGATTTCCATTTTTTATTGGTCACGCGCAGCACAGCGTCCCTTCCTGAAATGTTTTGTGGGCACAACGCATCTTCCACATCAAATTTTGTTAGGATTTAGGATTTACTTTCGGGTTTGATGCCTGCAACATAACTAATTTTGATGCCCTATTTCAAGATACGTCTCGGGGGTAAATTGCACTATAAATGTAACCTCTATAGAGGAGGAAGGGTCCGACTTTCATTTTTGAAGCCTCTGTGCTTGGATTGTAGCTCTGTAAACTTTCTTGGTAGTATTAATGAAAAATGTTTTTTTGAGTTTCTAAGATTCATCATAGTGTTCACATTCAGTTTGTGTTTCCTGTTTGCGTCATTTTCATATGTGTAAATTCTGCTAATTCTTTCTAGAGAAAACCATGACCTTTCTTGATCCTGTTAAGGGATGTTGTGACATGTCTTAAGCCTGCTAAGACTACCTTGACTGGATGAAAGTACCTTGAGGACTATTAAGGGTCCCAAGCGTGTGTATGAAGGTACCATGACCTACTGTGGGTTACTAAGGGGGTCGTGAGGGTGTGTAAATTTGTTGGCAACATAATTTTGTACTACTTGACAAGGTCGTGATCTGTTAGTATGGATGACAGTCTGTGTGAGGTCTAGTACATGGGTCACTACCCTTTATTGGACTAGTTATGCAACTAATGAAACCTCTGAGTTGATTCTTCTCACCCATGTGTTGGCTACGAAGCAGGGAGAACATCCCACAGAGATCAGCAAGAATGGAACCTACTCCTAGTTGAGGCCTACTGGAAAAATAGAAGTAACCATTGAGTACAAAAATGAGAGTGGTACATGGTTCCTCTACACATTCACACAATTCTCATCTCCACTCAACATGATGAGACATTGACCAATGAAAAAGCTTTATCTAAAGGAAGTGAGAGAGTTTGATTTCTATACAAGGGGGATATGATTTGAATAGTAAATTGTAATGACCCCCATCAGATTGTGCTTATTTTTTTGGGTTATTTTCTTTTGTAATTTGGTTAAGGGATTTCGTAAAAACACTTGTCAAAAATACCACTGAGCTGTGCCAAATAGTCTTAGTTGGTTTTTGTATTCAATGTACTGGTGATATGTTGATACAGGAGAATAGGCTCAAGAGGGAGAAGTCATTCATGACTTCACAAGGTCAATGGAACTCTTAAGAGACCTAGGGTCTCATACATTTGTTATTTGATTTATTTTGTAAAAGCTGAATAAAATGGATAAGGAATCTAGATCCTTTTCCACATGTAATAGTTAATATTGATTTAGTTGTGATTCATAGGGTTAGCAGAGATCAATAAGGACTATACTCCTTTATTATAGGATCTGGAAACAGAATCCTCTTCTATTTAAATCAGTTCGAGTTATTTTCTTAGCATATTAGTTAGCTTATAGAGCTTGTTGGCTCGCAGAAGCTTAGTTTATCTCATGGATCTTAGGATAGGTCATAGAGTTTTGAGGATAGCTCAAATAAGCTTTGATAAGCTCATAGAGATTGAGAAGGAGAGAAATTACACATATCATGAATGGAGGAATGAGAGGTGCACAGAAGAGTGAGCGAGGAGTGAACAAGTAGAATTATCTGTGTGTATTTGAATTTTCGGTGAATTGAATAAAGAATAGAGGATTAGACCTTGTGTGTGGTTTTGATGGATTTCATGTCTTCATATAGTTTTGTAGAAGTATGAATTCATCCTGCATTCACTCCATATAACCCTGTATATAAACTCTATGGCTTTGGATTGCCATATTTTCCAAATTGTAGAGAAGAATTGATCCTGTCAATGATCAATTCAGTGAAGCTTTGTAGAGGGTTAAACCTTAACCAGTTGCTCAAACAAAACAAGATCATAAAGTGGGGATCGATCGTGGGGAATATCAATGGTTTATATTGATATCGCTAGGAGAAGTTGCAAGCTTTGAAAAAAATTTCATGTGCGCGATATTTTATGGAATGCACTTAATAAATTTTGGAATCCACCATTGATTTGGTGGGGACACTGATCGAACGATCAGAAATCCATTTCACTGCGTGAAAAATTAAGTTGTACAAACACTCAGGCTAGCCACGAAATTGATAAATTAACGACCAAGATAGACGGCGGGGAAGAAGCATTGTGTGGAAAATCTTTTTTCACAAGTGTCAAAAGTCTAAAAGCCAAATTCCGACTCCCACCTTCTAGAAAGAATTCCGCTGCGGAAGGGAACGTGCGAAGGCCTAGAATTCCACTGCAGAAGAAAGTTAGACACTGTGGAAAGTTGTTTAACACAGAGAGTTTGTTTTAGATCTCAAGGGTTTTGAAGTCTGTACGCAAATCAACGCCATCATAAGTGTAAATTGACTATAATGTTCATATCTTGGTTTTCATAGCACTAACGGTGAACAGTAAATGCAATAGATATTGATTTTCATAAATAACAAGGAAAATAAACCCTAAATATCATATTCATATCACTTTGAGTTTACAATGACTGTAACATCAATTCTAAGGTGGACAAGAAAATATGAAATTACTTTAACTCTAACCTATAGCTTCCTAGGCATGCACAATGATTTATGGAAGTGAGCTTTGGTGTCTCGATTTTTCTTTGGTGTGTTCCCTGCCCTACCATCTCCTCAAAACAACCCAAATCGTATTCTTCTTGTTACTATGATGCTGCGCCCTTCTTCACTACCCAGAAATGTTATGCACAGTCGTAACAAGAAGGAAGACTACAATGAGATTACTCAACAAAGATGTAATAGATTCCTGTAGGTGTCAATATGGATTGCAGCTCCCTTTTTGGATGTAAAAACCATTTATATTGTCATAGATGAACTTTGTGGATCACTGTAGATGTGGAACTATAAATCGTCCTCACAAACAAGAGTGTGTCCTCTCCAACAGAAAGTAAATCATCCTCACAAAAAAGAATGTGTCCTCTCCAGATAATGTCATAGCCCATGCAGTCCAAACTCAACCAACAAATGAAGAATACAGCCTCAACAAGATGAAATCGACCCCTTTGTTACTCCTTTTTTTTCAAAAACATAAAAACCAAAAAAGACGAAAAAGATAATATGCATGAATCTATAACATCTTATATCTAGATGGGCCTGAAAAATTGTTGCATCTATAACCACAACATGACGCTATAATCCTAGTTATAATATAATATTTTTACTTGTTAGACAGATAGAAAGACCCCCTTGGGATAAACCTTATTATAGCATACAGTATGGGGATGGCGCTAGGGAGTCCTAGTTTCTTATATTCTTATTTTAATTATTACATAATGTTTTCTAGCTTCTATTCTATTGCTTGTCAAGGATATTCATAACTTACATCGTAGGAAGGCTCTATGGGTTAAATATAAATATCTTTATAATGTGGAGATGTCCCAACCTGTATACTAACTAATATATGCTGTTAGTATGATAGGAGATGAATATGTTAAAGTTGTCACGACTATTTTAACATATCAATGTGATTTTAGGAGGAGTTAGAAATGGCTTAGATCACCTCATTTAATGGCCTGGAAGGTATGGGAAACTTCATTTACTTTAGATCTCAAGAAATCTCACTTGGGAGTGAGTAAATTAGTCAAAGGTGTAGTATTGTAATGGCCATTGCATTATTAGAGATCACTTGGTTCAATAATTTCATATGCCACATGTCGTTGACTTTCCAATGGCCTAATTAAATAGAAATTATGATGCAGGCATATGTAAAAACTACTACACTTCCACCACTAAAATGGTTTATTTAACAATTCAAATACATAAATGAGGTGGAGGCTATACATTGGCATCACATGATTAAATGTAACACCGTATATCTCTTCTCACTATTCTAATATCCCTGGTTACCTAATTGATATGTCAATTAAGAAAGTAGATTTTTAAGGCATACCACCATAGAAATTTTAGTTCATATAATTTCCATAAGAAGAGAGATCATAAATCCAACCAAGAAAAAAAAAGAAATAATTGTTTGAATGCATATGATAGATCTCTTAGTAAGGCAAGAAACAATAATGGGTCATATCATGCCAGTAGTTACAAATAGCATATAAAAGAGAAAATATCTTGTGTAGAATCATAAGAGAGTATATGGAAATAGACTAATTTAGTAAAATTATTTTATCCTTATGGTATTTTTACTTATTGGCATGGGACCTTGAATAATATATAAGTAATTTGATCAAGTAACCAGTAAAGCCACCTAGGTAATGCAATAGATACCGACTAGAAATAATACTATGTTTGGATAAGACAATCATTTTCAGTTAGGGATGATGGTTAATGGAATACTTAAGGATAGATTAGGTGAAATTTTGGATCTATGTAGCCATCTTTTTCTCTGATCTAGCTACAAGATTGTCATGGTTCAATAATTCATATAACAAGTGTTGTAGGAATTAGAAAGGTGTCCTTTCCATCATTAACACCTACAATACTAGGTATAATATACCTATAATTTTTTTGATAATTATAAAGAGATGGAGGGTTGACATTGTAGGTTAAAAATTATACTTATAAAGAGATGGGGATCACATTGTATTCATATGGTCCAACAAGCAAGTTATCAGATTATCATTAGGAGAATTGTTTCAATGGTATTAATACTAGTCTAAAATACATAAGTTATCAGATTATGTTTATAAGAATTGCATGTGGTTAATGGAAGAGGTTATATAAAAATTATTAATATTTAAAAGGATTATATAGGTTCTTGTAGGTTTTCTCTAGGTAGTACCTTAACCAATGTATTAATGAATTTTCAAACTTATGGAGAGCATATAGATTAAATCCAACATCATATATCTCTTCTCTAATTATTCTAATATCCATCATTATCTAATTGATATGTCAATTAAGAAATTATATTTGTAAGGAATACCACCATAGAAATGTTAGCTCATATGATCTCCATAAGAAGAGAGATCTTAAATCCAACCAAGAAAAAAACAAGAAAAAATTGTTTGAATATTAGTCTGTGGAAATAGACTAATTTAGTACAATTATTTTATCCTTATGGTATTCACATGGGACCTTGAATGACTCTATAAGTAATTTGTTCAAGTAACTGGTAAATCCACCTACGTATAAATGCATGCAGTAGATACCGGCTAGAATAATACTATGTTTGGATATTGTAACCTCAACATCTAACCTTATATGAAATTAATGACATCCCTTATGTGGTAAGCTAAAATTGATTACTAGTGCACTTGAATACATTGAAACAAAATCACTGCCCCCATCCTTCTACAAATAAACATCACAATCAACGCATTATAAGCCATGGGTATTACATTATTTAACTTCATGTCATCCACTACAATAGGCTAATATACATGGTCGATTTCATGGTATACCCTCTCAACCTCCTTGTTTGTATCGAGACATTTTCCTTGTGAAATCTATTAAAACATCAAAGGATTATTAATGTAAGTATGGATATTTGGTTGATCACAACCATTTTCCTTCATATGCTCCACTAGTGCAAGATAAACGACAACTTTGCCTCCTTTGCAATATCCATTATTCAAGGTAGTATATGTTAGTTCATTTGGTGTCAATCATTTTCAGTTAGGGATGATGGTTAAGGATATTTTATCTGAAATTTTGGATCTATATAGCCATGTTTTTATCTGATCTAGCTACAAGATTGTCATGGTTCACTAATCCATATAACAAGCGTTGTAGGAATTAGAAAGGTGTCCTTTCCCTCATTAACACCTACATTACTAGGTATAATATACCTATAATTTGTTGATAATTATACAGAAATTGAGGGTTGACATTGTAGGTTAAAAATTATACTTATAAGGTGATGGGGGTCACATCATATTCATATCGTCCATCAAACAAGTTATCAGATTATCATTAGGATAATAATTTCAATTGTATAATGTAGGTCTGAAATACATAGGTTATTAATGCCGGTTCAAATTCCTTTTATCTTTATAAGAATTGCATATGGTTGGAAGAGGTTATAATGATAAAAATTGTGAATATTTAAAATGATTATATAGGTTATCTTATATTTTTTCTCTAGGTAGGACCTTAACCAATGTATTAATGATTTTTCAAAGTTATGGAGAGCATATAAATTATATGTAACACCATATATTTCTACTCATAATTATTCTAATATCCCTCGTTACCTAATTGATATGTCAATTTAGTACATTTATTTGATCATGATGGTATCCTTACTTTTTGACATGGGACCTTGAATGATATATAAGTAATTTGATCAAGTAACCGGTAAATCCACCGACGTACATATAAATGCATGCAGTAGATACTGACTAGAAATAATACTATGTATGGATATTCTAACCTCAACATCTAACCTTAGATGAAATTAATGACATCCCTTATGTGGTAAAAAAAATTGATTACTAGTGCACTTGAATACATTGAAACAAATTACTCATTGCCCCCATCCTTCTATAAGTAAACATCACAATCAATTCATTATAAGCCATGGTTATTACATTATTTAACTTCATGTCATCCACCAGAATAGGCTAATATACATGGTTGATTTCATGGTATACCCTCTCAACCTCCTTATTTGTATCAAGCCATTTTCCTTGTGAAATCCATTCATCAAAGGATTATTAATGTAAGTATGACTATTTGGTTGATCAAAACAATTTTCCTTCATATGCTCCACTAGTGCAAGATGAATGACAACTTTGCCTCCTTTGCAATGTCCATTATTCAACGTAGTATATTTTACTTCATTTGGTGTGAATCATTTTCAATTAGGGATGATGGTTAAGGATACTTAAGGATAGTTTAGCGGAAATTTTGGATCTATATAGCCATTTTTTTCTCTGATCTAGCTACAATATTGTCATGGTTCACTAATTCATATAACAAGTGTTGTAGGAATCAGAAAGGTTTCCTTTCCATCATTATTAACACCTACATTACTAGGTATAATATACCTATAATTTGTTTGATAATTATAAAGAGATGGAGGGTTGACATTGTAGGTTAAAAATTGTACTTATAAGGTGATGGGGGTCACATCATATTCATATGGTCCATCAAACAAGTTATCAGATTATTGTTGGGCACCATTTTGACCTCTTTTTGTCACCTAAATATCCTCTATTTTCCTCCATAAAACCTTCATACTGATTTATAAACCCTTAAATTCACCTACAAACCTTGGTTGAGAGGTATAAATGTCATTGCTTTTTAACAAATTGAATTTTGATATTTTTAAAGCATTTAAACTAAGGTTTTTATTCAGGATTACAGGATGTGCTAACTTCCCATAATGTCTCCAAGGTTGAATACTTGCAAGCGAGCTGGGCGTGAACTGAAAGATAGGGAAAGGATCCTCAGTGTCCAAGGATGGTTGAACTTACAACGGATAGATGATGTGGCTCTCATAGGTGCCAAGTCAAAGTCGGTCAAGGTCGACCACCTATGCCACCACTCAGCACAAAAGAAGGGCAGTTCCGATTTTGTTGATTTTTAGAGATATGATAGAGGATCCCGAGCGTTGGATGTCATTAATTAGTTTCCATATTTATAGCATTTCTAGTTTTATTTTAAGTTTGTATAAATACTCCATAAGACAAAGGACAAAGGGCATCACGATTTGACTGAAAACGCAGGCTGTTTTGCAACTGCATCGTTCTATTACTGTGTGATCGATTTTATGGTGAATAAAATTATGGTTTAAAGCTCTGTGATTCTTCAATTGTGTGTGTGAACAAGGCATTGGAGGGCCCCCATTGTTGAGTCTGCACACGTTTTTTATTGCCAGTGAATGCGATTTGGATTGTTACAATGATTTGGATTGTGTCAATGGTATGTTTTAATTCCTGTAGGATTCAATTTCATTATTGCAGAACGAGTTAAACTAGTTTTCAATCAGTTTTATAAAAATCCTATTATCTCATTGGTTATACGTTGTAGAATGGTTCAGACTACGATCCCATTATGCTATTCATCACTTGCATTTTTATAAGCTCTGTCATTTTATTGAAGGAATAGTTCATATTACAACCTCATTATGCTGTACATCGCTTGCTTATTCAAATGATGAAGTGTTAAGAATAACTATACATTATGAATGCTTTCCTGTAAGGGAAATTGATGATTCGTTGTTTTATTTAGTGCTGGGATACTAGGTAGAATCTTGTAGTCCACATCTTAGGGTTAGATTTAATTCGTTTTTATTATCTCAGTGCTCTCAAATACAAATTGCTTTCACATATGATTTGCTGTACAAATGAAACAGCAAATGAAGATGTTCCTGTACAGGGATTTTTGTGTTTTTAAGTCACAGTAACTCGATCTTTTAATAAGCTTATTTCATAGATAACTAGATTACCAAACAAGTCTAGCTTTGAGTCCTGATACTTGGATATGCCTCTAAGTCTACCAACCCGGATTGATATTAATTTAAGGTTTGATTTGGATCAGTAGATCGAAGCCCAACATTTGGTGCCATTGCTGGGGAGGCATTGTAGAAGCAGGCTTAGGAACTTTAGTTCTCTGATAAAAAAAAAATTCAACAAAAACATAGAGTAGATTTAGTTTTATGTCAAGACAAAGAGACGAGAAAGGAAGATTTATCAAAACCCCCCAAAAAACAGAAGTAACGGGACCTTCTTTTCCAAAAGGATTTATCACAACAGTTGGTACTTCTAAAATGGTTGAGGAAGAAACATCAAAAGGGCCAACTGCAGAACAGAGAAGGGAGTATGAGAGAATGTTAGAAATAGAAAAAAAATGAAGACAAGAGAGAATGGAAGAAGAAGAACGAGAAGAAGAGAGGAGATATGAAAGGGAAGAAGAAAGGAGACATGAGAGGGATGAAAGAACTGAAGGAGATCAGGAAGCCACCTTTAAATTTCCCATTTTGGACACTAGCATTATCCTAGGGGAAGAGATAAAAATGAAGAATATCCCACCATCTGTCTTACCAAACTTCTATGGCCTGACCTCTGAAGATCCTGACTCTTTCTTATTCGAGTTTGATATCTTGTGTCGAACTTATGGATACACTGATGACACCCATAAGCTTCGTCTTTTCCCTACTACCCTTAAAGAAGCTGCCTTGAAATGGTTCATGGGTTTAGGAGAGCATTCTATTACTAGCTGGGATGAGATGAGGAAGATCTTTCTTTGAAAATATCAGGCATATTGCAGATCAAAGGATCTAAAAGATGACATTTTTGGAATGACTCAACAGGAAGATGAGAGCTTGGAGGAGTATTTGGAAAGATTCTCATACAATCTACAGAAATCTAAATACAATTCTTTGACACCATAGATGATTAAAACAATATTTCTGAAAGGGATAAGAGAAGAGTATTTGGATATTTTGAATGTTATGGGCAAAAGTGAAATCTCTTACCTCCCCTTTGATGAGATACAAGATTTATGTCAGAAACATTCGAGAGGAAAGGCTAGAACTGGAAAAAGGGAAATCACTACTAAAGTAACTAGATCTGCAAACAGTGGCATCTCTAGAGTTGAGCTTGGAAATCTTCTAGAAGATTTCAAGACTGATTTATTGAGTACCTTGGGCACACAAGTCGAAGTAGCAAAACCAAGAAGAGACAAGAACAACAGGACCAACAAGATCAAGCTTTATCTATCTTTTGTCCTAAATGTAGAAAGAGACAACCACTAAAAGAATATCCTTTAAATTCTATTGAAATTTGTGGCTTATGTACTTTTAATCACAAAACTGATGACTGCCCCAGATTGAAAGAATTGCAGGTAGCTCGAATGGAGGAGAATCAAAGCATGGAGTCTCTCTACTTTATGGGACAATGAAGACCTTGGCAGCCACAATTCTCAGGTATGCCTCAAGATCCTATGCAGTAGTTTCATGCAAATTATCAAACTCCTATTCAAAATTCATGGAGTGCACCCATGCCCTGGAAAACTTGGTCTCCTCCATTAGCCCAATCTGCTCCAAATTGGAGAGGTTATGCCCATGGTAACCAGACATATCAGCAGGCCTATTTGCAGCCCTATCAACAACCTTCAGCCTATCCCCAATACCAGCAGACTCAATTCCAAGCCCCATCTTTCCAAGTTCCATATTTCCAACAACCCAATATGGCTCCTCAATTGGGTCCACCACCTCAACAGCTTCAATTTCCATCCAATCAGCCTCCACCTCGGCCTACACAATTACCAGCTCAGCCAATTCCAAATCCAAATAATAAAACAGACAGACCTATGTATAATGTTGATGATGGAAGGGCACTCCCTTACTCAATTATCCCACTGCAAAATATCAATTTAAGATCTGGGAAAACTTTACAAAAAGAATCTCCTGTTATCTTAGAAGAACAAACAGAAAATGAGAAAACTCCAAAAAAATTAAATACAGAAAAATCTCTGTCAGAAAATCACAGTCAAAAAGGGAAAACATTAGTATCTTATTCACCTCCTTTTCCAGAAAGGTTGGTCAAAGAAAAACCTTCACTTTCCTTACCTGATTTTGATGTTTTGAATAAGTTAACAAATGTATATGTCAAAATTCCTTTACTGCAGGCTATAAAGGATATTCCAATTTACACTAAAGCAGTTAAGGAATTATGCCTTAATAAAAGAAAGAAGGATCCATAAAAAATTCATGTGGTAGGCAATCTAGCAGGATTAATGTCTAATACTGTTTTCATTGAAAAGTATGTAGACCCTGGGATCCCTATGGTTACAATTACTATTAATAATTTTTCAATTCCAAAAAAATTGATCGATTTAGGTGCTGTCATTAATGTCATGACACTAGAGACAATGGAATACCTTCACTCGACAAATCTCAGACCAACTACAACAGTATTGGAATTAGCTGATAGGTCTAAAATTACACCTGAAGGGGTCTTAGAAGATATCATTGTTTCTTTATACTCCTAGGAGTATCCTATTGATTTTATAGTGCTACAGCCAAATTCTAACCTAGGAGGTCATCCATTGATTCTTGGTAGACCATGGTTGGCAACAGCAGATGCTTTCATAGGGTGTAGGTCAGGGAGTATGCTCATTTCACATGGGACAGAGAGAAAACAAATTGCACTTTACCCTTCTGCCCAAAGACCTTCTACATTAGATTAACTATCATTGATTAATGAGACTAAGGAACAAGAAGAAGAAGTGATTCAGCCTGTCCTGAGTATCAATCAATTCTTTAATTTTCAAGAATAAAACACGAAGATTTGTTAGATTATTTCATTGCTGAACCTGATATTTCTGAAGAATTAAGAGATATGCAATATGCTATAGCAGATCAAGTTTTGGGTTATAATTTTCAAGAAAATTGCACACTACATTCTCTAGCATTGGCACTTCACGATATTTTTAATGTTCATTCAATCACAGATATTCAAAGTAAGATAATTGAAATCATTCCAGGAAAACAGTTGAATATAAGTGCACATATTACTACATCACAGGAAGAACAATTGATTACCTTGCTGAATAAACATTCCCATGCATTTGCTTGGGAGTACACTGATATGCTAGGTATTCATCATGAGACATGCACTCACCACATTTACACAGATGATAAAGTCAGACCTCTTAGACAACCGCAATGAAGAATGAACCCTATACTAAAAGAAATAGTCAAGAGTTGCAGAAGTTGTTAAAAGTAGGATTTATTTACCCCATTTCCGACAGCCAATGGGTTTCTCCCTTGGTTGTTGTTCCTAAAAATAATGGTAAATGGTGCATATGTGTGGATTACAGGGAGTTAAATAAGGCAACATTAAAAGACTATTTCCCGTTGCCTTTCATTGATTAAGTGTTGGATACTTTAGCTGGAAAAGAATACTTTTCATTCTTAGATGGTTTCAGTGGGTATAATCAGATTAGTATTGCAAAAGAAGACCAAGACAAAACCACCTTTACATGTCCCTGGGGCACATATGCCTACAAGGTTTTACCTTTTGGCTTATGTAATTCCCCAACTACCTTTCAGAGGGCAATCTTTCCCATCTTTGCAAATCTAATTCATGAGTGTGTTGAAATTTACATGGATGATTTTTCTGTGTATGGAAGTACCTTCGAAGATTCCTTGACAAACCTGGAGAAAATTTTACAAAGGTGTGTTGATTCAAATCTTTCCCTCAGTAATGAAAAGTGTTTTATGATGATGACTGAAGGGATAGTTTTAGGACATCACATTTCTGCATCTGGAATAAAAGTAGATCCTGCTAAAATTTGCATTATTGAAAATTTATATGAACCAACAACTCAAACGGATGTAAGAAGCTTTTTAGGGTATGCAGGCTATTATCGTAGATTTATTGCAAATTTTAGTAAGATAGCTCTGCCATTGTTTAAATTGATTTCAAAGGATGTGCCTTTTAATTGGGATACTGACTGTCAATCTGCATTACAGACACTTAAAGAGAAGCTCTCAACTGCTCCCATTTTAAGGGGACCAAATTGGGCATTGCCTTTCCATATTTCCACTGATTCCTTTGCTACTACAATAGGGGCCTCATTGGGCCAGAAAGAACATACTTTGACTTATGCCATCTATTTTATTAGTAAAAATATGACACCTGCAAAGTTGAACTATACAGTCACTGAAAAGGAAATGTTGGTGGTGGTTCATGCTGTAAACAAATTCTGTCATTACATAACTGGTTACGAAATTTTTTTCCATACAGATCATTTAGCCTTATGATATTTAACGAATAAATCCATCACTAATGGTCGGATCACTAGATGGTTGTTGTTAATGCAGGAATTCAATATCACTGTTCTAGATCGACCTGGATGAGAAAATCAAGTGGCAGATTTCATGTCTCGCTTACACAATACTGGTGAGGTTTTTCCTGTTTTAGATAGTTTTCCTGATGAACACCTATTTTCCATTTCTGTTATTACTCCTTGGTATGCTGATATTTCCAATTATTTATCATCACGTCAACTCCCACCCTCTAAGTCATCTAAAGAAAAGAAAAAGATTATTAAACAAAGTGCTAGGCATATATGGGTTAATGGTGATCTCTTTTACACAGGATATGACCTAATTATAAGAAGATGTGTATGACAGGATGAAATTTTAGATATTTTAAAGGCATGTCATGATGAACCGTGTGGTGGCCATTTTGCAGATAAAAGGACAGCATACAAGATACTCAATTTGGGGTATTATTGGCCTTCTATTTTCAAAGATGATAAGAGGTATGTTAGAAGTTGTGATACTTGTCAACGGATGGGATGACCAGTCCGGTTTGATGAAATGCCACTCCATCCCCAAATCCTCATTGAACCATTTGAAAAGTGGGCCCTTGACTTCATTGGTCCAATTCATCCACCATCACAAGGGAAAAAAGTATATTTTGGTCTGTACGGACTATGTTACTAAGTGGGTTGAGGCCAAACCTTTACCAAGATCCACAGAGCATACTGTGGTAAACTTTCTTTTTGAGGAGATATTTGTCCGATTTGGGTTGCCTAGAGAGATTGTAACTGATCAAGGTGCCCAGTTTACTTCCAAATTAGTGCAGGAAATAGCAGAAAAGTACAAGATCAAGCACAGAAAGTATACCCCTTACCATCCACAAGCAAATGGCCAAGTGGAATATACAAACAAGACTTTAGAAGGCATCATCACCAAAACTATTCAGATGCATAGGAAGGACTGGTTAGCTAAGCTTACTGAAGCTTTATGGGCATACCGTATCACTTGGAAAAACAGTACTGGTTTTTCTCCTTATTAGCTTGTTTACGGTAAGCAAGTCCTCCTCCCTATAGAGTTTCAAATTCATACCTTCAAGTTAGCAGTAGATTTGGGCATGGATCTTTCTGAGGCTCAGCAAGAAAGAATCCCTTAGCTGAATCATTAGATGAGATGAGACAAGCTGCCATAGAACACAATATTCTGATACAGCAGCAGAGAGCTCAATAGCATGACAAGTTTATTAAAAAGAAGCAATTTCACATCAATGACTGGGAACTATTGTTTGACTCAAAGTTCAAAGACTTCAAAACCAAATTCACCACTCACTGGCTTGGTCCATATGATATTACTGAAGTATATGACAATGGCTCAGTCAAACTTCAAACAATCGATGATGAAGCACGTCAATTTGTGGTCAATGGCCATCGGCTCAAACTGTATACCAAGCCTATCAACAAGGAAGATTTTATACACCAGATTTCATAGCAATGGGAAATGGAAGTGCTGGATAGACACATCAGTGTTTCTCCTTCACTTACTTCTTAGCTGCTCTGATTTTTAAAAAAATAAAAAACAGAAAAAGCAAACAAAAATAGAGAAAAAAAAACAAAAAAAACTAATAAAAACAAGAAAAAAAGGAAGTTTAGTTGTGAAAACCAGGTCACTGGCACAATATAAACTTGAATTTTCTATGGAAAACCAGGTTTGCCTGGCCATTGAAAATTCATAAAAAAAATCTTTTTCAACTTTCATGTCTTTTACATAGCTTTATTCCAATAATGAAATTCTTGTTTGACTTGAGGATAAGCATTTGTATGCTTCCTTGGAATCCTCCAAGTCTTTTTCATATGCAGAAGGGACCTAATTTCCAGCAATACAGTGATTTTTAATAATGCAGAGGACCTAACTTCCAACAAGGCAGAAGAAATTTATAGAAGGACCTGACTTTCAGCAAAGTAGAAGGGATCTGAGATGGCAGAGAGAAGACATCAGAAGGACAGAAATGAATCAGAAACAAAAAGCAAACCAGTTACATCAGGCAGCAAGCTCATCATACAGGGATATCAAGAAAATTCTGTAAGAATTTTCAGTTTTTGTGTTTTAAAAGTTTCATGATTCTTTGTTTCTAAGTGATGACATATTTAACTGTCCTAGTAAGCTTGACTGCCTATTTTATCCTAACAGTCTCTGCCAGCATTCCATTTAGTTTTCATCATCCTGCCCTAGGGGTCAAGATGGTGGTCAAAATCAAACCTAAGAGCAAATTTTAAATGGCCAAAATATATGTTGTATTCTACAGGCAGAGTCTCCTTCTTAGCAGAAAGACAGACAAGGTCTCCTTCTCAGCAGAAAGTGAATGTTTAAAGAAAAATAAAGCAATAAACTGGGAAATACAATTTCAAATATTTTTCTATATACATTAGTGCTATGCATTAATTAAACATATAGAATTAAAGGAAAAATGATGGTCATGTATATCTTCAGCATATTTTCAAAAGGAAAAGGAGTTTACTTTAAGAGAAAAAAAATCCTTATATTACAGCTTGTTCATTAAACATTGGGGCATACAATGAAATTAAAACATGTTATATAAATCAAAAAATTACCTTTCATATCTTTCCTGAGCAAATGATTGAATGGAAAGTGGCATGTTTATGAAATGATGAAGAAAAACGTGGTTATATGCCCCACGACAACATACAAATGTGCCTGAGTCTTGCATTATGAATTGGTGAAATTGGGGACCACGACTTGGTCATCTTTCTTGGGACTGAATCCAATTGTTTTTTTTTCTGCAAAATCGACTACTGTGGGAGATAATTGTCAGTAAGAAGAAGCTGTGGAGTAAAAGAAGGACGCAGAGACACCAATTGCTGTGGAAATCGTGCAGGAATAAGTGAAGACGGTTACACCAGGAAGGAGGTAAAACTAAAACCCTTTCTTTGCAAAATACTTTGCAGGACCAACAACAATTCTACATTATCAGAATATCATTTTGGGGATAAGAAAGCAAAGGTAGAGTTAATAATTGAAAGGTTGAAGTTCCTGTTTCCTATTAAAAATTCAAAATGTCATCTAGACTAGAACCAACAAAATTCAATCCCACTGATATTCATGAGAATTGCATGGAGATTTTTGAAAATAAACAATGGGTAACTTTCTTTGAAAAGTTTAATGGGCATAATGAGCAGGCTAGTCTAGCTTTTGCTGAAACCTTTGATGGAGAAGGGGTTATAGTGGGAAACTTGCACTTTAGACTGTCAAAAGACATCTTAGCACAAATTATTGGCCTGCCACAACAAGGAGAAATATTTTTCAAGACTAAACAATTCAAAGAGAAAGCATGGATACCCTTTTTGTGCAGATCAAGAGCAGGGTCAGTAAATTGGAAGAAAGGGATACCTGGGAGCTGGCTAGTTCATCCCTGGGATGAGATAGTTTATGTTATCCAAAAATTTATTACCTGTGAAGGGCGATTCAACATTGTTTATCTTTACCACATCAAACTGTTGCAGCATTTAAAAGGTGAATGTGAGATCAATATGCCCTATTTCCTGTTACAAAGTTTAACTAAGATGGCTAAGGCTGTCCAAAGGCATGCAAAAGACAAAATGACAAGCCTTTTTCACTGTGGACTTATCAAAATCATCATCCAGCAAGAGTTACAAAAGAAAAATTTGACATGGTCAGGATTTTTAGTTCACAATTAGTTTGAAGAATAGGAAGAATCGCTTGAAGAAGGTTTAAAAGAAGATAAATTGTTGATGATAATATACCCTAAGGCAACAAGCTCAAAACCACCAAAGGCCCAAGAAGAAAAATAAAGAGGTGTTGCTGATTACTGATGAAGAAGACAACTCTGAGGCAGCAAGTTCAAAACAGCCTCAGAGAAGGATACGAACTAGGAGTGTGATGAGAGAAGAAAAACAGTATCAAAAACAAGATCAGATCTTCACCACCTACCAGAGAAATCCAAGAAAGTATAAGCAAGCTCGCATCCAGTCAGCATTAGAAGATGAGGAACACATACAAACCTTGGGGAGTCAAGAAGAAGATCCAGCAGATGAAACAGGGCAGGATATCCATGACACTGATGAAGTGATCAATCAAACAAAAAGAATCAATCTCTTCTTGGATCAGCAAGAGAAGGAAAAGGAAAAGAAATCAAAACAGGAAATACTAAAAGACTCAGCCTCTCTTTTCTTAGAGCAACATACTGTGGAAGAGGAAAAGAAAGAAGATTCAGTACAAAAAGATGAAGAAGTGGGGATGGATACCAATTCTATCCAGCTTCCAATGAAAATGAAAAAGAAAAAGACTTCCAAAAAAAGTGGAAAGATTAGGAGGTTGAAACTTGAAATAAAGGAACTGGAGCAAAGGAATGAGAAATTAAAAGAAATCAACTGGAAGTTGAAGGTTCAGAGAACACGCATCTCCAAACAAGCATACAGATGGTATAAGCAAAAGAAGATTTATAAAGCTAAGTATGAGAGATTGAAGGTCCTTTATGCATCTCGGGCTTCAACAAATGCATCATCACAGATAGGAGATTAGAAGCAAGATGGTCAGCAGCACAGTTTTGGTTTTTGGTTTTAAACAGGGTCAAATATTTTTGGCATGGGGACATGCAGCAACTTCCTCTTGGGGGAGATGTTGGGCACCATTTTGACCTCTTTTTGTCACCTAAATATCCTCTATTTTCCTCCATAAAACCTTCATACTGATTTATAAATCCTTAAATTCACCTACAAACCTTGGTCGAGAGGTATAAATGTCATTGCTTTTTAACAAATTGAATTTTGAGATTTTTAAAGCATTTAAACTAAGGTTTTTATTCAGGATTACAGGATGTGCTAACTTCCCGTAATGTCTCCCAAGGTTGAATACTTGCAGGCCAGCTAGGCGTGAATTGAAAGATAGGGAAAGGATCCTCAGTGTCCAAGGATGGTTGAACTTCCAACGGATAGATGATGTGGCTCTCATAGGTGCCAAGTCAAAGTCGGTCAAGGTCGACCACCTATGCCACCACTCAGCACAAAAGAAGGGCAATTCTGATTTTGTTGATTTTCAGAGATCTGATAGAGGATCCCGAGCGCTGGATGTCATTAATTAGTTTCCATATTTATAGCATTTCTATTTTTCTTTTAAGTTTGTATAAATACTCCATAAGACAGAGGACAAAGGGCATCACGATTTGACTAAAAACGCGGGCTTTTTTGGTACTCCGTTGTTCTATTACTGTGTGATCGATTTTATGGTGAATAAAATTACAGTTTAAAGCTCTGTGATTCTTCAATTGTGTGTGTGAACGAGGCATTGGAGGGCCCCCATTGTTGAGTCTGCACACCTCTTTTATTGCGAGTGAATGCGATTTGGATTGTTGCAACGATTTGGATTGTGTCAATGGTATGTTTTAATTCCTGTAGGATTCAATTTCATTATTACAGAACAAGTTAAACTAGTTTTCAATCAGTTTTATAAAAACCCTGTTATCTCATTGGTTATATGATGTAGAATGGTTCAGACTACGATCCCATTATGCTATTCATCACTTGCATTTTTATAAGCTCTGTCATTTTATTGAAGGAATAGTTCAGACTACGACCTCATCATGTTGTACATCACTTGCTTATTCAAATGATGAAGTGTTAAGAATAACTATACAGTATGAATGCTTTCCTGTAAGGGAAATTGATGATTGGTTGTTTTATTTAGTGCTGGGATACTAGGCGGAATCTTGTAGTCCACATCTTAGGGTTAGATTTAATTCGTTTTTATTATCTCAGTGCTCTCACATACAAATTGCTTTCACATATGATTTGTTGTACAAATGAAGCTGTTCCTGTAAAGGGATTTTTGTGTTTTTAAGTCACAGTAACTTGATCTTTTAATAATCTTATTTCATAGATAACTAGATTACCAAACAAGTCTAGCTTTGAGTCCTGATACTTGGATATGCCTCTAAGTCTACCAACCCGGATTGATATTAATTGAAGGTTTGATTTGCATCAGTAGATCGAAGCCCAACAATTATCATTAGGAGAATAGTTTCAATGGTATAATACAGGCCTGAAATACATAGGTTATTAATGCCGGTTCAAATTCCTTTTATCTTTATAAGAATTGCATATGGTTGGAAGAGGTTACAATGATAAAAATTATGAATATTTAAAAGGATTATATAGGTTATAATGTAGGTTTTCTCTAGGTAAGGACCTTAACCAATGTATTAATGAATTTTCAAACTTATGGAGAGCATAGAGATTAAATGGAACACCGTATATTTCTTCTCATAATTATTATAATATCACTCGTTACCTAATTGATATGTCAATTAAGAAAGTATATTTGTAAGGCATACGACCATAGAAATTTTAGCTCATATGATCTCCATAAGAAGAGAGATCATAAATCCAACCATGAAAAAGGAAAGAAAAAATTGTTAAGGGAATATTGCATATGATAGATCTCTTTGTAAGGAAAGAAAAAATAATGAGTCATATCATGATGCTAGTAGTTACAAATAGAAGATCAAAGAGAAAATATATATATTCTATAGAATCATAAGAGAGTCTATGGAAATATACTAATTAATTAGTACAATTATTTGATCCTTATGGTATCGTTACTTATTGACATGGGACCTTGAATGATATATTAGTAATTTGATCAAGTAACCGGTAAATCCACCTGTGTATAAATGCATGCAATATATACCAACTAGAAATAATTCTATGTTTGGATAATATAACCTCAACATCTAACCTTAGATGATATAATTAATGAAATCCCTCATGTGGTAAGCTAAAATTGATTACTAGTGCACTTGAATACATTGAAACAAACTCACTGCCACCATCCTTCTACAAATAAACATCACAATCAATGCATTATAAGCCATGGTTATTACATTATTTAACTTCATGTCATCCACCACAATAGGCTAATATACATGGTCGATTTCATGGTATACCCTCTCAACTGCCTTATTTGTATCAAGTCATTTTCCTCCTGAAATCCATTCATCAAAGGATTATTAATGTAAGTATGAATTTTTGGTTGATCACAACCATTTTCCTTCATATATATGCTCCACTAGTGCAATATAAATGACAACTTTGCCTCCATTGCAATGTCCATTATTCAAGGTACGATACGTTACGTCATTTGGTGTCAATGATTTTCAGTTAGGGATGATGGTTAAGGGAATACTTAAGGATAGATTAGATGAAATTTTGGATCTATATAGCCATCTTTTTATCTGATCTAGCTACAAAATTGTCATGGTTCACTAATTCATATAACAAGTGTTGTAGGAATTAGAAAGGGGTCCTTTCCCTCATTAACACCTACATTACTAGGTATAATATACCTATAATGAGTTTGATAATTATAAAGAGATTGATGGTTGACATTGTAGGTTAAAAATTATACTTATAAGGTGATGGGGGTCACATCATATTCATATGGTCCATCAAACAAGTTATTAGATTATCATTAGGAGAATAGTTTCAATGGTATAATGCAGGTCTGAAATACATAGGTTATTAATGTAGGTTCATTCCTTTTATATTTAAAAGAATTTCATATGGTTGGAAGAGGTTATAATGATAAAGATTCAGAATATTTAAAACGATTATATAGCTTATCTTGTAGGTTTTTTCCAGGTTGTACCTTAACCAATGTATTAATGAATTGTCAAACTTATGGAGAGCATATAGATTATATGTAAAACAGTATATTTCTACTCATAATTATTCTAATATCCCTCATTACTAATTGATATGTCAAGTTAGTACAATTATTTGATCCTTATGGTATCCTTACTTATTAACATGGGACCTTGAATGATATATAAGTAATTTGATCAAGTAACCGGTAAATCCACCTACATATAAATGCATGCAGTAGAGACCGACTAGAAATAATACTATGTTTGGATATTGTAACCTCAACATCTAACCTCAGATTAAATTAATGACATCCCTTATGTGGTAAGCTAAAATTGATTACTAGTGCACTTGAATACATTGAAACTAACTCACTTCCCTCATCCTTCTACAAATAAACATCCCAATAAATGCATTATAAGCCATTTTTATTACAATATTTAACTTCATGTCATCCACCACAATAGGCTAACATACATGGTCGATCGCATGGTATACCCTCTCAACGTCCTTATTTGTATCAAGTCATTTTTATTGTGAAATCGATTCATCAAAGGATTATTAATGTAAGTACGAATATATGGTTGATCACAACCATTTTCCTTCATATGATACACTAGTGTAAGATCAATGACAACTTTGCCTCCTTTGCAATGTCCATTATTCAAGGTAGTATATGTTACTTCATTTGGTTTCAATCATTTACAGTTAGGGATGATGGTTAAGGGAGTACTTAATGATAGATTAGATGAAATTTTGGATCTATAACGCCATCTTTTTATCTAATCTAGCTACAAGATTGCCATGGTTCACTAATTCATATAACAAGCGTTGACACCTACAATACTAGGTATATACCTATAATTTGTTTGATAATTATAAATAGATGGAGGGTTGACATTATATGTTAAAAATTATACTTATAAGGAGATGGGATTCACATCATATTCATATGTTCAATCAAGCAAGTTATCGGATTTTCATTAGGAGAATAGTTTCAATGGTATAATACTGGTCTAAAAAACATAAGTTAATGGTTCAAATTCCTTTTATATTTAAAAGAATTGAATATGATTGGAAGAGGTAATGATAAAAAAAAATTAATATTTAAAAGGATTATATAGGTTCTTGTACGTTTTCTCCAGGTAGGTCCTTAACCAATGTATTAATGAATTTTCAAACTTATGGAGAGCATATAGATTAAATATAACACCATATATCTCTTCTCATAATTATTCTAATATCCCTAGGCATAAATGCAATAGATACGTACTAGAAATAATAATATGTTTGGATATAACCTCAACATATAACCTCAGATGAAAGTGAAATCCCTTATGTGGTAAGCTAAAATTGATTGCTAGTACACTTGAATCTATTGAAACAAATGCATTGTCCCCATCCTTCTAAAAATAAACCTCACATTCAATGCCTTAGAATCCATGCTTATTACATTATTTAACTTCAAGTCATCCACCACAATAGGCTAATATTGCATTTCCTTTCGATGCATTTGTTTGGCTCCCACCTACATGACTCCAAGTAAGAGGGGTTTTCCCCTTTTCATTGAAAATATTAGGAGAAAACTCAGGTGTTTTTGATATCTATACCAAAAAAAGGAAATTAAATTTACCAAAAAAAAAATGCGACCCCTAACATAACTTTTCAAATTTTATGTCCTGTGAATAGTTTTGTCGGGAAAGGGCGGCGTTTTATTTTTGCACAGGCCAACTTTTACTTGCTTTGATTCTGGTATTCAACATCACGAAAGTTGAAGCTAATCTGTTGAGATATATTGAGGTGAACTGCGTGAGGTGTATCTTAAGTTTCACTGCATTCTTGTTCTTCGTTCAGCGTTATTGCACATAATTTATCAATACTTTCATGAAAACAACATAAAACCTGAAAACAACTAACACTGAAAACATTATGTGGTTTCTTTATGGAAATAAATCAAAAAATCGGTTCCTCTTCTACAAAATTTTAAGTGAAATATGAATTCTATGTTGCATTTTGTACAAAATTTTATCATATGCTTAGTAAGTGTAATAAACATTCTGTGGTTTCTTTATTGACATAAATAAAAATAGTGGTTCCAATGCTACAAAATTTTAAAAATTCTATAAAAAATTTGGTTTCCTCTAGGGATGACCATGGATTGTGGTGTCTCTTCCTCTAGGGATGACCGTATATTGATAGAAATCAAAATAGTGGTTCCTATGCTACACAATTTTAAAAATTCTGTAAAAATTTTGGTGTAACACCCTAGTTTTGACCCTGTTTGCATTAAATATACATGATACATATCTTGTAAATAATCATGGTGTGGAGCTAAAGGCAAAGGCCCCACCTTCGATTGGTTATGTTATGTTTCGGATTGAAATTGTCACCGATGGTATATCGGGGCATGCGACATACATATTAAATTGTGGCATCATGTAAATGTGCATTTTTAATTAAAAAAACCCAACCAGCTATGTTCACTGCAACCAAATTGAGAAGGGGCATGATTCCTAAGGATAAGGAGCGGGGGGGGAGTGCTGAATCTTGAGCCATGGGGAAAAATCCATGTGTCACCACTCTTTTGCTCAGCTTCCCTTGTCTCATCCAACCACCACCTTAGTTATTCTGTTGTTCGTTGGGGCAACTATTGGCTGGCAGGAAAACCACTACTACGCCCACGCCTGCTCTCTCTCCACAATGTGCCTTTTGGGTTGTGGATGGTCTATCCACTATCCTGATTGTGAGTCTGTTCATTTACCCTCACACTGAGCAGAGTTAAAAGGGGGCCGCAATTCATTGATTTGGGTTTGTTCTCCTCGACCCCATGAACTGCTGGCTTACGGGTTGGTTCTTCCTTTTCTCACGGAGTTGTTAGTCTGTGGTTGTGTTCATCCTCTTGTTCACGCCTGGAGTTTGTGCCTTTTCCACCATTGGCAAAGTGTGTAATGTTCTGTTACTCCATCATAGAATCATGGCTATGTTTTCTTCCACAGTTTTGTTAGCTGCATCTTTTTCCTCACGCATAGATTGGGAGTCTGTTCCTTTCCATTTTTGTTTGAGTAAGTTCTCCACCAATTGCAGTGGGGATTGTGTGTTGTGGGCTCATGGTTGTTCGCGGGCTGTTGTTTACCACAATTGCTAGACTGTGTTTTTCCCGTGTGATTTGGCTGATGTAGGTTGCTGTGGAATCGTTTTGGCCACGATAGGGCCAAGAACGATTCAGGGAGTTGTTCTCCCATGTTAAAGCTTGAATAGCTGTTTTGCTACATGCACACAATGGTTTTGTCCTCAGACTGCATTGGAGTGGTGAATGAGGGCCTAATGTGCTTGATAAACCTGGTGGTTTAGGAACCACACAAACAAAGCTAGTGGGTTGGATTTATTCTCCATAACCCCTGAATAGCATTGGAAGGGAGATCAGGGTCTGAGGGACTGCGTTGCAGGGAAAGGACTGATTTCCTATGTTGGGTGTGTGTGGGTGTTCTAGAAGCTAGGATGGTTCTGGTGTCAGCGTCTGTAGCTCTTCAATGAGCTCATCGGCTTAGCATTTAGCCTTTCCCAGCTCCTGGATGGCCTAATAAACCCAACTTAGTTGGCTTGGCTGATCTGTTGTTCGCCTAATAAACCCAACCGTGTTGGCTTGGCTGAACTGTGAACCCTTGTGGGGTTTTTATGCTTGGCTATGTGTAAGCATGTTAGTTCCTTATTCCTTGGGAAATCATGCCCGACTTGGGGGTGGCAGCGTTGCTGAGAGATTAAAGAGAACATGAGCCTATGGTTGGGTGGAATGTTGCAGCGATGTAGCTGGTTGCGGAACAAGTTCTCTATAAGATAAGTATCCTTCCTAACTTGTGTCTGCAATCATATTTACCATTTATGAATGATGATGTACATGTGAATGTTGAATTGTATATGAATGACTATTGTTTGCTTCTACTATGTATATGAATGATTAATCATATTATGTTTTATGTTTTAAAGTACCATACTTCAACATTATATGTATGTATGTTCATGTTCATGGGGCTAGATGCCCGAATGTTTGATGTATGGTAGCGTCCTCTTCGTCAGTCAAAGGGTCGAGGACATTATAGTGTGGTATCAGAGCTCTGGTTATAGCATGGACCTGAATGGGCCGTGAAGATGTAGTGACAGAGCTTATGTTGTAGCATTTGGACCTCAGAGGGCCATGAAAGAACAGTTAATAGAGGGAGGTTACTTACTACCCAGAAGAAACCAGGAGGAAATGGGTGATGACAGGAAAATTCACAAAAATTTTCTAACTACCAGAATTGTTGACTCATCGAAAAACTTAGTGACAAGTTCTTCCGATGCAACGGAGCCCTTAGTGGGAAGGCCAACTGACGGACAGTAATCAAAAGGAAATTGAGGAAAGGTTTTGTTCATTGGTCGTTGGCCCATTGGAGGACTAAGGGAGAAGGTCCTCTGACACCACGGAAGTGTTAGTTTGAAGCTCACCCACCATGGGGAGACATTTCAAAATTTTACGAAGTAATGGAATCATCGGCAATTGGTGATGGTTAGTTGATCGCATCACTGATGCCTAGATGATCCAGTTTTCAACGCGGCGAAAAGGTTGGAGACTACATCGAAAGAGGATGGATGAGCTTGTGCCACCGTTGCAGCTACCTAAACAACTATTCTTTCGACGGTTATATCCTCCAACCGTCGATGCCACAGAGGATATTTTCTCCAACGGCCGATGCAGCAAAAGACAAGGTGAGACATTTCAAAAAAAAATCTAAGGAATGAAATCATCGGCAATCGGAGGGGAATAGTTGTCGACATCACCGATGAATAGTTGTTGACATCGCCGATGAATAGTTGATGGAAGATGAAAAATTCAAAAATTTCTCTAAGGCATGAGATCATCGGCCATCGGAAAATGTTAGTTGTACTAGTCACCGATGAACATCGGAAGGATTTAGTGGTTCACGTGCTCGCTGTTGCAAAATTTTAGAGCACTAATCTTCCGACGGTTATAGGTTTTGACTGTCGATGCCGATTAAGTTCTGCTTCAGATCGTTGATCGAAAATCATTAGAGGTTTTAGCCATTGAAACACTAGAAGGTTAGTAAAGAGAAGACCCGATGAGCAGTCGTTGAAATCACCTATGCAGATCAGAAGTTTAGTCGGTTTGCCCACCGAAACGCCAGAGAGTTAGCAGGGAAGAGACCCGATTAGAGGAAAATTTTGAAGATTTGGTTTGAGTATAAATTCATTGGAAAATTATTAAGGATTAGGCCACCAATTGGAAGGAATCAAAGGATTGTAAATCCGACGTTGCGCCAGTCCAAAGCTCTATCCACTCAATGGATAGCAGGTTCGATAGTTGATAGGTGTCTGCAAAAACTGCAGTGAGATCACTTTCCGCCATTGCGGCTGCCCAAGGGACTGTGCACTCGATGAATAACGTGTCCGACCGTCGATACCGCGGAAAACCTTAGCTGATGAAACCGCCGATGGATAGACCTTGGCATCGCCATTACAGTTTTGGAGGATTAGATCACTACGGGCTGACACACCGGAAAGAAATAAGAAAACAGACCGTCGATGAGCTAGATGTTTTGACCACCGAAGTGTCGGAAGGATAGTTGGGAGGAGGTCTGATTGGGCCAAAGGAGATTTGGGTTTTCCGAGGGAACTTCTCAGCGATTTTTCAAGCAATTTTCAACTGTCTTTCAGTAGGCTTTCAACAAATTATCAGTGGTCACAGGGCTGAAAAGGAAGAGAGAAAAATTTTGTGTTTTAAGCAAAATTGTTGTTTTATGAAATTCCAGAAGAATAAGGTAGGTTGTTTTGATTTATATTAATGATATGCATCAAACAGTTTGCTAATAACACATTTGTAGAATTATAGAAAACTTCCAAGAGTAGTATTCCAAGAAGAACAGTAAAGCAAAAGGTGGTCCAGTCATGAGAACCCATGATGGGTATGATGCTCGCGATTCCTACGAGCATCCAAGGGATGCCATGGGAGAAAATTTTCGTAATGGAAATGATGACATAGTTTCTAATGGAAGAAGATTCCAAGAGACACCGTCCGAGGTTGCAGCCACCATGAGAAGCTTGATTAAAGCAAAGGAAGAGCAGCATCAGTTCAATGCTGCCATGTTGTAGAGTTTGATAGATTTGCAGAGGAAGATAGATTCTGGATGAGGTACATCAATACCCGAAGGCAGTAAGAGAAGCACTAGGAGAAGGACAAGAACTTCTAGTGGATCATCTAATTCTGAAGAATCCAATGGAGATACAAGTTCATCTTCTCATAAAAGGAAAAGAAGAAGGCACCATAGGGACCGCTCTTGAGATGAATTTAGGAAAGCTAAACCTCCTACCTTTGATGGTGAGATAAAGACTGGACAAGAGGCTGAAGCTTGGCTTCTTGGGATAAATAAGTACTTTCAAGTGCAAGATTATTCAGGAAACATGAAGGAAATAGTTTCCATATTCAATCTGAACAGAAGAGCCTCCATTTGGTGGGAACACTTCAAGAAAGTAAAGAGGATCAGTGAAAGGAAACTGAAGTGGAAACAGTTCAAGAAGTATTTCAGGAAGAAATACCTCTCTGACAGGTATTATGATGACAAGATCAAGGAGTACCATGAGCTGATATTGGGACAGTATACCATGGATGAATATGCAAATAAGTTCTTGGAATTATTGAGGTATGTCCGGTACATCAGAGATGAAAAATTGAAGGTCCAGCGGTTTCTGAGTGGATTGCCTCAAGCCTACAAAGATAGAATTGAGTTTTATGAACCAAGAACTCTTGAATAAGAAATAAGGAAGGCTAATTATTGCTATGAGAAAAGAAAAGGTAAACCTGATTGCCATAAGGTATGGAAGGATAAGAAGAATGAGAAGTTTGACCAAAGAAGGAAAGGTTTCAAACCTTCTAGATTCAAGAATCAGCAGAAAAAACCATCCCAAGCTGCGAGTAATCTAGTTGGAGTAACAAGTGGAAAGCCTAAAGATCCACCACAGAATAAAGGTCCACTCAAATGTTGGAAATGTGAAGGACCCCACTTGTGCAGATATTGTCCACTTGAGAATAAAAGTGCAAGGCTAGCTTATAACATGCAGGAAGCGGAAATAGTGGGTCAAGTAGCAAGAGCAGTCCCTAGAATTTATGCAGCACTTGAGGACTTCCAAGAAAATCACCAGTCATCTGTGGTTGAAGTTGCAGGTAAGATTGTTGAACAATCTGTTTCTATTTTTATTGACCCTGGTTCTACTCATGGTTATATGACTCCTAGGGTAGTGGATATTTGTGCTTTTAAGAAGGACAAGCATAGGAAACCTTGGCTAGTTCAAAGAGCCACTGGGACTAAGAGAAATGTCAGTGAAGTGGTAGAGAAGTGTCCATTGGTTATGAATGGATTGATCACTCGTGTGGATCTGAATTTTCTACCGCTTGGTTCATATGATGTTCTCATTGGAATGGATTGATTAGAAGCTCACAGAGTGAAGCTTGACTGTTATAACAATACTTTTGAATGCACGAATGAAGAAGGAAACCCAGTAGTGGTGAAAGGTATTCTGAAGGTAATTTCAGTAAGACAGGTTTCAGAAATGCAGTTGAAGAAGTCCTGTAGGAAAGGTTTCTAGTTGTATGCATCTCATATTCTAGAACCAACTAGAGATGAAACTCCTAGGTTGGAGGACTATCAGGTGTTACAAGAATTCAAGGATGTGTTTCCTGATGAGATTCTAGGGCTTCCTCCAAAGAGGGACATTGATTTCACCATTGAACTTGTGCCAGGAGCAACACCAGTGTCCAAGACACCCTATAGGGTGAGTACACCAGATATGCTGGAGTTGAAGATGCAACTGCAAGAGTTGTTGGAAAAGAAGTATATCCGGTCGAGTGTGTCTCCTTGGGGAGCACCAGTTCTATTTGTAATGAAGAAAGATGGTACACTCAGGTTATGTATTGATTACAGGCAATTGAACAAAGTTACTATGAAGAATAAATATCCTTTGCCTAGGATTGATGACCTCTTTGATCAAATGAGAGGAGAAAAGGTATTTTCCAAGATTGACTTGGGATCTAGTTACCATCAGGTGAGAATCAAGGATGAATACATTCATAAGGCATCCTTTAGGACAAGGTATGGGGATTATGAGTTTGTAGTGGTACCATTTGGTCTCACCAATGCACCAGCTACATTTATGTGCCTTATGAACAGTGTCTTCAATAAGTATTTGGACAAGTTTGTTTTTGTTTTCCTTGATGACATTATTGTTTATTCTAAGAATGAGAAAGAGCATGAAGACCATTTGAGATTGACATTGCAATTGCTCAGGGAGCATCAGCTATATGAAAAACTGAGCAAGTGTGACTTCTACAGAGATAGAATTCAGTATTTGGGTCACACTATCTCAAAAGAAGGTATATCAGTAGACCCTAAGAAGATTGAAGCCATTATGAATTGGCCTACTCCAAGAAATGTGACAAATGTAATATCTTTTATGGGACTTGCAGGATACTACAGGAGATTCATTGAGGGATTCTCCAAGGTTGTACATGCCATCACTTCTTTGCAAAATAAGGGGATGAAGTTCGAATGGACTTCAAAGTGTGAACAAAGCTTCTAGCAGTTGAAGAATATTCTCACTAGTGCAGTAGTATTGAAGGTTGCAGATCCAGAAAAATATTTTGTGGTATGTACCGATGTGTACAGACAAGGGCTTGGAGGAGTTCTTATGCAGGACAACCACGTGATATGTTATGAGTCAAGAAAGCTGAAGGAGCATGAGAAGAACTATGCCACTCATGATCTTGAGCTCGCAACCATAGTACATGCTCTCAAGATGTGGAGACATTACTTGATGGGTAGAAGATTTGAACTCAGAACAGACCATTGTGGTCTGAAGTATTTGTTTGATCAGCCTACTCTGAATGCTAGGCAAGTGAGATGGCTGGAATTTTTATGTGAGTTTGATTTTGAAATCAAGCACATAAAGGGGAAAGAAAAAAAGGTAGTTGATGCACTCAGTAGGAAGGTACAGGAAATGCATGTGGCATCTCTTAGTATTTTCCAATCAGATTTGAGGCAGTAGATTGTTAATCATGTTGCCAAAGATGAATTGTATGAGCAGGTAAAAGACAAATTGCAGCAGAAAAGTCGTGAGAAGAGGTATGAGGGATATAAATTGGAAGAAGATGGACTTCTTACTTATAAAGGCAGAATTTATATTCCAGATGTGGCAGATTTGAGGAGAGTTGTTATGGATGAAATCCATCAAGCTACGTATTCTGGTCACCCAAGATATCAGAAGACAATTGCTACATCTAGAAAGCAGTACTTTTGGTCAGGAATAAAAAAGGACATGGCTGAATACATTTAAAGGTGCATGAAATGTCAAGAGGTAAAGGTTGAGCATCAACATCCAGCGGGTTTGTTGCAGCCTTTGTCAGTTCCGGAATAGAAATGGGAAGTTATTTCCATGGATTTTATTACAGGATTTACGATGACTTGGAGACAACATGATTCCATCATGGTTGTGGTAGACAAGTTGACAAAAGCATCACATTTTATACCAGTGAAGTCTACGCACAATATTGATGACATTGGAAAGATCTTCATGAAGGATATTTTCAAATTGCATGGATTGCCGAAGGCAATAGTTTCTGACAGAGATGTCAAGTTCACTTCCAATTTTTGGAAGGGGTTGTTTGCAGATTTGGGTACAAAGCTAAACTTCAGCACTGCCTACCATCCTCAGACAGATGGGCAGATAGAAAGAGTGAATCAGGTGCTTGAATATATGCTTTTCATGTATTTGATGGACAAACCAACCAAGTGGGAAGATTACTTACACTTGGTAGAGTTTGCTTACAACAATGGACAACAGGAATCCTTGGGGATGAGTTCGTATGATGCTTTATATGGAAGAAGGTGTATGACACTAGTGACTTGGGATAACCCAGTGAACAGGTTTGTTCTTGGACCATAACTGCTCAAGGAAATGGAGCAAGAGGTCATAAAGATTAGGCAGAATCTGAAAGCAGCACATGACAGACAGAAACGCTATGTAGATAAGCATAGGATGAACAGAGAGTTCAGTGTTGGGGATCATGTCTACCTCAGAGTGAGGGCCAAGAAAAGTTCCTTGAAACTTGGAAGTTGTGCCAAGCTATCACCTAGATATTGTGGGTCATTTGAAGTGCTTGAAAGAATAGGGCCTATTGCATATAGACTTGCATTTCCTGATAGTAATAGAGCTCATAATGTTTTTCATGTTTCTTTGCTTACAAAATATGTACATGATCCTAACCATGTGATAAATTGGGATGTGATTCAGGTGGAACTCGAGGGAGAGTTCCAAACCAAGCCAATGCGCATCCTCGACAAGAAGGTCACAATGCTCTGAAACCAAGCCATAGGACAGGTAAAGGTGCAATGGGAGCATTACGAACCTGAAGAGGCTACGTGGGAGCTAGAGGATGCCATGCAATTGGCACATCCATTTTTGTTCAGTTCTGCGGAACACTGAGGTGGTACCAGTGTAGCATTTTGTTCAATTTTGTAAAGCACTGAGGACAGTGCTATTGAAGGGGGAGGGGAATGTAACACCCCAGTTTTGACCCTGTTTGCATTAAATATACATGATACATATCTTGTAAATAATCATGGTGCGGAGCTAAAGTAAAAGGCCCCACCTTCGATTGGTTATGTTATGTTTCGGATTGAAATTGTCACTGATGGTATATCGAGGCATGCGGCATACATATTAAACTGTGGCATCACGTAAATGTGCATTTTTAATTAAAAAATCCCAACTAGCTACATTCACTGCAACCAACTTGAGAAGGGGCATGATTCCCAAGGATAAGGAGGGGGGGAGGGAGTGCTGAATCTTGAGCCATGGGGAAAAATCCATGTGTCACCACTCTTTTGCTCAGCTTCCTTTGTCTCATCCAACCACCACCTTATTTATTCTGTTTTTTGTTAGGGCAGCGATTGGATGGTAGGAAAACCACTACTACACCCACGCCTGCTCTCTCTCCACAACATGCCTTTTGGGTTGTGGATGGTCTGTCCACTATCTTGATCGCGAGTCTATTCATTTTCCCTCATGCTAAGTGGAGTTAAAAGGGGGCCACAATTCACTGATTGGGGTTCGTTCTCCTATACCCCACGGGCTACTGGCTTATGGGTTGGTTCTTCCTTTTCTCATAGAGTTATTAGTCTATGGTTGTGTTCATCCTCCTACTCACACCTAGAGTTTGTGTCTTTTCCACCATTGGTAGACTGTGTAACATTCTGTTACTCCATCGTAGAATCATGGTTGTGTTTTCTTCCACAGTTTTGTTGGCTGCATCTTTTCCCTCATGCACAGATTGGGATTTTCTACCTTTCCATTATTTTCTGAGTAAGTTCTCTAGCGATTGCAGTGGGGATTGTGTGATGTAGGATCATGGTTGTTTGTGGGATATTTTTTACCATGATTGCTGGACTTTGTTTTTCCCATGTGATTTGGATGATGTAGGTTGCTGTGGAATTTTTTTGGCCATGATAGGGTCAAGAACGATTCAGGGAGTTTTTTTCCCCTGTTAAAGCTTGAATAGCTATTTTGCTACATGCATGCGGTGGTTTTGTCCTCGGACTGCATTGGAGTGGTGAATGAGATCCTAATATGCTTAATAAACATGGTGGGTTAGTAACCACATAGACAGAGCTAGTGGGATGGCTCTCTTCTCCACAACCCCTGAATAGCACTGGAAGGGAGATCAGGGTCTGAGGGACTGCGTTGCAGAGAAAGGACTAATTTCCTTGTGTTGGGTGTGTGTGGGTGTTCTAGAAGCCAGGCTGGTTCTGGTGTCGATGCTTGTAGCTCTTCAATGAGCTCATGAGCTTAGCATTTAGCCTTTCCCAGATCCTGGATGACCTGATAAACCCAACTTGGTTGGCTTGGTTGATCTATTGTTCACCTGATAAACCCAACTGTGTTGGCTTGGCTGAACTGTGAACCCTTGTGGGGTTGTTATCCTTGGCTATGTGTAAGCATGTTAGTTCCTTATTCCTTAGGGAATCATGCCCAACTTGGGGGTGGCAGCGTTGCTAAGAGATTAAAGAGCACGCAAGCCTATGGTTGGGTGGAACGTTGTAGGGACGTAGCTGGTTGAGGAACAAGTTCTCTATAAGATAGGTATCCTTGCCTAACTTGTTTTTGCAATCATATTTACCATTGATGAATGATGATGTACATGTTGAATGTTGAATTGTATATGAATGCATGTGGTTTGCTTTTGCTATGTATATGAATGATTAATGCATCGTAGTATGTTTTATGTTTTTAAGTACCATGATTTAGCATTATATGTATGTATGTTCGTGTTCATGGGGCTAGATGCCCAGATCTTTGATGTATGGTAGCATCCTCTTCGCTGGTCGAAGGGTTGGGAACGTTACATTTTGTTTCCTCTCCAACTAAGTCGTGGACTATTTGGCATTCATTGAGCTAGGTTGTGATTGTTTTGTGAGCACTAGAGTTGTACTGCACTTTCCCTCTACTGCAAGACCGTTATCATGTTCATCTTTTGGGTTTACTGCCTAAACCTTGTCCTTCTTGCAGCCTCTAAGGCCGAGGGGTCTTCACTCTTAGAGAGTGAGATATCTTGTTGTCTACAGTACGTGTCTAACCTAAACCTACAACACTCTAACCCTCTCTCCCTCTCTCACGTTATGACATCTGTTACATTTATCATATAGTCCTTACAAATAGTCTTCCCTTTTACATTTCAAACTTGTTAGATAGATTAATCATTTAACCAACTTTCAATTAAGAATTGAGTGATGATAGACTTTATTTTTTTGGTTAATTATGTAGGCTTTGTACAAGTGGAGACATGGAGGTAAGTGATTGTTTGTGATTGAAGTATATCATATTTTTTATTTAACTTAATTTTTTTTTAACAGAAACGAGTAGGTTTTATATTAACAAAATTGTGGCTGAGCCATCCAAGAGGTTACATCTGTGAGTTGTTTGCAAAAAAAAAATTCCCATCACAGCAAATGGGAATACTACTTTTATTTAATTTAAATTGTTAGAACATATTACTTTGTACTTTAATATCAATCTAATAAGCTATGGCTAACCAATACTGTAATCATTTTTTTTTAAACAGGAAAAGCAAGTTATGACACGAAATCAAAAAAATCTGATTATCAAAATTTCAAAAAGAACACGTCAAAATGATCAAATGGGAAAGAAAAGGACATGCATCTCAAAAGGTAAATATTTAGAAATAGAGCAATGTATTTCCTTATGTAGTTATATAATGCTTTTTTTTTGTATGATGGTGTTAGGAATATGTTTAATAACATTCTTGGCTACAACTACAAAGAAGAGGAAAATATAAACAATAGCAAAGAAGATTAGTACACCTTCTATGCCTTTGAATGTGTCTACTAGTCCTAACAAAGAAGCAAATGAAAAAGAGACATTTTTCTCTTTTCAGGAGGAGGAGCAACATGAACAAGGTAAGGCCATTAATTCAGATTTTTCTAGTTCCTTATAACTATAAATATTATGATTAAGAAATCCATAACACCTTTATGTGCCCTTGTTTTATAGAATATGTTCACAAATATCCATGCCATATGGATAACAGTGTAGAAGGGGAAGATCCCTTGACACAAAAATAGACGGAGCAACATAAAGAACACGATAAGGTCATTAATGTGTAATTTTGTAGTTCTTCATAAATAAAATTTTATGAATTAGAAATCCATAACACCTTTACGTGCCCTTCTTTTATAGAATATGTTCACAAAGAACAATGCCAACAAGATATTAGTATACAAGGTGAAGATCCCTCTACACAAGCATTGACAAAGAAAGTCAAGAAGGAAGGTAGAGGAGCAACTAAAGGTGCAGAAATCAATAACTTGGAGGAAACGATGGAAATTCATATCAATGAAAGGAAGCAAAAAGTTGATCCAAACTCTATGAAGCTATTTTCATTACTAGGTGTGCTCACAAGGGAAATGGTTCAAATCAATTATTTTGATTAGAGGAAGGTTTCAGATCAATTAAAGGAGGACTTGTGGAACATTATTAATGTGAGTATTAGACATTACATGTATTTGTTTTCAACATTCTATTTTTGGATGATTTTGAAGTTTATTTTCAAACCATGTATGGCATCTAAAACTGCAATTCTTGTATGTTGCAGGAAAAATTCACAATCCCCCCGGTCCTTAAAAGAAAATTGTATGAAATCCATTGTCCATAAGGAAAACAACCATAGATATTGGTTGACCAAAAAATGTAGTGACTCTTATGAGTCAATAGAAGAAAGATAAAAATATTCCTCCAATTAGGATAAGTGAGACAGTGTGGAGAGAATTCATCCTATCATGATCCACCACTGAATTATTGGTAAGAAAAGAGTTCACATATTATATAATCAAGTTTTTTAGAATGTCTATTGGATTGTAGTTTTGACTTATATTTGTTATTTTCAATTGATTTCTAGGATATAAGGGAAAAAAACAAGGAAAATAGAGAAAATGAGAGGGACTTGCACACCTCTGGACATCGAGGTTATGAACGGGTTGAAAATGATATGGTATACAATTGTGATGATATTTTCTCCGATATGAGAAATATTAGAATATTTTAGTTTCATTGTAATGTCACAACTTAACCATACTATTTTACTTGTTGCAACTAGAAAAAATCTATAGCCTCTGATGATACAACTACAAGCTTTACTAGGGAAGACTTATGGAAGAAGTGCCATAAAAAGAAGGATGGCACTCCAATCACACCACCTGTAGGAGAAACAATAGTATGTTCTCAACCTTTTAATTTAGATATTGATTAAAATTTCATTTTACATGTTGGAAATGTTTTCTTCTATGATCTAATTTAGTTGTATGTCAATGTTAGCAAAAAATTGAACAAGCACAAGTAGAAGTTGCATCTCAAGACTTTGTAACTAGGGATGATGCCCTTTCCAAGGTACTAGGGGTTGATGCAAGACAACTATGTCATGGTGTTGGATTAAGAGTTACACAAACTAACTTGTTTGGAAAAATCAATACAAGGAGGCACTAGCTGTAAGCCAAGATACACTGAAAGAAAAAACAGAGGAAATCTCATCTTTGAAAACAACAATAACCAAACTACTGAAAAGAGTAGAAGATATGGAGAGAGAACATGTAACACCCCGGTTTTGACCCTGTTTGCATTAAATATATATGATTTAAAATTGTAATTAATCATGGTGTGGATCTAAAAGCAAAATCCCCACCATTGATTTTGCATTTTATGTTTCGGTGATTAAAATCGATGACAATGGTATTTTGTGCTAGCTAACACATTATAATTTTGGACATCATATAAATATGAACCACAACCAAATATGTCAATGCAACAAATAATGAGTTGGGGGCATGATTTCCTAAGGAATAGGGAGGGGGAATGTTTAACCTTGAGCCATTGGGGAAAATCCATGTGTCAAAGGAAAATGCCAAAAACATATGCTCATTCCTACATGCATTAACATTTTCATCTTCCCTCACATTTTGGAGAGGGGCGAGATGTTTTTATCATCTGGCCTTCGGGTTTTTAGTTTTCCTTTTTCCTCATTGTGCATGCCCAGTCCATCATCTGGATTTCACCAAAAACATTTTGGTCCATTCTGAGCATTCTCTATTCCATTCTATTCACGCACCTTGTGTGTTCATCCTGCTTGCAGAACTGTGTCTTGTTTTGTGTTGATCGCCTTTTCTTACCATCCTCAGCTACGTAAAGGTTCGAGGTCTCCTTTTTGTTGAATGAATTAGCAGTGGAGATCACTCAATTTTATGAGAAAAGTGGTCATCTGTGGTTTCCTTAGTATTGTTGTGCAATGGTCTCCTCCGTGACAGAGTGAGTGGAAGCCTGTTTTTATTGTTGACCTTGTGGTTTGCTGTGTGTGCATATTTTTCCTTAGGATAAACTGGTTTGGAGTGGAATTGGGTCTGAACTAGCTTGATAAACCTAGTGTAGAAAGGAACCTCACAAATAGATCTAGAGGGGCTGGTTTTCTTCTTTGCACACCCTGAACAACATTGGAATGGAAGGCATAGCCTAAGAAGCTGTGCAGTAGAGAAGGGGATGCTTCCTTATGTTGGGTGTGTAGTTGTTTTAGGAGCCAAGCCATGATCTATTGCAGGTGTCCATAGCTCGATGGTTGAGCTCACTAGCTTAGTATTTCAATCTTTCCAGCTCCTTTGTAGCCTGATAAACCCATCTATTGGTTGTCTTGGCTAGTCCTTAATGTGAATGTTGTCTTGATTGAATGTAGTCTGATAAACCCAATAGTATATTGGCTTGTCTGTTTGTAGCCTGATAAACCCAACTGTGTTGGGTTGGGTGAGTTTTGTTGTATCCTTGGCTATGTGTGAGCCTACTAGTGTTCCTTATTCCTTGTGGGAATCATGCCCATCCTAGGGGTGGTAGTGCTACTAAGAGATTGATGAGCGCACTGGCCTATGGTTGGGTGGAATGTTGCAGCGATGTAGCTAGTTGTGGGACAAGATTCTTTCAAGATAAGTATTTCTTGCGTGTAATCTCTACAACTGTATTTTCTTTAATGAATTGTGATGAACATGTTGAATGCTTTGATGAATGTATTTACTTCCTCTATAATTGCAATTGTAAGCATCTATGTATGTTTACTTGCAATGCATTTCTAAGTTTCGTTATGGGGGCTTACATTGGCCGGATTGGTGATGCCCTGAATGATCAAATTGGTCCAAGACTTTTATTAGTAGGTTGAATTTACATAGAAATATCCTTCCATAACTTTCCTTTCTGCAGCTTGAGGGATGCGGGATGGAGAAGCGACATTCTATAAATCTTGTTCTCCGTAATTTTCCTTCTGCAACTCTCCTTTACGCAACTTGCGGGATGCGCGATGCAGCTTCACAAATATCTATTTCCACAACTTTCCTTTTCGTAATGATCTATTCTGCATGCGAGATGCGGGATCAAAATTTCCATATTTTTTTCGATTCCATAAACTCAAGCTTTCTACACCGTTGATTCTTGCAGGTTGATTCTCAACCATTGATTCTTGCAAGTTGATTCTCGGTCGTTTATTTTTGTGGGTTGATTCTTGGCCATTGATATGTTTCCAGATGCAGAACAGATGATGACCGTCAATTTCTATCGGGATCTTTCTCCGTTGTTCGATCTCCTTTGAGATATTTCTTTGTAGATCGTCAAATTGATCACTGACATGATCAATTTCTCTGTTGTTGGGAAGTTGGAGGATTTATCCATAGAAGTGAATATATTGAACTTCGATCTAGATTCTCTTGCAATAATCAGAGCGAGCACTTATGGTCGCATTCTCTCTCTAGTGGATGTGAGGGTATGTGACAGTGTGGCATCATAGTATGAATGTTGAAGAGTGTTTTCACAACCATGTCCATTGATTCAAAGAAGAACAAAGGTTCTTTAAGAAATTTTCAATTCTGCATGATAATCGGGGTATGGGTACATGACAGTGTGGTATCAGAGCTGCGAGTTGCAACATTGGGCCTTTATGGGCCAAGTTGAATAGTTAACAGAGTTGTTGGCAAATGGTTTTTACTTCTGATTTTATCATGCACCCAACAATTTTTTTTAACAAAATTATAGTCACCTTCAAGGGGAAGCATTCCAGATAGTGCAGTTCAGTAAAGATTGGTTTGGCTGATCCATGAGAACCGACTTGCGTGAGGATGCACAAAACCCCAATGAATGCGAGTAAGATGTTATGGGGGGGAATTTCCAAGTTGGAAATGCTGAGATAGAGTCTAATGGGAGGAATTTTCAAGATACTCCCCTAGATTTTGCAACCACCATGAGAAGCCTAAGGGTGGAGATGCAAAGTTACAGGGAAGATAATGAAAGATTAGTTAAGGCTCTAGAGGAGTAGAATCAGCTGAATGCAACCATGCTGCAAATTTTGATAGACATTCAAAGGTGAATGAACTCTGGGGACTAGATAGTAAGACCATAAGGATCCACTGGTGGTCCAAGTTCTTCTTCTCGCAAGAACAAGAGAAAGAGGCACTGCCAGAACCATTCACATGATGAATTTAAGAAGGAAAGGTCTCCTACCTTCAATGGTGAGATAAAGAATGGTCAAGAAGCTGAAGCTTAGCTTCTTGGGATGAGGAAATATTTCCAAGTCCAAGACTACTCTAGAAATATGAAGGCTAGAGTATCCATCTTCAATTTCACTGGAAGAGCATCCATATGATGGGAGAACTTTAGGAAAGTGAAAAATATTAATGAAAGGAAGATTATGTGGAAACAGTTCCAGAAGTATTTCAAGTAGAAGTACCTCTATGATAGGTACTATGATGATAAGATCAAAGAATTCCATGAGCTAAGACTGGGACAGCTGACCATAGAAGAGTATGCAAACAAGATCTTGGAGCTGTTGAGGTATGTCAGGTACATCAAAGATGAAAAAGTAAAAATCCAACATTTTCTGAGTGGGTTGCTTCAGTCCTACAAAGACAAAATTGAGTTTTATGAACCTAGCACTCTGGAAGAAGCGATAAGGAAAGATAAGTATTGCTATGAGCAAAGCAAGGGAAAACCTAATTATCATAAGGCATGGAAGGACAAGAAGAATGAGAAGTATGACCAAAGAAAGAAAGGTTTCAAACCTTCAAACTTTAGGAATCAATAGAAGCATCCAGCTAGAGTAGTGGAAGAAAATACAAGAGTTCCACAACATAATAAAGAACCAATCCAATGTTGGAAATGTGGAGGACCCACATGCACAGGAAGTGTCCACTTGAGAATGAGAATTTAAGGCCAGCTTACAACATTCAAGAAGAAGAAATAGTGGGTCAAGTATTAAGGGTCGTCCCTAAGATCTTTGCAACACTAGAGGACCGCCAAGAAGATCACTAGTCAACTATGGTTGAAGTTGTAGGTAAGATTGTTGAGCAATATGTTTCCATTTTGATTGGCCCTGGTTCTACTCACAGTTACATTACTCCTAGAGTAGTGGATATTTTTTCTTTTAAGAAAGTAAAGCATACCAAATCGTGGTTATTTCAGCTAGCCACTGGAACTAAGAGAAAGGTTAGTGAAGTGGTAGAGAAATGGCCATTGTTGATGAATGGATTGGCCACTTGTGTAGATCTGAATGTTCTACCACTTGGTTCCTATGATGTTCTCACTGGAATGGATTGGTTAGAAGCTCACAGGGTAAAGCTCGACTGTTATAGTAAGAATTTTGAATACATGGATGAAGAAGCGAACACAAGAGTTGTAAGAGGAATTCCAAAGGTGATTTCTATGAGGCAAATTTCACCAATGCAGTTGAATAATTTTTGTAGGAAAGGTTTCCAGTTGTATGCAACTCATATTTTGGAGAAAACAAAAAATGGAAATCCTAGGTTGGAGGACTTTCATGTGTTGCAGGAATTCATGGATTTTTTCTTGATGAGATTCTAGAGATTCCTACAAAGAGAGACATTGATTTCACAATTGAGTTTGTGCCAGGAGCAGCACCAGTGTCCAAGGAACCCTACAAAATGAGTACACCGGAAGTGCTAGATTTGAAGATGCAGTTGCAAGAGTTGTTGCAGAAGAAGTATATCAGGTAGAGTGTGTCTCCTTGGGGAGAACTAGTTTTGTTTGTGAAGAAGAAAGATGGTACACTTAGGTTTTGTATTGATTATAGATAGCTGAACAAAGTCATAGTGAAGAACAATTATCATTTTCCTAGGGTTGATGACCTATTTGATCAAATGAAGGAGAAAAGGTATTTTCCAAAATTTACTTGAGGTATGGTTACCATGAGGTGAGGATCAAGGATGAATACATTCATAAGATAGCCTTCAGAACAAGGTATGTACATTATGAGTTTGTAGTGGTACCATTTGGTCTCACAAATGCACCAGCTACATTTATGTGCCTTATGAATAGTGTCGTCTACATGTATTTGGAAAAGTTTGTTCTTGTTTTCCTTGATGACATTCGTATTTATTCTAAGAATGAGGAAGAACATGAACAACATCTGAGATTGACATTGCAATTGCTCAGGGAGCATAAGCTATATGCAAAGTTGAGCAAGTGTGACTTCTATAAAGATAGAATTCAATATTTGGGTCACATTATCTCAGAAAAGGGTATCTCTGTGGACCCTGACAAGATTGAAGCCATTATGAATTGGCCTACTCCAAGAAATGTGATAGATGTAAGGTCTTTTATTGGACTTGCAGGATACTACATGAGATTCATAGAGGGATTATCCAAGGTTGCACATGCCATCACTTCTTTGCCAAAGAAGGGAATAAAGTTCGAATGGACATCCAGGTGTGAAAAAAGATTCCAGGAGTTGAAGAATCTTCTCACAAGTGCATTAGTCTTGAAAGTTGCATACCCAAAGAAATATTTTGTGGTGTGTACCAATGCATGTGGTCAAGGACTTGGAGGATTTCTTATGCAAGACAACCACGTAATATGTTATGAGTCAAGAAAGTTGAAGTAGCATGAGAACAATTATGCCACTCATGATCTGGAACTTGCATCCATATTACATGCTCTCAGGATGTGGAGGCATTACTTGATGGGAAGAAGATTTGAGCTAAGGAAAGACCATTGTGGTCTGAATTATTTGTTTGATCAGCCTACTCTAAATGATAGGAAAGCTAGATGGCTGGAGTTTTTATGTGAGTTTGATTTTGAAATCAAGCACATAAAGGGAAAAGAGAATAAGTTAGCTGATGCACTTAGCAGGAAGGTGCAAAAATGCATATGGCATCTCTTAGTATTTTCCAATCAGATTTGAGACAACATATTGTTAGTCATATTGTTGAACATGAAATGTATGTGCAGGTAAAGGACAACTTGCAACAGCAAAGCCTTGAAAATAAGTATGAGGGATATAAATTAGAAGATGGACTCCTTACTTATAAGAATAGAATTTATATTCCAAATGTAGCAGATTTGAGGAGGGTTGTTATGGATGAGATCCATCAAGCTCCATATTCTAGTCACCCAGGATATCAAAAGACAATTGCTACATCTAGAAAGCAGTACTTTTGGCCAAGAATGAAAAAGGACATGGCTGAATATATTTCAAGGTGCATGAAATGTTAGCAGGTGAAGGTTGAGCATCAACACCCAGCAGGTTTGTTGCATACTTTTCCAGTTCCAGAATGGAAATGGGAAGTTATTTCCATGGATTTTATTACAGGATTGCCAATGACTTGGAGACAACATGATTCCATCATGGTTTTGGTGGACAAGTTGACAAAGGAAACACATTTTATACCAGTTAAGTCTGTGAATAAGACTGATGACATTGCAAAGATCTTCATGAAGGAGATTTTCAAATTGCATGGATTTCCTAAGGAAATAGTCTCTAATAGAGATGTCAAGTTCACTTCTAATTTTTGGAAGGGATTATTTGCAGATTTGGGTACAAAGTTGAATTTCAACACTGCCTACCATCCTCGAACTAATGGGAAGACAAAGAGAGTTAACCAAGTGTTTGAAAACATGCTTCGCATGTATGTGATGGACAAACCAACCAAGTGGGAAGATTATTTAAACTTGGTAGAGTTTGCTTATAACAATGGAAAACAAGCATCCTTGGGGATGAGTCCCTATGAAGCTTTGTATGGCAGGAGGTGTAGGACACTAGTGACTTGGGATAATCCAGTGAATAGGGTTGTGCTTGGTCCAGAATTTCTCAAGGATATGGAGCAGGAGGTTGTAAAGATCAGGTAGAATATGAAAGCATCCCAAGACAGACAGAAAAGATATGCAGATAAGCATAGGGTGAACAGAGAGTTTAGTGTTGGGGATCATGTTTACGTCGGAGTGAAGGAAAATAATAGTTCCTTGAAGCTTTGAAGTTGTGCCAAGTTGTCACCTAGATACTATGGGTCATTTGAAGTGTTTGAAAGAATAGGGACAGTTGCATATAGACTTGCATTTCCTACTAGCACTAGGGCTCATAATGTTTTTCATGTTTCTTTGCTTAAGAGATATGTACATGATCCTAACCATGTGAGAAATTTGGATGCGATTCAGGTGGAACACAAAGGAGAATTCCAAATTGAGCCAATGCACATCCTCACCAGGAAGGTCACAATGCTCCAGAACCAAGCCATAGGGTAGGTGAAGGTGCAATGGGAGCACTACGGTCCTGAAGAGGCTACATGGAAGCTGGAGGATGCCATGCAATTGGAAAATCCATTTTTGTTCAATTCTATGGAGCACTGAGAGCGGTACTGGTGTAGCATTTTTGTTCAATTTTGTAAATCACTGAGGACAGTGCTGTTGAAGGGGTAGGGGAAAGTAACACCCCATTTTTTACCCCGTTTGGATTAAATATATATGATGTAATATTGTAATTAATCATGGTGTGAAGCTAAAGGAAAAATACCCACCATTGATTTTTCATTTTATGTTTCGGCAATTAAAATCGATGCCGATGGTATTTTGTGCTAGATAACACATTATAATTTTGGACATCATATAAATATGCAATTTAATTAAAAAAACCCCACAACTAGCTATTTCAATGCAACAAATAATGAGATGGGGGCATGATTTCCTAAGGAATAGGGAGGGGGAATGTTTAACCTTGATCCATTGGGGAAAATCCATGTGTCAAAGGAAAATGCCAAAAATGTATGATCTTTCCCTCATGCATTCACGTTTTCATCTTCCCTCATGTTTTGGAGAGGGACAAGACGTTTTTGATCATCCAACCTTCATGTTTCAGTTTTCTTTTTTCCTTGTTGTGCATGCCCAGTCCATCATCTAGATTTTACCAAAAACGTTGTGGTCCATTATGATAATTCTCTATTCCATTTTTTCATGTGCGTTGTGTGTTCGTCCTACTTGAAGAACCGTTTCTTTTTTTGGGTTGATCGCCTGTAGTTACCATCCTCAGTTGTGCAAAGGTTTGACATCTCCTTTTTTTTCTAAGTGAATGAGCAGTGGAGATCACTCGATTTTATGAGAAAAGTGGCCATCTATGGTTTCCTCAGTATTTTTGTGCAATGGTCTCCTCTGTGAAAAAGTGAGTGGAAGCCTGTTTTGTTGTGTTGACCTTGTGGTTTGCTGTGTGTGCATATTTTTCCTTGGGATGAACTGGTTTGGAGTGAAATTGGATTTGAACTAGCTTGATAAACCTAGTGTAAGAAGGAAACTCACAAATAGATCTAGAGGGATGGTTTTCTTCTTTGCACACCCTGAACAACACTAGAATGAAAGGAATAGCCTGAGGGACTTTGTAGCAAAGAAGGGAATGCTTCCTTGTGTTGGCTGTGTATATGTTTTAGGATCCAAGCCCAATCTAGTGCATGTGTCCATAGCTTGGTGGTTGATCTCACTAGCTTAGCAGTTCAATATTTCCATCTCCTTTGTAGCCTGATAAACCCCTCTGTTAGTTGGCTTGGCTGGTCCTTAATGTGAATGTTGGCTTGACTAACTATAGTCTGATAAACCCAGTAGTATATTGTCTTGTTTATTTTTAGCCTGATAAAACCAACTATGTTGTCTTGGCTGAGTTTTGTTTTATCCTTGGCTATGTGTGAGCCCGCTAGTGTTCCTTATTCCTTGTGGGAATCATGCCCAACTTGAGGGTGGCAGTGCTGCTGAGAGATTGATGAGCGCACTGGCCTATGATTGGGTGGAACGTTGCAGCTACATAGCTTGTTGTGGGACAAGATTATTTCAAGAAAAGTATTTCTTGTGTGTAATCTCTGAAACTGTATTGTGTTTAATGAATTGTGATGAACATGTTGAATAATTTGATGAATGTATTTAGTTCCGCTATAATTGCAATTGTATGCATCTATGTATATTTACATGCAATGCATTTCTAAGTTTCATTATGGGGTCTTAGATTGGCCGAATTGGTGATGGCCTGAATGATCAAATTGGTCCAAGACTTCCATTAGCAAGTTGAATTTCCACAGAAATATCCTTCCGCAACTTGCAGGATGCGAGATGTGGAATAGACATTCTGCAAATCCTGTTCCCCACAATTTTCTGCAAAATCACAAGAGACAAGAGACACAAAGAATTTTCCTTGGGGAAACCATAAAGGAGAAAACCCCACAACTTTCTTAGAGATAGAATGAGCACCAATGGGAGCATTAAAACCCAAAGACAGAAAAGATGATCTCCAATAGTTGGTCTCTTTCTCTCACTTGAGAGAGCTCCTCCTCTCTCACTCATGTGCCCCAGTGAGTGAGTGTGTATGTGATAAATAGAGAGGCTCACTCTCTATTTATATTCTTTCATTCACTTAATTTCCACTCCATCAAGTCGGCCTCACTTAACAATTACTTACCAGGGCCGACATCTCTAGGAGAGTCTAATAACCCTAGTGCCCAACAATTGTGGGGACTTTTCCCTCTGATCAATAAGGAGGGTTAACCTTGACTCAATTGTGGGGACTATTGCCCTGATTTACAATGGATGGTTAACCTCAATGACTTTACATTACTTGTTTACATTATATATACTTCTCGAAATAAACATCGGGGTACAATACATAAGATATACAAGTGAATACATTCCGAAGTTACAAATACATCAACACTCCCTCTTAACTAGGAAGGTATTCTCTCGATACAATTTATCAGCACAAGTCTTCTTCTCTGTATCATCTAGATCATCATCAATTCATCTTCAAGTCATCTTCATTGTCAGCTCATCTTCATCAAGTCTAGATAATCACCAGATCATCATCGAGTCTAGATCATCACTTGATATGGAGCATCACTGGATCATCATCAAGTTTGGATCATCACTTGATCTGGAGCATCACTGGATCATCATCACTGCTTCCGCTATCTCAATCAAATGGTGCTATCTCTTCATTCTTCTCGTCACAAGAAGTTCTGTAGAGACAGCCTTTTTTCATGCCGGTTGTAGGCCTAGCCTCTAGGTAGGTATTCATCTTCTTCAACACTTATATCTGACCATGAGAGGAACACATCCAAGAACCATGTTAGAATGGCCCTCCCAACACTTACATCTTTTGTTCTCAAAAAATGGCTCTCAGCTCTAGGGTGAGTGTCAGTCCTAGACTAAAAAAAATTCCTGGTAACTAACCAGGTGCCTCCATTCTCCCATAGAATGGTCTCTCATAACTAAGATGAGCTTCAGTCCCAGACTGAATCAATTTCTTGGTAACTGACCAGGTGCCTCCATTCTCCTAGAGAATGGCTTCTAAGGACTAAGATGAACTTCAATTCCAGACTGAATCAGTTTCCTGGTAACTGACTAAGTGCCTCCATTATCCTAGATAATCGCTTCTGTAGGTCTTCATCATCTTTGACCATACTGTGGAATCCTCAGGACTGATTACATGCGTCAAAAAAACCTTGAAAGAGAATAGTAGCACATACTATAGGATCTCCAAGGATCTTTTACATGTGAACATCACAAAACCTCGAAAGAGCATCCTAGCACAGACTATAGGATCTACCAGGATATTTTCTATGTGACTACCACCACAAAACCTCGAAAGAGAATCCTAGCAAGGACTATAGGATCTCCCAAGATCTTTTCTATGTGGTGAGGAAAAATCTTAAAAGAGTGTCTTGCAACCTGCAAGAATTCTAAATAGCATCCCAAGATTTTTACAAGCACATAGATCAACCTATCGGATCTCCAGGGCTAATTACATGCCTCTAGTAGCAAAACCTCGAAATAGCATCTTATCATAGACTATAGGATCTCCAGAGATCTTTTCTATGCTACCTATAGAAAAACCTCGAAAGAGCATCCGATCATAGACTATTGGATCTCTTAAGATATTTTACATGCTTATATGTACAATCTATCCATATAGTATCATCTTGATACTCATCACAACATCATCTTGATGCATATCATCATCATATGATCATCCTGATCATCATCATAACATAAACTGAAGCATCATCCCAATGTTCATCACACAGCGCTTACATCCACAGACATGGGAAGGATCCTCCTATCATGCTTGGAATGGCTCCTAAAAATGTGTCCCATCACTTCTTCCTTGAAGTATATTCTATCTGAAGGACACCAAGCCTCTTTCTGAAGTACTCAAACTTCACCCTGGCTAGTGGTTAGGTCAATACATCTGCTATCTACTCATCCGCCGCAACATACTACAACTTCAGTGCTCCTCTTTGCACCATATCCCTGATATAGTGATATTTGATCTCAATGTGCTTCGACCTGTCATGGAACATCAGGTTCTCATACAAATTCACACAACTCTTGTTGTCACAGGTAGCATCCAACGAGAGATCAAATAACTTAGATAGTATTTTCTTGAGCCATACTACCTCACAACTAGTCGAACAAGTTGCAATGTACTCTGCTTCGGCTGTACTCAATGCTACACAGGATTACTTCCTGCTAAACCAAGAGATCACACATGATCCCATACTGAAGAAGCACCCCGAGGTGCTCTTCCTATCAATGGCACTTCCTACCCAATACGAATCCACATAACCCTACAGGTTAATCTTCTAATTTGTATCATACTTGAGCCCATAATCAATCGTACCCTTAAGCTACCTCAGAATATGCTTTACAGTAAACAGGTGAACATGTTTAGGATCTATTAAAAAATAGCTCAAGGTGTTCACCGCAAAGCAAATATCTGGTCTCGTGTTTGTCAGGTACATCAAGGACCCAATCATCTGACGATACATCATGCAATCAACCAACTATGATGAAGAAACACTCAATAGATTTAGGTTCGATTCCATAGGTATGGTCATGGCCTTGTAGTCCATCATCCTAAACTTCTTCAGTATCTCTACTACATACTCCCCTTGTCCCAGGGAGATTCTATCTGCATTCTGCCACACCTCCATGCCTAGAAAGTAGTGCATCATATCCAAGTCCCTCATCTCAAACTCGGAAGCAAGTCTCCTTCTTGCAAATTTAATGAGTTCCTCTTTTCTTTCAGGAACAAGTCATCAACATATAATAGGAGCATCACTAGTCTTCCACCTTCAACCTTGAAGTAAATGTTGGAATCCACTTTACTCTTAGTAAATCCTAGATTCATCATCAATCTGTCCATCCTATCATACCATGTCGAACCTCGAGATCTTCTACAGTCACTCCCTCTGAAGTGGAGCATCATTCTCCCTCTACCTTTCATACTCTATGCATTGAAACATTATGTACTGGAGTGACAAGTATCTTCCTTTGCTACTAATATTCTATGTATCCATCTAGGGCCACTGGATACCAAGATCATCTATCTTTGAAAGCATTCCTTTCGCACCCATTTGTGAGCTTGTCATCCTCTATAGGCTTTCATCTTCAACCTTGTAGCAAAGGTTAAGATCTTCATCACTCTAGGTGATCTTCAAGGTCCCCATGTATGTGTTATCCCATGGGTACCTTCTGAGCTCATACAAGGCCTTCTTTCAATTGCACACATGATTCTTCCTGTCATGTGTATTTCTAATTGCTGCAAATGTCTCTTCATATTCTATGCCTCATGCTATGAATATTGCCTTGTATCCCATGATGTTTCTGTCTACTACATGATGGAACTACGAACTTCCTTTCAGGTCTTGATAGTGCATCCTAGACATCATTCTTCTTGAACTGGTCTTCCCTATATTCTTGGATACTTCTTCATAGCTGTAAGGTTCTACATCAATGATGTCACTGCATTTGTCATATTATTCTTCATCTTGAACTGTCGTCACTTGTTCTTCAGAACAAGTCTCATCCTTCTTTGCTTGTAGGTGATTGTAAGTGATCTTTCCTACAAGTCAAATGCATTTGTATGGTTAGAAACATTTAATAAGGTGTATTCATAGTGCCAAATTCTTATGCCTAAATATATGATCATGCAACTATTTTAGCCATCTCTACCACTCAACTATTTTCATCCATATATCACGGAAACTTTTCTAGATGCCTTCCATCTCTACCAAGACATCATTGAGATAGTGCACTAATCCAATATGTTAGCAAAGAGGTTTCATTTTAGATAAGTAGCAATGGAGAGTTGTATAGCACCATGAGCTACTTACCCACCACATGCATATTAGTAGTATAGTGTCATTAATGCAAACATTTTATCATGCATAACACATCAACTAAACATAAACAAATGCATAACAAAATAATATCATGAAATGACAATTGAATACTTATATTTATTTGTTTCGTGGGTAGACTCCTTCTTTCAAATTCATCATTTCTTATCCAAATTCTTAGATGGATAAGAGTTTCTTCAAGAATTTAGTTCTTCATATTCCTCGTTGCTTGAGGGATCTTCTTTGAATAGTGAGGGCTTGATCTTCAGTTGCGCCCATCTTATTTTCTCTTATTATGAGTCGAGATTCTTCTTGTGTGCACTATTCCCAAAGTCTACTGAAATTAATCACTTCCTTCCGACACACATTCCTCAAATGAATGAATCCCATGATCCTGGGAGTCCATTCAAGGTGGTTATCACCACTTCTACGTTCTCCACTTCTTCTTCTACTGCTTCAAGTTGTTCTTTGATTTGAGAGACCCTCATAAAGTATGACTGTATGGTCTCTACATTCTAGATCTTCACATTCTTCAACTGGTTTCTCAAAGTCATCTTTTGATTTATGTTCTTTCCTTCAAATAGCTTGGTCAAGGAATCAAACATCTATTTAAGTGTCTTTAGGGAAGACACTTGTGGTATAAGGTGATCCTCTATTGAATCAGCAATGATCTTCTTGGCCTTGACCAAGCTCTTATTGTGTAAAGTTTTTAGCCCCATCTCTCTCAGGAACTGGAACCTCTCTACTTATGTAGGTGTCAAATTCATTTCCTTCAAGAACTAGTGAGATCATATACTTCCATGCTTGGAAGTTGTCAGCCTCACCAAGCTGGTATGATTAGTCATCTTTAAATGAGAACCTCAACTATAAATATCAAAATATTAGATCTTACCGATTTGAGGTGTCCATACTGGTTTCGGAGCTAGCTGATCTAGGGTTTGTCATAGAAACCCTAATTTTCAAAACTTTGATTATTTCAGATCTGATTGGATAGAAAGATAGACATATTCAATATGAGTTGTCCGTTGTGCTCCTTTTCTAAAAATAATGGAGGGAAGCTCCTGGAACAGGAAGCCCTAGTTTACCAATTTATTCTGCAAAAATTCCTGATATTGTTTCTGCGGTATCTCCAAAATTAATACTCCTATATATATAAATTTTTGTACTAAGGTATCCTTATATTTCCTTGTTCCAATACCATAGGTTTCATTGGCACTGGTTTCACCAATTGGGACTTATGAGCATTTTCCCAAGGTGACCTGTTTCAAGACTTTTCAGCATAGCAAAGTTGTACGGACTCCCACGTGTCACTATTTCCTCTTCGGGGTCTGAAACTTTTATCTCAGAAATTAAAGTCCATTCCCTTTTTGTAAAATCTTGAGAAATTGCATTTGGACCTTCGTAGCCCATGATATAACAATTCTCCCCAGGTGTCCTGATTGGGGAGTAATCCTGGGAGAAGCTGGAACCCTAACATGGAGGAATCATATCTCCTAGAATATAGAAAATATGAGGCTGAAACTTGAACATACTGTACATCAGAAAATTATCTTCAACCTGTGAAAGTTTCGACACCTGAGCCTTCAATATCAAGATATAGAGAATCTACCAAAACTATTAGTTTCTGTATTTTAGGGTTTTTCAGGCCTGGGGTCAAACTAGGGTTTGGCTCTCCCGGAGTTTCACCCAACCAAAAATATCAACCCAAGTCTCTAAAATTTGATTTTGATGAGGATATAAATCCTATGCTGGGCTCACTAAAAAATTCCTCTTCTTTAAAAAACCCTAATTTCCCACACCAAAAACTGAAAATGCCCGGAATCAAATTCTGCTTCGACAGAAAGATGCGCCCTTCAATAGAGAGTTAGCCTAGCCTTATTTTGTTTATGGATTGTGGAGATAGACCCAAAAAGTAAGAATCCCTAGATTTTGTAGCTACACAGTGTCTTCTTCTTAGGTTAGCTGTTATACCATGTTAGATTTTTATCATTTAAGCAATATGATCTAGGATCTTATCTGAGAGAAAAACATGCACAGCAAAAATCACAAGAGACAAGAGACACAAAGAATTTTCCTCGGGGAAACCATAAAGGAGAAAACCACACAACTTCCTCAGAGATAGAATGAGAACCAATGGCAGCATTAAAACCCAAAGACAGAAAAGATGATCTCCAATAGTTGTTCTCTCTCTCTCTCACTTGAGAGAGCTTCTCCTCTCTCGCTCATGTGCTCCAATGAGTGAGTGTGTGTGTGATAGATAGAGAGGCTCACTCTCTATTTATATTCTTTCGTTGAATTTCCACTACATCAAGTCGGCCTCCCTTAAAAATTACTTACCAGGGCTGACATCTCTAGGATAGTCTAATAACCCTAGTGCCCCACAACTTTGGGGACTTTTCCCTCCGATAAACAAGGAGAGTTAACCTTGACTCAATTGTGGGGACTATTGCCCCGAATTACAATGGAGGATTAACCTCAATGACTTTACATGACTTGTTTACATTATTGAATCTCCTGATCGTAACATCGGGGAATGACATGACTCAATTACATTATAGATACTTCCCAGAATAAACATCAAGGTACAATACATAAGATATACAAGTGAATACATTCCGAAGTTATAATTACATTCTGAAGGGACATAACAACCCCTATGAATGTACCGATACAAAATAAATTAACATCAATGCATACTCCATCATCCCTAGTAAGTATTGTAAAATTTCGTAATTTAGTTCAATTTTATTTTATTTTATCAATACATTAGAAATCATTGTTTGTTGGGTGCAGAGTTGTGCGTCAAAATATGATGAACATTTGCTAAAGAAAACACCAATGGTTCCATCGAGACTACAAATTGAAAAAATGAAAACACCAATACACGTAAGATTGTAATTATTTAGTCTAGGATCATCAATGTTTAAATTCTTATTTCCATGCATCTTACTTTGTCTCATTTATTTGAAGGGTCAAGATAATGCTAATGAGTTGACACCAACTTCCCAATTGGGTCTGGAAGGAAAGAAATGTGTTTTAATTGCATTAAACTCAAGGGTTAAAGTTTCAAGGCCGACAATACATAAGACTGACCCAAATGCAATGGTACACTGTGTCCCTGTTGGAAAAGGCTACTATATTGTGAATTTGACATAAATTTTAGATCCTATATTTGAAAATATAGCTCTACCACGTCCCAGAAGCACATTATGTAATCTATCAGATGCTTTGTTGAGCTTCATTCCTTGGCATAAGGATGACATTGAACTATGTACCTAGTGCTTATACTGTGTGACTAGTGATTTCACTGATGTTGTATCAACTGAGAATAGTTGATTTATTGAATACGTATACTTAGATCAGGACATAGTTTATAAATGTTTTGTAGTTTTGGACTACTCTTTACATTTAATTAAAATTCTGGCCACATGTTACAATTATATTCCATGAGTACAATTTCTGATTTTGCAATACATCAGTATTATATAATCTTCGTTGCATGTGAAATGAGATGTTGTGTTGTGAATATGTGGAATGAGCAGTATATATATCATATTTTCATTAAAAAAAATTTGTAAATTAGTTTATCCTTCTATTTGTGGAAATTGAACCCAAGAGATAAAACAATTACACTCACAAAATTGCTAATCAAACATGCAAAATTAACACCAAAGGAGACTGAAATTGGAGCATAACACTAATTTGTATTGAGTAAGTGTACAATAGCCAACCTTGTGAAGTAAGAGGCTGTTGTAATATCTAATTACATGAGAGGTTTGAATGCATAAGGATTCCATTCGAAATAGTCAAAAAACAAGCTTACCAAATCTAGTCAAATCCCCCATGGGTGCATAAAGCAGTTTCCAAATCTATGAATATGGTCATGAATTTGCCAAGTCAAGTGGGAAAGATCAAGAGGGATGGAAAGATAACTCATACATGCTTTTATTTGGAGAAAAGGAGGGAGGATGATGTGGGAAAAAAACAAGGAAAATACACCTAGACTAGCTTTTCCTTTTGCCTTAAAACAGCTATAAAGCAAGGAAGCTTTTCAGAAAAAGAAAATGTGCGCTTTAGAGAATATGGAATAAAGAATACATGCTAAAATTTGTTTCTAGGATTTTTCCCAAGCGCTCCATGACTCATTTTTAGCAAGTGTTGACTTCTAGGACATGTAGAAGGAAAGTAGCATAGAATGGAATCTAGGAATCAAGGTAATAAGACAAAAATAATTAAATTAATGTCTAATGTAAGTAGCTATGGGTTGATTATTCTAACACCCCCCCTTAATCCTGAATTTATGAGTAAATATAAAAAAAAACTATAGGGCCTAGAAACAAGGCTTAGTCACCCTTTACATACTGCTTGTCCATACAACCAAGGAAAGAGGCAAAAACCCAGTGGGAAAATCCTCCCTTAAACATGGATAGGAAAAACAAAATTTAGAAATATTGTCATCAATCATGCTTGACAACATGATCAAAAATCCCTAGCAGTGATTTGAGATTGCTGAATTTCTTCTCACAAAAAAATTTGGTGAAGATGTCTGCTACTTCTTCTGAAGATGCACAGAAGAGTAGAACAATGGTACCATCATGCACAAGCTGTCTGATGTAGTGCATATAGATCTCAATATGCTTGGTTCACTGTTTCTGAACTGGATAATTGCATATTCAAATGGTACTCTGATTATCACAGTAGATAATATTTAAAAACTCTTATTCGAAGCCACATTCTCCAAGTATCCCCTGCAACCACAAACATTGAGTTGTTGCATTTTCAACTCCTCTATACTTTGCTTCTATAGATGAGAGTGCTATGGCACTCCGCTTCTTGCTTGACCAACTGATTGGTCATTCTGGAAGAATGAACACATATCCTGATGTAGACTTTCGATCTATGTTGTCACCTTCCCAATCACTGTCAGTAAATCCAATCAAATCAAGATCAGATTTTGCTTTGTAGAAGATCCCATGAGTTATTGTTCCTTGAACAAATTTTAGTATCATGTTGGCTTCTCTCTAGTGGATCTCATGAGGATGATCCATGTATATCGAAGCCACACTAACTTTTTAATATATATCAGGTCGAGTGTGTGTAAGATAAAGCAAACACCCAATCAACTGCCTATACAGTGTATTATTTACCATAGGAGAAGAACCTGCTTCTTCAAGCTTAACTCCTGAAAGGAAGGGAGTCTTGCTTGGCTTGCAATATTTCATGTTGAAATTGATGAGAAAATCTGAATCATACTTGGACTGATTTACTTTTATTCCATGTTGGGATTGAGCATTTTCGAGACCCAAGAATCGGCCCAACAATCCCAAATCTGTCATAGAAAATGCATGGTTCATTGCATCCTTCAAGGTGGAAATCTCTTTTTTTGAACTTCCTGTAATTAGTAGGTCATCCACATACAAGAAAATAATCATCAAATAACCATGAATCAGATTCAATTATACATTAGGATCAGACTTGCATCGAACAAAAATCAGTGACAACAAAAAACTATCAATCTTGGCATACCAAGCCCCGGGGGATTTCTTGAGCCCATACAATGATTTCTTTAACCTTCACACTAAATATGGATTAGAAAAAAAACCTTCAGGTTGCTGCATGTAAATCTCCTCAATGAGATATCCATTTAGGAAATCACACTTCACATCTGGGTGATGCACTTCCCACTGCTTCGAAGCTGCAATGGCTAGAGCTAGCCTTATGGAGTCCATTTTTTCCACTGGTGAAAAGGTTTCATTGTATTCAATACCATGTACTTGTGAGTATCCCTTGTCTACCAATATTTCCTTTTATTTCAAAGGTGAAAAATCATCAGCAAGCTTGGTCTTGAAAAGCCACTTACATTGAACTAGCTTCCTCCCTGAGGGAAGATCAACCAGTTCCCAAGTGGTATTCTTCTAGAGCAAGCTGAATTCTTCTTTCATGGATGTTTTCCATATTGGATCATGTGTTTCATATTCATATGTATATGGATATGATTCAACCATCAGAGAGCACTTCTGAACAAATAGAGTATCTTTCACACAAAGGGCACTCTCAAATTGAGATTTAGTCCTCCTAGTGTCATTAAGATTTCCAGCTAGTTCCCCAGCTGCATGAATGGTATTTTCTGCCCATTTTGGTCTTGTAGGGTTGTTAGGACCTGCAATCAAATCATCATTATCAGACATATCAGAATCATCAAACTCATTAGTCTCTCCACTTACAATCAATAGTTCTGGTGGTGAAGAGCACTCTCCAACTTCAACTGCTGCTAAAGGCTATTATTGGAACTGAACACTTCTTTCAATGAAATATTTGTTAGTTCTCAATTTTATGAGCTTGTTCCCTTTTGAATCTTAAAAATACCCAACAAATAGGCACTCTTGGCTTTGGGTTTGCAAAGCCTCCCTCTTTTTAGTAGGAATTCTAGCTCAAGCCTTTGAGCCAAAAATCATGAAATGGATCACATTTGGTTTATAGCCCACTCCAAGATTTGAAAGGAGTCATACCATCAGATGCTTATGAGGAACCCTAATCTGGATGTAGGATGCACATTTTATAGATTTGGACCAAAACTTTGGTGGAAAAGTCTTATCCTCCATCATGCAGGTTGACATCTCCTTCAGTGATCTATTCTTTCTCTCAGCAACACCATTTTGTTGTGGTGTGCAAAGGATCAAATGCTGCATTTGAATACCTACATGTTTGCAATACTGAATGAACTCAGACTTGAAATACTCACCACCATTGTCATATCTGAGGATCTTGATTTTCCTCCCAAACTAGTTTTCAACCAAGGCTCTAAAGACTTTGAAGAGGTCAAAAACTTTAGACTTATGCTTTAGGAAGTGAACCCAACAATACCTGGAAAGGTCATCTATGAAGTTTAGTGCATACTTGGATTGAATCATGGACATATAAGGGAATGGACCAGCAATGTAACTGTGGATCAACTCAAGAGGTGCAGAGGTTCTCTCGTGACTAGATTTCTCATACTTGTGCTCATGGTGTTTTCCTAGGATACAACCTTGACAGACTCCCTTAGAAAACTTGATCTTTGGTAACCCTATGACCATATCATTTTCACTCAAATTAGAAAGATACTTGTAGTTAAGTTGGCCAAATAATTCATGCCAAATCTTGCTTGCTTCATTAGCATGAATCAGAAGAGCAGAGGGGTTTGAGTAGGGTAGAAAATTGGAAAACTTGTAAACCTTCAAAGTGTGATCAACAACACATTTTTTTATGATTTTAATATTCGAAATCTCAGTGATTTCAACATCATCAAGGGAGAATATAACATTCTTTGGAGACCTAATATGAGTCATATGATACACTAACAAGAGATTAGAGGCAAGACCTGGAACATACAACACATTATTGAAAATACCATGGTCAAGATCAATCCTACCCTTCCCTAAGCTGTCAGTGAGAGAGTCATATCCCAAAACTATTGGTGGACCTTTCGACATGTCAAGATAGGAGAATGTCTCTTTTGTCGAAACCATATGTCTAGAATCTCCAGAATCTATGATAAATCTAGGTGAGCTTGATGTGCTAGCAACCAAGGCAACAGGGGTAGAAAGGGATTGGAAGAGGAAGTTGTATTCCAGTTATCTGGATGGGAGATGTGAGCAGAGAAGAATTATAATAGTGATACACATTACGTGATAGGTCTCAAAAAAAAAGGGAAATGCCAATGAAATAAGAAAATGATAAGGAAGAGAGAAATTCTAAGACACAAATGGCTCGGCGAAAAAAAACATGCAATACCCATCTAGTATGGAGAAATTAATAGCTGGAATTGAAGAAATCAATCCTGCTCTGCCACTGAAAGGGAATGCTCGGGTTGTTGAAGAGCGACAGGGTGTTGACTCGGTGGAAGGAAGAATTCAGTGAGTGATGGGAAAGGACTTCCAAATGAACATAAAAACAATAATATGGAATGGAACTTCCAGTTAAAGCCATCGAACCCGGATGAGGTTGTCTCCAATTCTTTTCATTTCTACACATTTCACTCATACTATCAGTGAAATCAAATTTGCACACATATGCGGTCATACTAGACAAAAATTAATGAACATAGATAATGGAGTAAGTACATAGCCTACTGATAATAGTGACCCCTATTTGTCAATGTTCTATAAGAATCAGCATAATTGGTAATTGACTACAGCTACTAGGAAGGAAGCCATGGGGTCAGGCCAAATTTGGATATGTGTACTGTGTTGGCCCTTCGAGTAATTGAAAGGTGGGAACAGTTTTGGAATTTGGTTTTCATTCTACCCATTGCATCAAGCCTTATTTATAGAGTGTATATGTTCATTGCATTAATGAAAAACTAAAAAAATAATGGAAAAATTATTTTCTATAAGTTTCTATGTTTTTGTGAAAAATCAATGCAACTTGCAAACAGAAAGGCAACAAGATAATTCTAATTTAATAATTTTAATTTAATAGATGTTTCTATTTTTTATTGAATGTGTGGTTTCTAAATTGAAATTTAGAAAGTATAGTTTTATATAAGATAAATATATTAATACTGCTAGTAATATTAAAAAAGCCTTTGTAATATAATGATGGTTTAGAAATTTTATGGCCCTTCAAAATTGCGTTTTAGAAATTTTATTGCTCTTCATAAATGACGATTAGAGAACTGGTTAAGTGTCAGCCAAAGAGTTTGATAGACAATTTGGAAATGCGTGCAACAGGGTGTTCCTTTGATGATAAAATTCATCAGATGATATAGTCATGTTCATTGCTGAAATGGATATCTAGCCATGCTCTTGGTTTTTCTTATGGTGATTAGATAAATGAAATATCAACCTCCCAAATTAGAAGAAAAATGTTATTGTACATACTAAAGACAAAGGCAAAATGGCTAAGTGATGCCCGCATTAAGGTTGATTCCCACACTAAGGATGATGTCAGTATGGCATGACATGGCATAGATGATGATGTGGCATGAAGTTGAAATCATTGTTGCATTATGACATCATTCGAGAGAAATATGAAAAATTAGTGAAAATTCTAGTAACCTTAAGTCCAAGTATCCTTTAAGAGGATGCTAGCCACAAATTGTGTGTTGAACAAAATGCTCGCACAACATGGGGATATTGTAGGCTATTGTTTTGTATACTCAACCATGGTCTCGGTTTGTACAAAGATACCCTGAAGAATAATTTATGGACCTGGAAAAACTATGGTTTAGGGAAATTAGACCAAGCCTAGGAGAAGATCAAAAATTGTCGAAGTATGGAATTATTGCTAAAATTTTCCTAACTGGCCTTAGGGAAATGCCCACCACAACTCATAGGATGATGATAAAAATATTCTGAGAGTCTGTATATCTAGATTGATGTGTATCTCTAGAGTGTTGTATGGTGCATCCAACCATATCATTAGCCTGACCAAAACATCTTTCAGTAAGAAGATATCAGTCTGCCAAAAGTGCCTCTCAACCATATTTGCACTGGTCTAGATAAATGCCCACCAAGGAGAGAGAAAGAAGCTCCAGAAAATTAAAGTGGTCTTGCTGGATTCACCTTGTTGGCCTCTAACAATTGGGTATCTCACTTGCCAAATTTGAAGGAAAAATGAAATCACCTTGGTGACCGTTTGAAGAGAACCGGTTAAGTGTTAGAAAAAGAGTTTGAGAGACCATTTAGAAATGCCCGCAAGGGGGTGTTCCTTTAATGATAATATTCATTAGATGATATGGTCATGTTCGTTGTTGAAATGGATATCTAGCCATGCTTTTTTTTCTTATGGTGATCAGATAAGGAAAATATCAACTTGCCAAAATACAAGAAAAATGTTATTTTGCATACTAAATACAAAGAAAAAATGGACAAGTGTTGTAAAGGGGATAAGTGATGCCCGCATTAAGGTTGATGCCCACACTAAGGATAATGCTTGCATGGCATGGCATGGCATAGATAATGATGTGGCATGAGGCTAAAATCATTGTTTCATTATGACATTGTTCTGGAGAAATACGACAAATTAGTGAAAATCAAGAAATTGACCAAGTATGGGAATATTGGTCCAAGTAGCCTTAAGAAGATGCTTGCCACAATTTTTTTGTTGAAGAAAATGCCTGCACCACATGGGGATATTGTAGGATGTTGTTTTTTCTACTCAAACATGGTCTCAATTTGTCTAAAGAGACCCTAAAAATGAATTTATGGACCTGCCAAAAATGTGGTTTAGGGAAATTAGACCAAGCCTAGGAGAAGATCAAAAATTGTCCAAGTATGGAATTATTGGTAAAATATCCCTAACTAGCCTTAGGGAAATGCTCGCCATGGCCCATAGGATGATGATAAAAATATTCTGAGATTGTGGATCTCTATAGTGTTTTATGGTGCATCCAACCATATCATTAGCCTCACCAAAATGTCTTTCAGTAAGAAGATATCAGTCTACCAAAAGTGCCTCTCAACCATATTTGCACTGCTCCAGATAAATGCACACCGAGGAGAGAGAAAGAAGCTCTATAATATTAGAGTAGTCTTGCTGGATTCACCTTGTTGGCCTCTACCCAATGGGTATCTCACTTTACAAATTTGAGGGAAAAATGAAATCACCTTGGTGACCTAGGGTTTGAAGAGAACGGGTTAAGTGTTAGAAAAAAAGTTTGAGAGATCATTTGGAAATGCCTGCAAAGGGGTGTTCCTTTAATGATAATATTCATCAAATGATATGGTATTGTTCATTGTTGAAATGGCTATCTAGACATGCTTTTTTTTTTCTTATGGTGATCAGATAAGGAAAATATCAACCTGCCAAAATAGAAGACAAATGTTATTTTTTATACTAAAGACAAAGAAAAACTAGACAAGTGTTGTAAAGGGGCTAAGTGATGCTTGCATTAAGGTTGATGCCCGCACTAAGGATGATTCCTGCATGGCATGACATGGCATAGATGATGATGTGGCATGAAGTTAAAATCATTGTTGCATTATGACATCGTTCTAGAGAAATACGGCCAATTAGTGAAAATTAGGAAATTGAGTAAGTATGGGAATATTGGTCCAAGTAGCCTTAAGAGGATGCCCGCCATAAATTGTGTGTTAAATAAAATCCTGCGCCACATGAGGATATTGTAGGCTATTTTTTTGTCTACTCAACCATGGTCTTAGTTTGTCCAAAGAGACCATGAAAAAGAATTTATGGACCTGCCAAAAATGTGGTTTAGGGAAATTAGACCAAGCCTAGGAGAAGATCAAAGATTGTCCAAGTATGGAATTATTGGTAAAATATGCATAACTAGCCTTAGGGAAATGCCTGCCAAAACTCATAGGATGATGATCAAAATATTCTGAGAGTGTGGATCTCTAGAGTGTTGTATAATGCATCCAACCATATCGAGAAGGCTATAATAAGAGGTTTTTCGGATAACTTAAAGACAGTATAGAAGCATCTTCACAATAACCCACATGCTAGGAAATGTATATTATCATTTAAAACTTACAAATTTTATATATAATGAAAAATTTATCCAAAAAGAAAAACCAATTATAACAGAACAATAATATACCAGACATAATTGAATGCAACAAATACATAATTCATATGTATTAAATAGTAGAATTCACCATATAGATTACACCTAACAGTATAAAATTTTATTAATGAAATGTAAAATGCTTACAACTCCAAATGTGGTACACCAATCCTCATCCCTAATCCATACAATTTAAAATTCTATCCAAGATTAATCCTCTAGAACTCGAGGTAGCAGCAGAGGACTCCTATTAGTGCAACCTGTATTTACTTTTCCCATAGTTATCAACTAGCTTCCATTGATCAGTAGTTGGAAAATCTAGATTGATCATCTCTTTCTCCATTACGTTGAGCTCCACATTTTCAACATAAAATAACTTTGGTAATTTTGTACATATGGTTTTGAAGTCAAACAACATCTTGAAAAGTCTAATTCTTGAGACTTTTGATGGGGGTTTTAGAAAGACCCCCCCTAAAGGTGTCTTGCGATGGTTTTGCTAACCTCCCCCCCCCAAAAAAAAAAAACGGCCCCGAGAATTAGACTTTTGAGGAGGTTTTTTAAGGACCGCCCCCCAAATACCTTAAAAAAAAATTGGGCAGGGATAACAAAACTGCTGTAAGCCACCTTTAGGGGGGGGGGTTTCTAAATCCCTCCCACCCTCAAAAAGTATTTAGAATTAGAATTTTGAGGGGTGTTTTTAAGGACCACCCCAAAATACCCTAAAAACATTTTGAGAGGGGGGGTTACTAAAACCGCCGCAAGCCACCTTTAGGAGGGGTCTTTCTAAACCCCCCCAAAAGTCCTGAGAATTAGAATTTTTTTTTGGGGGGGGGATAGGGGGGGAGCGGGGGAGTTA
>LPNX010663582.1:188865-239167 GCA_001517045.1 Pseudotsuga menziesii | reverse complement strand
GGGGGGGGGGGGGGGGGGGGGGCAGGGGTTAGCAACTGCCTCCAACAGTATTGAGAATTGGAATTTTTTTTGGGGGGAGGGTTTCAGAAACCACCCCCAAAAATATTGAAAATTGGACTTTGGGGTTGGGGGGGGTTCGAAAAAAATGCCCCCAAAAGTCCTGAGAATTGCACTTTGGGGGGGAAGGGGGGTTGTTAAAAAACCGCCCCTAAAAGTTGAATTTTTAGGTCTTTTGAGCGAAGATTTTAAGAACCGCCCCCAAAGACCAAAAAAAAAAATTTAGGGTGGGGATGGGTGGGGGGGCTATTTGAAAAACCGTTGCAAGCCAAAACCGCCACCAAAAGGGTATTTTGTTGTAGTGAATGAAGGAAATAATAGTGGGAATATGATGTATGCGTATGGTTTAGACCATAGAGAAATAGGTGAACAATTTTTTGTGTTAACATGTAGTTTATGGCGCACATATGCCAACACACTTGTGGGATTTTTGCACACATCAGCTTGTTTCTTAAGTTGTTCTACAAATATTTGTACAACTTACCAACTTCTTCATGGGACGTATACACATACATTTTATTTCTTATTATTCATAAGTTTCACAAATAGTATTTGCGCATTTGTGTTGTTTTCAATATGTGTACATTTTCTACCAATATCATGATGGTCCTTTACCATATTTATCTTTGACATCTTTGATTTATGATTCATATTCAATCTGGGATCCTTTGACATCTTTGACTCATGATTCATTTATGATCCTTTGACAATTTTGACTCTTTATCCATCTGCTTTGTGTTATTTTTACATCAATGGAAACATATATCCAAAATCCATCAACTTCGACACTATATCTTCTTCCCCTATTGTAGTCACCTAAACCTTTTGGGAATATAATAATCCCACTTCATAACTTAGGATAAAATATTTAATCAATTTTGATTAATTTCCTACCCACTAGCCTAGATAGTTGGCATCCACTTGCACCATATGGTCAACAATTATGATACATACCCTAGGAACACTTTAATCCTTATTATGGTTTGATCCTATCTACTTTATTGAGCGCTAGAATTAGTAACTGAGCTTTCCTACAGATTCTGTCTTTTACTACTTTATTCCATCTTTTTCAGTGGACAAGGTAAAGCTAGTCAACTAGGAAATTTCTATCTTGTGTTGTCAACCCGTCCTCCATGATTTTCTCTCCATATTCCAATATTTTCATGCTTTTACATCATACTTGACAACTCACTCATGCTTTATCTAATTTGTGAGGTCCTTGACTGATTAGGAAAGTGCTTTAGCTACCTATGGGGGCTTATCATATTTAGTAAGTCTATCTTTCTGAGCTTGATGAGTTGTCTCATTACAACTTGATTTTTCCTATGAGGAATGTACTATTTATGTACACTATTATTCATCATTATTCAATGGAAGGATACACTCCAATATTCATCTCTTCATTCATGTGATTTAGTCTCTATTATTCTCTCTATTTTTCCTTTGTATGCTTGTGAGAATTATCTTAGTAGCAATATCTACTTCTTGTGCTTCTTCTTAGCATCTTTACTCATATAATTAGAGATTCTATTTATACATGGTATTAGAGCGCAAGGATTTTCAAGTTCAACAAAGTTGAGGAGATATATGTTCTCTCCATCATAGCGCATCTAGTCTCCTATCCCTCTCTGAAGAAGAGCTTGATTTAATCTTACACAATTTTGGGCCTAGTTTTATTTGTGCAGGTTGAGGAGAGTATCTCCTTGAGCACATTAACATATCAGTATTGATTCTTCTTCAGATCTGATCTTGACTCTATAGAGTTTCTATGGCATTAGAGAATGAACTAAATTCTGTGGTTGAGAAAGATAAGTGTCATAATAGGTTGGATGAATCCTATGGATTGATTTGCCTCTCTATATCCCCTGATATACTATTTCATATAGATGGTTTGAACACTCCGAAATAGGTATACACCAAACTTAAGTCTCTCTTTGGAGTTCAAGATGACTTAATAACGCATCCGTTAGAGATCGAGTTATTCTCAATGAGTTCGGAAAGTTTCGATTCTATTGAGGGTTTATTCACGAAATTCAAGTCACTTGTTATAATTCTTAAACATTGTGGGATTGAGAATAAATATGATAAATTAATCCTTTGCATTCTTTCAAAATTGGGTCTTGAATACTTAGTTTTTGTGTCTACTTTTCATGCTACCAGGCTTGTTGTTTCTAATTGGAAAATGCATTATTTGTGTACTTTATTTGATTCACTAGCAAAGGAGAAAGATAAATTTATCCATATGGGTGCTCTTAGATATTCCAAGGGAAAGGAGCATTCTCTCATGGTTAGAGGAAGCAAGAATACCAAATCCAAAGAAAAACAAATTGTGAAGGAGAAGAAGCCAAAGTCAGAAATTGAAGATGAAGGTTCGAAGCCTACTGATGAAGATTCAATGAAGAAAGTCAAGAAGAAAGGGAGCACATCCAATTGTTCTTATTGTAGCATGGTTTTTTGTCTAGAGAATATTTTTCTCAAGAACAATATGGACATCGTGTCTTATATTCTTGAGAAGCACAACATCAAAGTTTCAAATGAGCTAGAGAATCCCGTTGATTCCTCATAACACTATCATAGTGTGCAATTCCAAGGTGATATAAACTATGCATTGAGTGCCAAAGTAAAATAATTTCCTCATGTCTCTAATATAGATTGATTTTCTGATATATCAGAATCAGAAATATCATATCCTTTCTTTGATAAATATCATATCCTGAAATATTAGTATTCTAGATTCATCTTCCAATATTTGTGATTTCTCACTAGATCCTGACTTTCCTTTGAGCATCTATTCTTCACATGATCATAATTCTGATTTAGAATCATGTTTGTAGGATTATATACATGTCATGAAAACATTCATACCACCATACATACCATGTACCATACCTCTTTATACTCCTAATACTATACAAATCCCAAGTTCACTAGTTGATTCCTCATTGGTTTCTTATGCAATGTTACTTATATTACATGGTTTGAAGTCTTTCTAATCTTTCATCGGTTGGTTATCCATGACTATAGTCATATTTGGACTAATATTACACATATTTGGATCTGTTCTAAACACTTATGGTTCATATATCAAGTCCATTCGGGTGAAATCATGGATCTAAGAGTCTATTTGGGGAGAATCGACTTTCAGAATTCGTATTCCAAAACCTTTTGGCCAAACTATTTTATGTTTTCAGCTGAACTAATTTATGTTTTCGGCCGAAAGTTAAAGTTAACAGAGTGCCTCGAAATGCATGCTTTGCATGGATGGGCAGGAAAATAACGTTTGGCATATAGTTTTTCAGCTGAACACTTGTTAGACCGAAAGTTATTTTCAGCTGAAAAGTTGTTCTACCGAACAAGCTTTATATATGTATTAACCAAACACAACTCTTTATTGTTTCGTCGTTTTCCCTGCTTTTCTCTTGTGCTCTACTAGTGCCCCTCTCTAGTGCTTTGTTGGTGCTGGTGTGCCTTGTGTTGGTGCTGGTGCGCAGTGGTGGAGCTTCTTGGCGCTCTGTCTGCGCAGTGGTGGAGCTTCTAGGCCCTTTGTCTACACAGTGGTGTAGCTTCTCGACCCTTTCTCTATGTGGTGGTGGAGATAAGTGTGTTGAAATATTGTAACTTCGAAGAATATTCTATATGAATCTTTTTGTGGTCCCCGATGGTCCTACCGAGAGAACCACTTGTATTATCTTGTACCCTGATGCTTCTAATCGAAAGAACTAATAAGAGTCATGAGGTTGTCCCCTCTAATTGTAAAGGTGGGTCATTAGCACCCCAATGTGGTTACGTGAGCCTACATGCGTAACTCGAGCCTACATGATTAACTCGAGCCTACATGTCGGATGAGTTAATTGAAGTGAACAGATGAATATAAATAGAGGTGTAGCTCTCCTCATTTGAAGCAAACTCTCACTTGTGTAGCGCATTAGTGGAGAAGAGAAGTAGTTGGAGAAGGAGGAGGATCAGGCTTTGATCTCCTTACTAGTTTTATCTTTTATCTTTTATCTTTTTGGGGCATCTATATTGAGGAAGCTTTTGCTAGGTTTTTCCCTTTAGGGTTTTCCCAGGATAAATATTTGTGTTCCTTTTGTATGGTTGTGCTTGTCTATCTTTCAGTGATCTTGTTTATATGCTTTTGTTATGAAAATGAAATGAAGTACTGATGTCTTAGCTATGCATATGAAAAGTTAACATGGTATCTGAGCCACTGTGAAAAGAAGACATTGTGCAGCTACAGAATCTAGGGATTCTTACTTTTTGGTTCTCTCTCCACAATCAATTAGCAAAAGAAGGCTAGGCTGACTCTCCATTGAAGGGCGCATCTTTCTTTCGAAGCGGAATTCGATTCCGAGCATTTTCAGTTTTCGGTGTGGGAAATTAGGGCTTCTTGCAAAAGAAGAATTTTTGAGTGATCCCAACATAGGATTTCTCTCCTAATCAAAATCGAAGTTTAGAGACCTGGATCAAGATTTTTGGTTGGGTGAAAGTCCGGGAAAGTCAAACCCTAGTTTGACCTGATGCTAGAAAAACCCTAAATACTAAAACTGCTAAGTTTTGGTATATTCGCTATATCCCAATATTGGAGAAGTTTCAGGAGCTGAAAATGGCAGAGACCAAATATATAATCCTGGTGAACAATGTATCCAAAATTTAGCCTCAGATTCACTATATTCTGGGAGATATGATCTCTCCAAGTTAGGGTTCCAGCCTCTTCTAGAATTCATCCCTAAATAGGACACCTAGGGACAATTGCTATAGATTGGGCTACAGAGGTCCAAATGGAATTCCTGAATATGTTTCAGAAATATGATGGACTTTAATTTCTTTGGTATGAATTTCAGAACCTGGAGATGAACCAGTGATACGTTGCATGCCGTACAACTTCACTGTTCTGAACAGTCCTGTAACAGGTCACCTTGGGAAAATGATCATAAATCGCAATTGGTGAAACCAATTCTAATGAAACATGTGTTTTTGGATCAAGGACATGTGAGGTTACCTCAGTGCAAAATTTCAGACACAGAGGAGTAGTAAATTCAGATATATCACAGAAACAGTAACATGCATTTCTGCAGAAGAAATTGGAAAACTAGGGCTTCCTATTCTGGGAGCTTCCCTCCACTGTTTTTAGAAAAGGAGTAAATTGGACAACTCCATTTGAACAGATATATATTTCTATCTAATCAGATCTGAAATATTCAAAGTTTTGAAAATTAGGGTTCCTCTAACAAACCCTAGATCAGCCAGCTCCGGAAGCAGGACGGACACCTCAAATCGGTAAGATCTAATCTTTTGCTATTTGCATTTGAGGTTCTCATTTCAAAGTGATCTATCACATCAGCTTGATTATAAGCTTGGTGAAGAAGAAAAATTCCAAGAATGAAAGTATTTGATCCCTCTGAAGAAAATGAATTGGACACCTACATGAGTAGAGAGGTTCCAGTTCTAGAGGGAGATGAGCCTCAAAGCCTTACATAAGAAGAACTTGATCAAGGCCAAAAAGATCACTATTGATTCAATCACGGATCAAATTGTACCACAAGTGTCTTCCCTAAAGACACTGAATATGTTTGATTCCTTGATCAAGCTATTTGAAGATAAGAAGATGGATTTGAGAAAATAGTTGAAGAATGTGAAGATCCAAAATGCATAACATCTTGAAGCAGAAGCAGAGAATGCAGAAGTGGTGATCACCACCTTGAATGGCCTCCCATGATCATGGGATTCATTCATGCAAGGAATGTGTGCCAGAAGGAAGTAATTAATTTCAGTTGACTTTGGGAAGAAGAATAAGCTCGTTTCATAAGAAGAGAAGAAGAAACATCAGAGCAAATTTAAGATCAAGCTCTCACCATTCAAAGAAGATCCCTCAAGCGATGAGGAATATGAAGAACTCAATTCTTGATGAACCTCTTATCCATATTATCATTTGGATAAGAAATGATGATTTCATGAATGAAGAATATGATGAAGGAGAATGATCAAGAATGATTCTACCCACAAAACAAACAAAAGATAAGTATTCAATTGTCATTTAATGATATTGTTTTGTTATGCATATTCAGTTGATGTGTTATGCATGATAGATTTTTTGCATTAATGATTGTATACTACTAATATGCATGTGATCGGTAAGTAGCTCATGGTGCTATACATCTCTCCATTGCTACTTATCTAGAATGAAACCTCTTTACATGACATCTTGGATTAATGCACAATCTCAATGATGTCATCTAGAAATTTTCCGTGAGATATGGATGAATGTTGTATTGGCTAAACAGTTGCATGATGCATAAGAATTTGTCGTTATGCATATGTTTTATGAAATAGTTCTAACCATGCAATTGGTGCATTTGAATTGTAGGAAAGGTCCTAAACAACCTCCTATAAGAAAACAAGGATGAGACTTGTTCCGAAGAACAAGTGATGACAATTCAATAAACATGAATATGAAGCTCCCAGGGTCAGAGACACCATGACAAAAGAAAGAGCTTTAGAGAGCGGTAGATCCACCTAGAAGGATGAAGACCAGCATGGGTATAAGAGATAACTCAAGATGAAGAAAAGAATGCTATGATCAAAGAATAACAGTTGATCATGGGGAATGATGTATATGATATGATTTCGAGACATAAAGGGAAGTACGTAGCATCTTCCATATGGATCTACAAGAACAAGTGTACAAAGCAAAGGTTCGTGATTTGCCTCAGAAAGAATAGACTATGACATGACATACTCTATTGACAAGTATATATCAAGCATAGATCCACCTATACAGAATGAAGAGGGAAGATGATACTCCACTTCAGGGGGAGTGACTACAGAAGATATCTAAGTTCGACATGGTACGACATGATGGATAACTTCTTGCTAGATCGAGACTTTAGCAAGAGTAAAGAGGGTTCCAACCTTCAAGGTTGAATGCAGAAGACTAGGATATGTTGATGACCTGACAAGATGAACTCATGGAAGATGTTATGATGAAATAATACTAGAATGATGTTTGGGATACAGTTCCCAAACCAGAAGGAAAGAGTATAGTATCCTCCAAATGGATATGCAAAATAAAGCATGCAGCTGACGGAAGTATTGAGAAGTATAAAGCAAGATTTGTGGCCAGAGGTTTCTCTCAAAAAGAGGGAATTGATTATGAAGAGACATTTGCCCCAGTAGCACGATATACTTCAATTAGAGCTACCATGGCACTTGCATCCATGATGAAGTGGGACTTACACCAGATGGATGTGAAAACAACTCCTCTAAATGGTGTGATCAAAGAAGAATTATACATAGAACAGCCTCAAGGATTTGAATTTGAAGATAGACATACTCACGTATGCAAGTTGAAGAAGGCATTATATGGTCTTAAACAAGCTCCTCGAGCTTGGTATGAAAGAATAGATGGTTTCTTGTCAAGCATGGGCTTTACCAAAAGTAAAGCTAATCCTAACCTTTATCTCAAGGTTGTAGAAGATGAATTTGTGATCCTGTTATTATATGTGGATTACTTATCCTTGACAGGAAATGAGAAACAAGTCATGGAAAGCAAGAAGAAACTAGCATAAGAATTTGAGATGAAATACCTTGGGTTAATGCATTATTTCCTAGGTCTGGAAGTATGGAAAAGTTCAGAAGAAATATTTCTCAACCAGGGAAAGTATGTAGTAGAGATATTGAAGAGATTCAATATGTTGGAATGCAAAGTCATGGCCACACCCATGGACTCCAACCTGAAGCTGTTAGCTGATGAATTATCAGAGTTAGTGGATATGACTCATTACAGACAGATCATTGGGTCATTGATGTACTTAACAAATACCATACCAGACATTTGTTTTGCTGTGAACACCTTAAGTCAATATCTTGTTCAACCAAGACGGGTTCACCTAGTAACTGCAAAACATGTGATGAGATATCTGAAAGGGACTATAGACTTTGGTTTATATTATGATGGCATCCATGAGTATAGATTGTATGGCTACACAGATGCAGATTGGGCTGGAAGTATCTTAGATAGGAAAAGCACATTAGGTAGATGCTTTTGTTTGGGGTCTACTATGAGTTCATGGTTTAGCAGGAAACAGTCCAGTGTTTCTCGTAGCATGGATGAAGCAGAATACATAGCAGATTGCTCTGCTAAGTTGTGAATCCATATGGCTTCGAAAGCTTATATCAAGTCTCCTTGAACTGAAGATGTATACTATATTGATTCTATGTGATAACGAGAGTTGTGATAAGAGAGAACCCTGTTTTCCGTCGTAACACATAGAAATCCGGTATTTCTACATTCAAGATAAAGATGCAGATGATGATGTTTCAGTATTCACATACTAGAGATACAGATGGTGCTAGTTCAGTATTCACATACTGAAGATGTAGATGATGATGGTTTAGATGATGATGTGCTAACGAAGCCTCTGTCTTGAGTAAAGTTTGAACACTTTTGAGACAAGCTTGGTGTTGTTCGGAAAGACCTTCCTTGAAAGGGGGAGTAGTGATGTTGCAGTGGGATTGTATCATCCCTGGGAACTTTCCCTAAAATATATAGTGACCTCGGTCCTCGAGAATGAAGAGGGATTGTATCATCCCAGGACATCTGTCCAAAATTGATCCAGTGACCTCGGTCCTCGAGAATGAAGAGGGATTGTATCATCCTAGGACATCTGTCCAAAATAGATCCGGTGACTTCGGTCTTCGTGAATGTGGTGGGATTGCATCATCCCTGAACTTGGTTCAAAATCTATCTGGAGGTCTCAGCCCCCATGAATGTGGTGGGATTGCATCATCCCTGAACTTCGGTTAAAAATGTATCTGGAGGTCTCGGCCCCCGTGAATGTGGTAGGATTGCATCATCCCTGAACTTCGGTTCAAAATGTATCCAGAGTTCTCGGCCCCCGTGAAAGTGGTGGATTGCATCATCCCTGAACCTTGGTTCAAAATGTATCCGGAGGTCTCATCCCCCGTGAAAGTGGTGGATTGCATCATCCCTGAACCTCGGTTCAAAATGTATTCAGAGGTCTTGGCCCCCGTGAAAGTAGTGGATTGCATCATCCCTGAACCTCAATTCAAAATGTATCTGGAGGTCTCGGTCCCCGTGAAAGTGGTGGATTGCATCATCCCTGAACCTTGGTTCAAAATGTATCTGGAGGTCTCGGCCCCAGTGAAAGTGGTGGATTGCATCATCCCTGAACCTCGGTTCAAAATGTATCTGGAGGTCTTGGCCCCCGTGAAAGTGGTGGGATTGCATCATCCTTGAACCTCGGTTCAAAATGTATCCAAAGATTTTGGTCCCCGTGAATGTGGTAGGATTGTATCATCCTTGAACTTCGGTTCAGAACGGATCGGGTGACTTCGGTACTCGAGAACATGTGTTGATCCCGTAATTCCTAGAGGAAGGATTGTCTGAGTTCCACATCTGTGTTGATCCCGTAATTCCTAGAGGAAGGATTGTCTGAGTTCCACATCTGTGTTGATCCCGTAATTCCGAAAGGAAGGATCGTTAGTAACTCCGTAAAGACCTAAATCTCATAATTCTGAAAGGAAGGATCATTTAATTGATCCCATAATTCCAATAGGAAGGATTGTCTGAGTTCCATAGATGTGTTGATCCCATAATTCCAATAGGAAGGATTGTCTGAGTTCCACAAATGTGTTGATCCCATAATTCCGAAAGGAAGGATCATTAGTAACTCCGTAAAGACCTAAATCCCATAATTCCGAAAGGAAGGATCATTAGTAACTCCGTAAAGACCTAAATCCCATAATTCCGAAAGGAAGGATCATTGGTAACTCCGTAAAGACCTAAATCCCGTACTTCCAAAAGGAAGGATCATGTTGATGTTTTGATGATGTTGATGTTTTTATGATGATGATGATGTACTGATCGAAAGATCAGAGTGTGATGATGATGATATTTTTGATGATGTTGATGATGATGTTGTTTTCATGATGATATCTGATCGAAAGATCAGAGTATTATGATGATGATGATGTTGCTGATCGAAAGGTCAAAATACTGAAGATGTTGCTGATCAAAAGATTTTGCTAATAGAAAGGTCAAAGTGCTGAAGATGTTGCTAAAGATGTTGCTGATCGAAAGGTCAAGGTACTGAAGAGGTTGCTGAAGTTGTTGCTGATCAAAAGATCAATATACTGAAGTTGTTGCTGAAGATGTTGCTGATTGAAAGATCAAAGTGCTGAAGATGTTGCTGATCAAAATGCTGAAGATATTGTTGATGATCGAAAGGTCAAAGTGCTGAAGATGTTGCTGATCGAAAGGTCAAAGTGCTGAAGATGTTGCTGCTAATCGAAAGGTCAAAGTGCTGAATATGTTGCTGATCAAAAGTTCAAAGTGTTGAAGATGTTGCTGATCGAAAGGTCAAAGTGTTGAAGATGTTTCTGTTGATCGAAAGGTCTAAGTGCTGAAGATGTTGTTGATCGAAAGATCAAAGTTCTTAAGATGTTACTGAAGATGTTGCTGAAAGATGTTACTGATCGAAAGGTCAATGTGTTGAAGATGTTGCTGATCAAAAGGTAAAAAGATGCTGATGTTGATTAAAGAGTTGCTATCGTCGAATATTGAAGACGAAGATTGTATGATGTTGAAAAGCTTCCAATGATTTATAGATGTGTTACCCTGATGATGTTGATGATGTCCTCTCCTACTATTGTTGTTGTTGATGTTGTTGTAGAATACCCTTCTCGTTAAGGGAGAGTGTTGAAATATTGTAACTTTGAAGAATATTCTATATGTATCTTTTTGTGGTCCCTGATAGTCCTACCAAGAGAACCACTTGTATTATCTTGTACCCCGATGCTTCTAATCGAAAGAACTAGTAAGAGTCATGAGGTTGTCCCCTCTAATTGTAAAGGTGGGTCATTAGCACCCCAGTGTGGTTACTTGAGCCTACATGTGTAACTCAAGCCTACATGATTAACTCGAGACTACATGTTGGATGAGTTAATTGAAGTGAACGGATGAATATAAATGGAGGTGTAGCTCTCCTCATTTGAAACACACTCTCACTTGTGTAGCGCATTAGTGGAGAAGAGAAGTAGCTGGAGAAGGAGGAGGATCAGGCTTTGATCTCCTTGTTAGTTTTATCTTTTATCTTTTATCTTTTTGGGGCATCTATATTGAGGAAGCTTTTGTTGGGTTTTTCCCCTTAAGGTTTTCCCAGGATAAATCTTTGTGTTCCTTTCGTATGGTTGTGCTTGTGTATCTTTCAGTGATCCTGTTTATATGCTTTTGTTATGAAAATGAAATGAAGTATTGATGTCTTAGCTAAGCATATGAAAAGTTAACAAAGTGGATCGGCCTTAATATTTCCTCCATGAAAGTGTTGGTATGATTCTTATGAATGCATTGTTCAGTCTTTCAAATGTTTCCATTTTTCATACAATATTTTGCATATATTCAGATATTAGTTTGTTGATCACAATATATATATATATATATATATATATATATATATATATATATATATGCATATATATATATGCATATATATATGCATATACATATACATATACATATATTAGGGATTTGTATTTGAAACTCGTTCCTACCATCGCTCTTAAAAAAATGAATGCAATGCAATATTGATAGAATATACCAAGGAAATTATTTGTTTCATATGTTTTGTCATATTGGTGATTTAAGTTAATGTTATAACATGTGATCTTTTTCCTTTTTAAAAATATGGTATCTTTTGACTTGTGCATCCTGTTTAGTTATAAGTTTTGTGCAGCCTTTGTTATCTTCTTTATTTCTATGAAACCAGACGTTGAATCCATGGCAGACACCCTATTTCATAGTTCGGTCACATCATCTCGAGTGTAGAGTTCAGGCTCTCTATTGCGATGATGGATTTTCTCTTAATGATATTTATCTCTATCAAATTGATAGTTATCTAAACACTATGGAAAACAATCTTCCTTTTCCATAATTGAGAAATGGATTTTGGATGAAACTAATCAGGCCAATCCAGTCATTACATGAATTGGGTTGAGTTTTTTTTTATGTAATTGAGATAGATTCCTTTAATCCTAGAATCTATTGTTATACTTACAGATGACAGGGTAGAATACATGCTAGAGAGATGGCCATAGAGAGACATGTTTGCATTAGAAAACTTGAGAGCTTCTTATCTCAGAAGGACACATGGGTTATCATAACCACCTGAAAACAACACAAACTCAACATCTATGAGTATGTTGATGACATGAAATGTTATGGAACCGTTGCAGGTATTGGGTTCTGTTACCACCTAAGTTGTACGTAGTGGTTTTTTATCAAGTGAGCCTTGTGAACCAGACAAATATGATTCGTTCGGACTTCAGAATTGCTTCTGGGAGTTGTACTATACCACATGTTCATACCCCGTAGGGGAGTTGTAATAAAATGTTCTAGAATGATAATGTATGTAAAAGAATCAGTCTCTTGGATTTTATTTTTCAATCCGATCATCCCAAAGTGTTTTTTCCCTTGGTTATTATTGGTTGTTGAATAAACGACTGATAATTTCTGAGTTTTTCACTCAATACCTCCAAAGTTGGGGTGGTCAGCTTGGCATTTAGGCCTATTGAGGTTATTAGAGTCTATGTGTCAATGTATAAAAATGCTAGGCATTATGTTTGAGTCATATGAACATGTCTAAGCCCCCCTTATTAATCTTCACAGTGATCTAGGAACTCAAGCATAGTCTCATCAAAGATTAATTAACAAATAACACATGAAATGGTGTAATCGAACTACAAAATGAGTAGCCACTCTGTATAATCAGATAAAAGAATGATGATACAATACAATGATCATGCTACAAGCATGAATGAATGAGAAATTCTATTCCTCAAGGAGGTCATTCGAATTGAATGAGTGAGTCTAGCTTAACTAAATGTAAGCCATTGTCAACACTCCAGTTAACCACTGATCAAAACCCTAATTGACTCAACTGAGCCCTAACTAAAGTCAGAGTGCAATAAATGACTGAGTCTCAACTGAAAGAGATCAAACACATGTCACAGCAAGCCAACCATCAAGAGGTAGTGCTTCAATGACTCCAATGAACCCCGATGAGGTTAACTGAAGTTGAACTGAACATCGGAAGTGGTTGGAGGCGCCCCTGTTGACTCCATTTCATTAAATAATCAATTTAATGAAGGGAGGCACCTTCACTGCCCTATTTAACTAATTTTAACCATCAGTTAGCAATTAGGTGCATTAATATCACTCAGATCACCCCCGAAGTGCTCCAGTTAGCCTCCTCGAATGTAGGAGAAGGCTAAGTTAGCCTCCTTGACTAAAGGTAGGCATGGGTGTGATTGGATGATGTCATTTAATGCTCCACTGATGTCAATTAATGTCAATAATACTTACGATAGTGGTTTAACTAGGACAATTTGACCAAAATGAGTGTGTATGGTGGTAAATGTCTCCAACACCCCCCCTTAAGCTATACTCAGGAGGAGTTAGAAAACATAAATGCATAAAATGCTAGGGCCCCAAAAAATAAGGCCATAGGTCACGCTATAAAATGTTGAACTGAAACAATGCTAAAAAACAAACTAAGAGAGGAAAAAAAGGAAAACCCAATGGGAAAAACCCCCCCTCAAGATGAACACTGAAAGTAGTCTGAATCACCCTGATGAACTCACCCCCAACAGTGAACAAAGGTAAGTGAACTTCTTTTCTAAAAGCTCTTGGTGAAGATGTCTGCAATCTTCTCATCAGTCGGGAAGTATTGTAGAATGATGGTCCTATCATGCACTAGCTCTTTGATATAGTGCATGTGGATCTCTACATGCTTGGTCCTCTGCCTGGTAACTGGATCTATGGATATATTAATATCACTTTGATTTTCACAAAGAGAATAGTGGACAAAGTACTACCAAGATCAAACTTTGAAAGAATTCCTTGCAACCAAACTGCTTGGATGCAAGCATTCACCGCTCCTCGATACTCGACCTCTGCTGAAGATATTGCTATGGCAGCCTACTATTTGCTTGACCAGCATATGGGGCCACCAATAAACATGAATACATATTCAGAAGTATACTTCTGATCAATTGAATCACCCGCCCAATTAGAATCTGTGTATCCAACCAGCTCTAGCTCGGAGTCTGCAGCATAATGAATGTCGTAGGTCCTGGTTCCCTGAATATACTGGAGGATCATCTTGGCTTCCTTCCAATGAAGATCATGAGGCTATTTCATGTATCTTGATACAAAATTCATGGCATAACAAATATCATGCTGAGAATGTGTCAAGTACAACAAGCTACCAATCAGTTGTCGATAGATAGTGCAGTCCATGGGAGATGTGCTTTTTCCTTCTTCAAGGTTGATCCCTGAAAGGAAAGAGAATGGTGCAGGCCTACAATTAGCCATGCTAAACTTGAATAACAAGTATGAAATGTATTTGTACTGAGTGACCATAATCCCATCAGAATTTTTCTCAATTTCGACCCCCCAAAATTGTTTTAGGAGCCCCAAATCACTCATTTCAAAGGCATTGTGGAGAGCAATTTTGATGGCTGAAATGGAGGCAACTGTTCTACTTTTGATAAGTAAGTCATAAACATATAAAAAATAATAATTAGATGACCATGAGACTACTGTAAATGCACATTTGGATCTGATCTACACCTTTGGAAGTTTTGCGAGAGATACACCTTTGGAAGTTTTACGAGAGATACACCTTTGGAAATTTTGCGAGAGAAGCAAGGCATCCATATTGGAATACCACTCTCTTGGGGCATGTTTTAACCCGTATAGTGACTTCTTTAGCTTGCAAACCAAATATGTATCAGTGATGTAGCCCTCAGGATGCTTCATGTATATCTCCTCATGAATATCAACATGCAGAAAGGCTGACTTAACATCCATGTGATGCACTTCCCAGTGCTTGGATGTTGAAACTGCCAAAACAAGGTGGATGGAATCCATTTTTGCAACCGGTGCAAAGGTATCATGGTAGTCCACACCTTGGACCTGAGAGAAACCTTTTGCCACCAGCCTTGCATTATATTTATAGGTGCTTCCATCAACAACAACCTTGGTATAAAACACCCACTTTCATTGAACCAATTTCCTTCCCGGAGGAAGAGAAACTAGCTCCCAAGTAGTGTTTTTCTGAAGAGAATTCATCTCTTCATCCATGGAAAATTGCCATATCAGATCCTTCCAAGCATGGTAGTAGGATTTTGGATCTAAACTAATCATCAAATAGCAAGTTTCAGACAGCAAATTATCAAGACAAGAGAGCGCAATACCTGCTCTTTGGAAATCAGACTGGGTTCTCCTCGGATCATTCGGATTTCCAATGTTATCTCCTACGAAGGAGAGTGTCTATCGAGCCCATGTAGGAAGATGATTTTGTAATTTAGGTTCTAATTCAGCATTTTATTATTTCTGCACACTTATATCAGAAATCATAGGATCCAAAACAGGTTCATCACCCCCAATTTCATCATCCAAATATTCAGTAGAATAGGAAGGAAATTCAGCAGTTTTCTCCTTCATTAGTTCCACCTCTTGAAGAGGCTCATCGAACTTGACACTTCTCTCGATGGTGATATTTTTGGTTTTGATATCCAAAAGCTTGAATCCTTTAGATTCATCAGGATACCCAATAAATAGACATTCTATTCTTTGTGTTTGCAAAGCCCTTCTTTTATCAAGCGGAATCCAGGCCCATGCAGTGGACCCAAACACCCACAGGTTCAACACATCCGACTTGTGTCTGAAGTATGCTTCGAAAGGGGTATTCCATTTCATGGATGAGTGTGGCACCCTGTTCTGAATGTATGCTGTAGCATGCATGTCTTCAACCCACAAATTTGCAGCAAGCTTCTTTGATTCCAACATATAGGTGGTCATCTCCTTGAGAGACCGATTCTTCATTTCCGCTACTCCGTTCTGTTGGGGAGTGTAGGGAATTGAATGTTGGACCTGAATACCAATTTTGGAGCATATGTGTAGCAACTCATTACTGACATACTCCCTGCCACTATCATATCTCAAGATCTTGATCTTAAGCCTAGAGGCATTCTCGATCAAGGCCTTCAATTTAGAAAATGTTTCATATACTTCAGACTTCTTTTTGAGAAAGAAGACCATGTGTACCTTGAAAAATCATCAATAAAAGTAAGAATATAACTTGATCCATTCATGTATGTGATAGGCATCAGACCTCTGATATCAGATTGTATCAGCCCCAATATGCATGTAGCTCGGTTTGCCTTCCCTCGATCGAACTTGTGCTCAGGGTGTTTTCCAATCACACGGCCCTTGTGAATTCCCGTGGTTGCCTTGATGACTGGGAGGCCTTCAACCATGGATTTTTTCTATAATTGCTGAAAATATTTGAAATTAAGATGGCCAAACCTCTCATGCCATATCCTACTAACCTCATTTCCATTAGTTAGCAGAGCGGTGGGCTTTGCATCCGCAACAAAGTGAGAGAACTCATTAAGCTAGCATTATATTTGGATCTTTACTGAGAGAATAACAAGCACAGCAATCAAAAAAAAGAAACAATGAACACAGTGTTTATCCTCTAGGAAACCATAACTGGTGAAAACCCAACAACTTCCTCAAAGATACAATCAGCACCAAAATAGAAAATCCCCAAAATAGTAAGTGATCTCCCGACAGCAGTAACCTTCTTCTTGTCTAGCCCCAGTGTCTTCTCCTTCCCCAACTATGCACTACACTTGAGTGTGTATAATTTGTGTGATAAATAGAGACTCCATTTCTCTATTTATACTAATCTTGACATGAATAAAACTCTACCAGGGCTGACCTCTACTAGGAGAGTCTAATAACCCTAGTTCCCTAAAACTGCGGGGACTTTAACCCTTAGACAATAGGAGGGTTACCCACAATGACTTGACATGACTTGTTTACATGATAGACCTTCTTGATAGGAACATCGGGGCATGACATAACTCAAGTACATCCTGGAATAAATATTAGGTTACAATATATAAGAAATACAAGTGAAATACATTCCAAAGTTACATATACATCAACACTCCCTCTTAACTAGGAAGGTATTCTTTCGACATAATTTTCCGCACAAGTCTTCTTCTCTGTATCTTCTGGATCATCATCAAGTCCTCACCATATTCAATTCTTCTTCATCTTCAATTCATCTTCATCATTGGATCCAGATTATCACTCAGTCTGGATCATCACTGGATCTGGATCATCACTTGATCTGGATAATCACTAGGCATCATCACTAGATCTGGATCATCACTCGATTTAGATCATTTCTACTGGATCATCATCACTGGATCTGGATCATCATCACTTGATCTAGATCATCACTGAGCATCATCACAGGTGCTATCTCTTGATTCTTCTCGTCATAGGAACCTCTACAGAGCCAGTCCTTTTTCATACTGGATGTATCATCTCAAAGCTAGTCCTTTTTCATACTAGATGAGGCATCACAGAGTTGCTCCTTTTTCATACTATATGTGGTAGCTACTCAGAGATAGTCCTTTTTCATACTAGATGAGTCTTCTCAGAGCTAGTCCTTTTTCATACTAGATGAGGCATCATAGAGCTGGTCCTTTTTCATACCAGATGAGGCATCACAGAGCTAGTCCTTTTTCATACCAGATGTGGCAGCTACTCAGAGCTAGTCCTTTTTCATACTAGATTAATCTTCACAGATCCAGCCCTTTTTCATGCTGGATGTGCCATCTACATAGAGCTAGTCCTTTTTCATACTAGATGTGTCTTCACAACACTAGCCCTTTTTCATGCTAGATGTGCCATCTACACAAAGCTAGTCCTTTTTCATATTAGTTGTGTCTTCATAGAGCTAGCCATTTTTCATGCTGGATGTGGCATCCACACATACCTGACAATGGAAGGAACCAATCCTCTCACCATGTCACAGCTATTACATCCGACCATGGAAGGAACCAATCCTCTCACCATGTCAGAATGGCACAACACTTACATCTGATCATGGAAGGAACCAATCCTCTCACCATGTCAGAATGGCACAACACTTACATCTGATCATGGAAGGAACCAATCCTCTCACCATGTCAGAAGGGCTCAGCACAGACACATCACTTCCTCTTGGGAGGAAGCTCGATCTGGACAACACCAAGCTTCTCCTTGAAGTACTCAAACTTCACCCTAGCTAATGGCTTAGTCAACACATCAACTATCTATTCGTTCGTCGCAACATACTAGAGCTTCATTGCTCCTCTCTACACCATATCCCCGATATAGTGATACTTGATCTCGATATGCTTAGACTTGTCATGGAATACTGGATTCTCTTACAACTTTACACAAATTTGGTTGTCACATTATATACAAGTAGCATCTAACTGGAGATCAAATAAATCAAACAGTAGCTTCCTCATCCATACTACCTCACAACTAGCTGAACAGGCTGCAACATACTCTGCTTCAGCTGTACTTAGTGCCACACAGGATTGCTTCATGCTAAACCATGAGATCACGCCCGATCCCATATTGAAGAAACACCCTAAAGCGCTCTTCCTATCGATGGCACTGCCTGCCCAATCTGAATCAACATAACCCTCCAGGTTAATCCTTTGATCAGCCTTATACTTGAGCCCATAATCAACCATACCCTTCAGGTACCTCAGAATATGCTTTTCAGTAGTCAAGTGAACATGTCTCGGATCGGTCAAGTATTGGCTCAAGGTGTTCACAGCAAAGCAAATATCTGGTATCATGTTCATTAGGTACATCAAGGACCCAATCATCTGACGATATATCATGGCATCAACTGTCTCTGATGAAGCATCACTCAATAGCTTCAGGTTTGATGCCATAGGTGTGGTTAATGCCTTGTAGTCCATCATCCCAAATCTCTTTAGGATCTCTACTGCATACTTTCCTTTTCCAAGGAAGATTCCATTTGTAGTTTGCCACACCTCCATACCTAGGAAATAATGCATCATTCCCAAGTCCTTCATCTCGAACTCAGCAGCAAGCTTTCTCTTCATATCAGCAATCAACCCATCCATACTTGTCACAAACAAATCATCTCATATAGTAGAAGTATCACCGGGTTTCCATCTTCTACCTTGTAGTAAAGGTTGGAATCTACTTTACTCTTTGTAAAACCCAAACTGGATAGAAAGCTGTCAATTCTATTGTAGCATGTCCTAGGTGCATGTTTCAAACTGTACGGGGCTTTCTTCAATCTACACACATGAGACTCCCTGTCATGTGTCTCAAAACCGAGTGGCTGCTCCACATACACTTCCTCTTCTACTACACCATTCAAGAAAGCAGTCTTGACATCCATTTGGTGTATCTTCTATTTCATCGCTACAGCTAGAGAAAGTACCGATTTGATGGAAGTGTATCTGGCTACAAGTGCAAAGGTTTCTTCATAGTCTATTCCTTATTTCTGAGAGAAACCCTGAGCCACAAATCTTGCCTTATACTTTTCAATGCTACCGTCTGTAGCATGCTTGATCTTGTAGATCCATTTGGAATTTACAACTGACTTCCCTTCTGGTCTTGGGACAACATCCCAAACGTCATTCTTCATGATCGATTGATACTCTTCGATCATCGCATCCTTCCATTATTTTTGTTCTGCTGCTTCTTCATATGTGGAAGGTTCTTTATCAATGAAGTCACATAGTAAAGCTACATGACTAGAACAGGATCTGGTCCTCTTTCTTTCTCTGAGATTCTCTTCTGGAACCCCATATCTTTCCACACCTTGGATAATCTCTCGTATCCAAGCAGGTTTCCTCTTGTGAGGATTCTTCTCCTGTGGTGGATCTACAGGTCTTTCTGGTTCTTCAAATTCTCGATCTTCTTCTTGAGTTTCTTCATTCATGATTGTATCATGAATTCTGGGAGCTTCTACTTCTTCAGGTTCTTCAGCAGGTTTCTTTCTGGATTTGATGTAGGCTGAATCTTTGTCAAATGTTACATCCCTGCTGATGTCAATCTTTTTGAACCCTGGGAAGTATATTCAGTAAGCATTCGAGCTTTCAAAGTATCCCACAAATATACCCTTCTTTCCTGAAGGATCAAATTCTGTTCTCTTCTCTTTTGGAATGTGTATGTACACAGGACAGCCGAATATTCTGAGATGGATGACTTATGGTTTCTTGCCGGAGAAAACTTCTTCAGGAGTTTTGTTCTCGAGTACTCTATGTGGAGTATGGTTCTATACATACACTATTGTTCTGGCTGCTTCTTCCCAAAGATGCATAGGAATATCTTGATCATGAAGCATAGCTATTGCAGCTTCCAGACAACTCCCTCTTAATCCCTGAGTCCTTACATAGTTCCTTGAACTCATTTGAAGTGAATTATCCACCATTGTCTGATCGAAAATTCTTGATCTTCTTTTCAGTATGGTTCTCAATAAAGGCTTTGAATTACTTGAACTTGCTAAACACTTCATCTTTATTCTTCATGAAGTAAATCCATGTCTTCCTAGAAAAGTCATTAATAAAAGAAACATAGTACACATACCCGCTTAGTGAGCTTGATGACATTGGTCCGCATACATCGGAGTGGATGATTTCCAAGATTTATTTTGCTTTGCTCTCGCTACTTGGAAATGTCTTCTTTGTGTTCTTTCCTTTCGCACATCCTTTGCAGACCCCTTCATGTTTTTCTTGAATTTCTGGAAGACCTTCAACATCTTTGCTTGCAAGTGGTAGTGCTCTGTAATGTACATGTGCAAGCCTTCTATTCCAAAGTTCATTTGGTTCTACTGTGTCATGAACCAAAGCTTGATCTGGTTGGCCATTCAACTTGTATAAACTTCCTTCTTGTTCACCAATCAGTATTGCATCGTCAAAAGTCTTTCCCTTTGGCCACATAAGAACTTGGCCATCTACAAAAGCAACCCTCATTCCTTTTGCATCCAATGTAGATATGGAGAGGAGGTTCTTCTTTAGTCCTGGAACAAATAATACATTCTTCATCTTCAAATACTTTCCAGAGTCTAGTTTATAGAAGGATTCACCACTACCTTTTATTGGATACTGGTAGTCATCCCCAAGTTTCACCTTGTGAGGCGACTCATGTTCAGATAGCTTCACAAATGATTCTTTGAATCCCGTCATGTGCTTGGAAGCACCATTGTCTATAAGCCAATCATTGCTTCCATGTGAAACAGTTCCCATGAGAGAGGAGATCAGTACATATTCATCCTCACTTGAAGAATCATCACTCTCTTGTCTAAGTCTCTTTGTGGAAGGTTCATCATCCTCTGCAGCATGGGCATGATGTCTTCTCTTGTTTCCCTTCTTCTTTAGATTTCTTTTGTTAGGGCAGAATCTGGATATGTGACCTTTCTCATCACATGTGTAACATCTAATAGTATTTAGATCTTTTCTAGAGTGTGAGATCTTACATTTGGAGTGATAATTGCTCCTCCTGTTTTTCTTGGAGTGAATTGTGAGAGCTTGATATTCACTACCCATCTTCTCTTCTCAAGCTGCTATCCGAGCTTCTTCTTGAGAGCATTCTTTCTACCCATTGATATAGTTAATTTAAGAGCCTTTGATTTCTGTGGAATAGTATTTTATGGTTCTTTCTACTATGGGATTTCCTTAGGGTTGAAGATTAATATGGTAAAACAAGAATCATCATGACAAGCTAAAAGGAACAAATCAACAAATATTGTAGACTGAAATAAATGTATTTAAAACATTTTTTCCATTCCTGAACATGCCAAGTAGCAAATATGGAAATGTCTGCTCTTCACCACCATGGATTAGATATATATATATATGATTGCTAGAGGTTACCACTTGGAAATGTGCCTCCAAGAATGCCTGTAGCAGTGGGTCTGATTTATTCCATTATTTTGGTGGTACCTATTTGAAATCTCCCAACTCTATTCAAGTTAGCATTGCCTTAGGTTGAAAATTAATATGTTAATGTTATACCATAAATTACTATCCAAAATTTTCTTAAATATGGGATGGAACATTGTAAAATAATATTTCCAACTCAACACTAACTTCTAGTGTTCCATATTCATCTTCAAGGAAGAACTTGTGACATGAAGATACATACTAGATCGGCATAAAACTGTGTTGCTTTGAGAAGTATGGGTGAAAAATAGAAGACTACAAATCAATGAAAAGTTAGGGATAATCTTCATTATAAAAGGACCTTTGGGTAGGCAGAAAAGGGCATCAATTCATCCTCCATTGGAGTCCTTCAACCATTCATCCCTCTCACCTTCGTTCGTAGGTCTAAAAATATTTACTTTGGGAACAAAGTACTTATACAGTTCGATCAAAGCCATCAGCTATGCAAGATCCTGAAAGCAAGGATATTGTTTCATGTTTCACTTTTGTTGTCAAAAGGAAGAGTGAAAAGTTAGGAAGTACCAAATCTAGTCATTATGTGCATGTGGACTTAATGTAGGGAGAGAATTCATATCTACTTTTTTGTTCTTGAATAGGAGCAATGATGAAACCACAATAGTGGCTTATAGATGGATATTTAATAGCCATGGGAAGATTCATGAGTTAGTCATAAGACAGTCCAGTGTAGTGTTGTAGGATTGCCACTATGCAAATAAGGCATTGACATGATAGTCACAAGCCCATTATTATGATAAATTATGGGAGAGAGAAAAACATCCCTACACAAATATTAACCGATAAGTATGGTTTTGGTGTATATCATTTGTAGAATAAAATCCTCTAACAATACTTGTTACTCTGACTCTTAAAGGGTCCTACATGAGATCTGGGCACTTTTAGGTAAAATGGATAATCATCTACAACATCACAACAAGATTCATGGGAAAACTAAAGGCCACTTACAACCATCAAAAGAAATGGTTACAACAACAATGACTGTAGAGTAAGGAGAGAACAGTGGCCAAGAAATTGAATACTTGGGCCAATGTAGAGTGGAGAAGTGACCTAGACGTTTGGAAGAAGAGATTAACCAAGATTCCTTGAAAAAGGAACTCATGTAAAAGATGTTTTTTTGAGGGAAGTGACCAACATAACAACTCTGTATCAATTCTATTCGAATTAAATGTAGATGAATATGAAGATATGTTCTTTCAAGGAAATATTTGTGAGCATATCATAGTTCCCATGTATAACATGATATTTTGTGAGCCCATGCAATACATGTTAGGAAAAGAAAATGCAAGCAATAAGTGAGAATGGAGACTTGTATGTAACTAAAAGAGGGGCATACATTAGAATTTTTAGGGCTACCAAATGCCCACACCTATTATCCAAACTCATTCTTGACAAGATTTTTCTTTAGGAAGCAGGAAACTTTTACAAGTTTTTTGCTTATAAGTCTTTCCAAGTTTTTTGCTATTATTTTGCTATGTTTTTGCCAAATTTTTTTCTCGGCCATGGTGCAGGTAGAACCAAACAAGTATTTGTCAGACCTGTCTTCCTCTGGTGAGTGGAGTTTGGGAAGGCTAGAGGAAAGTAAGACATCCAATAGGTCTAAAAGGGCTATATCAACTAGATGTCACAAGATCATAAGAAAAATCAATAAACGCATGGAAATTTTTCTCAAAGGAGGGGGTTCATGTTCCTATGATGATGAGACAGTGGGAGACATCGAGGTGCCCTTCAGGTACAAACACCTAGTGAAACAATAGATGCCTAGGGATCTTCCTCAAGTAAACACTAATTTTTGTGTGAATGAGAGGATATATAGAATTGCACTTTATATATTGCATGGATTGGGGTTGTTTTGCATGGACGACATAAAGGTTGGATACAGCAGATGTACAGAATTGATGGAGTATGTTGGACCCTCTTACCACTATAGTGATTGGATGCGCTTGGTCCAATATACATGAAGTATGCATAGATATGGGTTGTCAATGAATTATATAAAACTGAAAGGAAAAGCTCAAAATAAAGGAGCAACGTTGTACATGGAAGGAAGGCCAAAAACAACTGGTAATATTGCGGGATTTATAAACAGTACACAACCGGGGTCTACACTTAAGCAACCCAACTGCATATTCGAGTCACGTGAAGGAAACCGTGTCTTTGTATGCACAATTAAATCAATATCTACCGGCGAAGAACTGCTTATTAATTACAATTTGAATCATGTAGATACAAACACGGTTAGTATGGTTGTGGTACATGCAACAATTTAACCAACCTTTTATTAATTATTTTAACATCAATAGGATTTTCATTAGCATGTAATTGTAATTTTCTACTTTTTTGGTTTCATTAGGTAATTTTTAGTATGTTTTTGATGCAGAGTTCTCTTAGGGGCAACTCCCTCTCCTTAGATGTTTGTAGACTTGAGTCAAGGCGGCAGGGATACATCGATATTGCCAATGTAATAAATTTATGATGGACATACAGATCTGTTGTTATGTATTTCCCCTAGTATATTCGGTTCATTTATATAATCTTGTCTATTTTCCATGCAGAGTGTTGATCAGGGAAGCCAATTGGCTATTGATCAGCCGACTACAGCATTGGAGTAACAGGAAAACATGAATGTGATTCTCCATTTCAAATACTTTAAAGTCGTAAACATGTATATCGTGTAGCATAATGTTTATTTTGTTATGTATTTTTCCATTTTTATGTTTGCGTTCATGATGATCATGTTGTCTACCTTTTTTGCAGGTTGACTGAGGAAAGTCCCCAAATGTTGATCAAACAAGTGGAGCCTCAAGGAATCTAGTAAACCTAAATGCAATTCCACATTCTAAATACTTCAAAAATGTACACATATAAAACATGTAGCATAGTGTTTACTTATGTTTTGTATTTGTCAGCTTTTACATATTGCGTTCATTGTGATAATGTTCTCTACTTTTTTTGCAGGTGGATGATTAGGGTAAGTCCCCATCTGTTGATCAGAACACACCCTCATCTAGGCATCAGGTAATCCTAGATGTATTACTATGAATCTATCATGACAAACATTTTTTGTTAAAATAATTGTTTGTGCACACTATTGATTCAAAGACTAAGCAATTTTTTATATATTTATGTTGTAGACAGGGGTTTTGGTTTATGAAACACCGTCTCAAAACTCTTTACAAAACAAGGTCTCCCAGTTGATGAGAGATAGTGAACTTAGAGAGTGTACAAACCTATTGAGGGTGCCACAAAAGACCAGGCAAAAACAAAATGAGGAATTAATTCTTCTGACATTGGTAGTTTCACAAACAGAAGGGATCGAAATAAGGATTCAATTGTTGTTATAGCAACGTAAACAATTGGACATAAGTTCTCGAATAATAATGTAAATTCATTTATAATAACTTTATAATATTTGATTTTATATGCTATTAAACTTATAATACAATGTTTTAAATTTACAGTGTGCTATGGAGATTATCAATGGTGGTCAAGGCAATGTTTGTCCCTGTGACCAAACCACTCCATGTAAACCACATATTGCTCCCATATTGTCCGTTGAAAAACCAGCAACATGCTCTGCGACACCTCTGAGGGCAGCAGAGGGTGCAGTCGATGCTGCCCCACCCACAACAAATGTTGCAGAAGAAAGGGTGGATGCAGGGTTAAATAGAGATGTGGATGCATTTCCTGGATCTTCTTGTGTCACTAGCACTGGTTCAATACAATGTAAATTTTTTGTGAATTAAGAATTGGTTCCAATACAGATAGAGAGGATTCCAGGTCATTATATATTGTTCAATTTACTTTTTATAATTTGTGTCTAATATAACGATAATATTTTTTAATGTTGACCAATGATGGCATTAATGTTTTGCAGGCAATGATATATTTTATAAACATATGAATGATTTGACATTGGAGATATTCAGGCCCACCACAATGTGGAACAAGCAACCAAAAGATTTAAAGGATGATCTGACTAATCGCTTAGTTGGTTTTTTTGGAAAAGATACCTTCGATTCATCGAAGGTCCTACAAAAGGCTGGAAAACATCTGAAGATTGTTCGAGACCAGTATAGGGTTCACCTAGAAAAGAACCCTAGGTATGATTGCACTCCAATGATTCCGTCTATGGAGTGTAAGTCCCTTGTGGAAGATGGAAAAGAGAAGGGCCTGAGAAAATCAGGAAAGATACCACCAGGAATAGGGAGGTATGCAATACAATCCAAAATGTAGTGGTAAGCCTTATTATTACTAGTTTTTATATCAAATTTGGTACATCGACTAACGTATTTTAAAATGTGATTAGGCTCACGGACACATCTAAGGCCACCAAGGCAAGAATTGAAAAAAATAGCCAGCACAAGCTTGGGCCTGATGGTTACTCGAACTTGGCGGCCCGATATGTAAGTATCACAAAACTCGAATGCGCATCCAAATATCATACAAATAATTATTTTCATTTTGTTCTGGAAAAAATGTAAAATTAATGGCATCATGCAAATATGAAGGCCAACCGATTCAAAGAAGTTCCCAGTGTGGATTACATGAAGCTTGGCTTCAAACAGGGCTTTGACGCCGTTGTTAAACATTGGAAAAGCTTGTCTGGGCAGACTGCACGATTTTCTGCTGATCCATCTGGTGCATAGGTATGTAAAAACTATATAGTTTAATGATAAGTTATTAATTCTCATGCAATTTATTCCTTATAAATAAATTAACATATTCATTATTTATTCCTTTTTGAGCAAGAAAGTAATGATCCCGTTCATGTCGAGGATGTACATGACCAACCGGACGAAGATCATGCTTCGATTCCTGGTAATGAATGTATTAATGTGCTACTGTTTTGTATAGATAATTGCATATGATGAACATTAATTCTAATTCTACACAATTCAACTGCAGAGCATGTAGATGCAGATAACACTGAACAGGTTGGGCCTATACAAGATAATGTTGAACATGCTAATGTGGCCATGGCAGGTGAAAACACACATTCGTAATGTTTTTTTCAATGAATTACTCGTATTTATAAAAATATAAATATATTAATGAAATATTTTGACATTACTGCAGAAATTCATTGCCCCTCGCTGAAAATTCAACCTTGGGAGCATACTAGTAGGGAGACCGAGAATCAGATTCTAGAAAATGTGACTCTAACTAAATATTTAAAGAGAAGAAAAGTAAAAAGGAAGTGACTAAACAAATTTTGAGTGATTCTTATTTATAATAATAAAAAAGCATGTTTTTTTCCTCTGTTTCGTGAATGAATATTTAAATGATTACTTTAATGAATGGTGTACTAATATTTTTTATCTACCATTGACTAAATGAATGGTTTAATGAATGGTTTTTTCAGGTGTTGAATGATTGAATGGTTTAATGAATTATTTAAAGAATGATTTAATGAAAGCATATTTTAACTATTGAGTGAAATAATGTGTAGTAGATACATTGTTATTTGCATTGTAGATGCATTGGGTTTGGGGAATTGAGAGTGATATGAGGGGGGGAGGGGCCATAAGAGCTTCCACCTTCATGTGGTTGGTCCTGTTTAGTATAGAATGTTAAATTATTCTTGAAACAGAGAGGAGCTCTATGAATGGTAAGGAAGAATACATTAAACAACAACCATTTCTATAATCTTAGTTTATAATTTTCACTATTGCTATTTGACTCCTCCATTGGAACTTGTTACAGATAGCGTTGAGAAACATTTCCATAGTTAAGAGGAAAGAAATGGCATTTTGATGTGATAGATGGCCTTATATACATAGTGTTTTTGGTTATCCATGTTTTATCAGGTGATCTATTATTAACAATTAATTTACTTGGTGATTGGAATAGTATTGTAATTTACATTGTAATAGTTGTATTGTATTTATTTAGATTGGTATTTTTATTTTCATAAACAAACATAAATTTATTTGATGGGTCCTAACATGAAACTATTGCAACAGGAAAAAATTTGAAGTATGTTGAATGATTCTTTGAAAGGTAAAGCATAAGAAGACAGTGCAAAGCTCCACGAATCAAGGTATAATTATGTTTTGATTGAGCTTTGTATTGGGTATTTGCATGTGTGCACACACACACATTTAGTTGATGATGATGATTTCCATACATTCAGGCGAACTTTGTTCTATCTGATCTAAAAAATTACCTCTCATGTAGCATTTCAATCCATTTTCTAAATACCCTCTCAAACAATATGAAACTAATTTGTCTAGATGTATATGTAAATCATATGCTTGTTAGTCCAAACCAAATATTTTATACAATATAGGTTTGTATGTAAACACTATACTGAGTATGTGCCCTACTTGTTTCAAAGGTATTATTGGTATGCTTGATTAGGAAGTCCTTGTTTCCTAGTTATTTAATTAACAAACATCATTTCAAGTTACTGAGTGGTTAGTCATGCATATGAAGCTTCAAGATAGGAACTTGAGTTTCCTCTATTATATCCTAAATTTATGCCAGAAACGGTACTCTTAATTTCCTATATGCAAGTTCTCTTCAGTCTCATATCGCTCTCTTATTAGGATTAAAGTTTGTATGCATGGTCAAAGGCAGTTGGTTGGTCACCTCACTCATGGTCCATCCAATGACAAACCTATGAACCGAATGGCCCAATTGAATGGATTGAAGGGACTCAAGAGTGAACTGAGTTTTCATGAATACTGTCAGCTTGATTAAACTATAATATTATAACGTCCCTACAAAACATTGATATTTTATGGTTTGAACTGTAAATATTTGTGTTAAGACCTCATGCTAGCTAAATATACAATTTTACAAGCCGCATCCTCCATAAATCATACTGATCAATTTCCGATCAAAACTAGGCATTTTAGTATCCTTTCCCAATCATCATTCGGATTCCATAGGCCAAGTATTCCATTTGATTAAATATTATAGTGAGAAGTTTTGAAGCTATCATAGTTAATCACAAGAACCACTCTCAACCAATGGAAAACCTCAGAGTGGTAAGGGTCTTGAAGATCTTCATTCTTATTGAAGATCTTCATTCTTATTGCAGATTTATTTGTGTGCTTGTGATGAGTTGAGCTCTATTTTCATCCCCTTTTTAAACCCATAATCCACTGTTGGTATTTTTATTTAACTCTGATGCTAGAAAAGGTAAATTGGGTAGATTTCATCACTACGAGCCTATTTCAAGTGCTTGATTGCTATCCTTTTGGTGATCAAGTGTGCTCATCACCTTTATTCATAGTTTCCCAAGTGTCTGCTTAGGATGTATGTAGTATATCTTTGAAATATGAGAACAATGTTCACAGATTACCGAGATTCATATAATTCTAGAGGCCTTAAAATAAATTTCAAACTCCCTCAATGATGTGTACCCCTTGGTAAATCAATTCCTTGATCAATCATAAACATAATGCTTCGGTACCATTTGTTTAGGTTGTTTCTCGTCCTCTGCCTACAATGGATTTTAAGCATTCCATTTTTTAACTCCTAGTTGTTCTTCGCATGTATAGAATTAGATGGGTTTTAGTGTCTAATGCAAATAGCCTAGCTTTGAGGTTCATTCCCAAGGAAAAAATGTTTTTATTGAAGAAATTATCCCATTTGCAACCATGACTTTTGATAATGTTGTGAGCTATAATAGGAAATTAGCTAAAATTTTGATGTTGTATATCTATTTAAATAGAATTGTAGTCTGAATTAATTCCTTTCTTGGTTGGGTCTGATATCCTTATGAGTTTATCTGCATTCCATTTCGCAGGCTTAGGAAATACTAAGAAGGTTACATGGATTCTCATCAAACAATGCTTCCTTAAGGTTTCTGACTAATTGTTCATCTGGGTAATTACCTACAAGCTGACAATAATATAAACTAAACATAAGAGACTGTTTGTGAAATTCTCTCAGTACAGGTATCTGTAGGAAGTGAATTTTATTCCAGTGTGATGATCTTCAGAACTGCCTGTTTCAGCTATGTTGTCTAGACTCTATACTGGTAACAATATTTTTATCCTTGTTTGTGATTGTAAATAAAAATTATAATGTAGTATTTTGAACTTTGAACATTATATACTTGTAACATAGAGTAACATCCAGTCAATTTACAATACAATAGTGCCGAGAAGCAAGCTATCTTAGCCAATGTTTTTCCTTGTGTATAATTTCATGACTATTCTAAATGTTGGTATTAGGTAAAGAAAGGGATTTCATAATTTTCAACACCTTATAATTTGTGTTGAAATCCTAAGAACAAGAGGTAAATCGTGCTCCTACCCTATATTACTCTAATGTTATGTCATTGGTTGTGATATACTTAGAGATGACAATATCAGTAATCACGTGTATTTTTCAAATTGCAATTTAACATCCATAAAGGCGTAACTACATAGTCACTGAATGAGAATGGTTAGCAATAATGCATAACATTTAAAAATTCTGATATTATTTGCTTCCTAGTCCTAAGACCTTTTGAACTACCATTATAGAACCTAGAAATCATGTTCAAGTTAGTGTTGAGTTATTTGAGTTATGTTGAGTTATTTGAGTTGTTTGAGTTAAGATCATAATTCATTTTATAAAGTTAGTCTATTTAAAGATTGACATAGTAAAAGACCTAACATTATAAGAGATTCAATAATGTAATGGTTAAAAATTAGGTTATCTAAGGTTGAATATCACATTTTGTCAGAGCCTCGCAATAAGACATTGAACTTATCAACCAAAAAAATTTGAAATCAAAGGGTAAACTAATTAGTGAATGGAAACCTTTCAAATGAAATATTTTTTTGAAATACATTGGAGAGTATGACTGCTGCGTTTTGAATAAGTCATTCATTATATCAGTTGAAATATTTTTTTGGTATGAATAGGGATATCAAAACTGTTAGGTTTGGAATATGCTCGTGGGAATATACACCTTTCTAAATCTCGCTAGGGTGAAAACAAACCAATTAGTGCAATGTGCACTAACAACTTCTCTTTAATATTCATACTGTTAAAAAAGAATTGCTCTCTTAGATAATGTTTCATAAGGTATCTCACCACTATGCTTATGTCAGTCATGCATGTATTGGTGAGGTTGTTATTCAAGAGCACCTTCTAGGAAATTTTCACACTCTAGTATAGACTCTAGAGTAGTCAGTGATGCATGTATTATTGAGTTTGTTCTTCAGGACAATCTATTGGGAATTGATGACACTCTAGTATAGAGTAGTCATTGCTTCATACATTTTGTTAGCCTATTTTCCTACAATATGAGGGATTAGGTGGCACTTCATTGAATCCATAATTATCATTCTTAATTTTTTTTCTCATATTGACCCAATCGTTGGGGATTCAAGCAGGGTGCTCCTGGTGATTCAAGAAGGAGGAGATATAGTATTTGGTGGTGTTGATCGTAATAACTTCAAGCGTAAACATCAATATTCTCCTGTTACTCAAAAGGGTTACTGGAAGTTATGTAATAGAATCATGTTAGTTTTTCAAGTTTAAGATTGACTGTATTTAAGGATAAACACATGCATACCATGTTCTTTCAAATGAGTCATAGTTACTAGTAGGTATGTCATGGAATTATTCTACTCTAATAAATTGATGTTTCTAATACTAGATACATGCATACTAGTTTCAATCTATTTAACTGACTATTCAAGTGTATTTACGAGAGAATTTTCCTCCTGTAGCAAAGATTGAGGTTATAGGTCAATTACTTTGCTACTCTCATTAACCAACGGGGTACAATATTCAGCATTTTCTATAGATTCACCACTATGGGCTATCAAAAATTTGTCCACATGAAATTCTAAATCCCCAATGTGAGCCATCTCACCATTAATATTTGAGAAAATGAAACACCAATATTCTTGTGATGACCATGCAATTTGTAAATAAACTTCACGCAACCTATATTCTGAAATTCTTGCAAAACACCTTGGTAAGTATCAATTAACTCTGAACTATTATGTTTTTTCCTATGTATCATCCCCATGAGCATGAAGAGCATTAAGAATACTGGTAAATGATACACCCAAGGGTTTGGGGAAATACTGAGGCAAACCCTTACTGAAAATGGGGATTATGAGAACCCTCTTTAAACAACATGAAACCCTCAAGAATGATCGAAAGGTATCACACACAAAACAAACCTCTAACTCCAAGGTTGTACCCTTCATAAATGACACTTCTAGATTTAAAATCAAAGCCATTAGAGGAAATTTGGGGTCTAAAATGGGCCTTATAAGAAATTGTGCCAATAATCAATTTTGTGAGTTGGAATTTAGGAACCAATAGAATTTCAATAAAATGAGTCAACCATAATGGTTGAATTGACATATTTGTCATAAAATAAAACTATTTTTTTGTTCGTATTTTCGACATATCTCCCTGTGTTTTTACTCAAATTCTAAGCAGGAGAGCTCATTGGATGCGGAATTTAATTTTTCATCCAGCGAGTACCCACACTATATACTTTTTATGGACTCCACTACCCCAAAAATAAGAAATGCCTGAAAAAACATGATGATGACATCATCATCAATTTTTTCAGGTATTTCTTATTTTTGGGGTGGTGGGGTCCATCAAAAGTATGCAGTGTGGGTACTCGTTGGATGCAAAATTAAATTTTGCATCCAACGGGCTCTCCCACTCAAAATTTGAGTAAAACTAGAGGGAGATATGTTGAAAATACGAACAAAAAAAGTAGTTTTTTTCATTCTTTCTCCAAAATTAATAACTATTATTTTATTATTTTAACTATTATTTTATTATTTTCCTTAGGAGGCCCATTTTATACCTCAAATTTTCTCTAATGGGTAAATTAACTTGTGAATGGAAACCTTTCAAAAAAAAATTTGTTAATTACACAAAATCCCGTCGCATTTTCACCGTCCATTGAAGGATGTCAGACGAGCTTGTTGAAGATCAGACAGTTTTAGTTGTCGGTCGATCAATGCATACCTGTAGCATCTTTGACATCCTTCCAAATACATTCAACGAGACTGCCATGGCCTCGACAACCAAGCCCATCGTATCTTCAATTTCCTTCCAAAGACGTCCGACGAGACTGCCAAGGCTCTGACAGCCGAGCCCATTGGATAGTCGTCGCAACACATACGACTATGTGTCAGAAAACCTATGGATACGTGTCGAAAAACCTATGTCAACGGGTCAAAAAACCTACGTCTACGTGTCAGACAACCTACGGTAAAGTGTTGGAAATATGACGGTATATGAAAATTTTTTGCAACACTTTTGAGTGACATTCGATAAGGCTCTGTCGCATTTCCAAAAGAAGAAGGTAGAATCTTTGACGTCGTGGTGTCAGAATTTCGAGGGCATAGCCATAATTTTTTCAAGCAAGAATGACTGACATTCGATGATGGTGTAGTCGGATCTTTGATAGGTATTGGCTGAACGTCGAATATCCGTTGTTGTGTCACTGATGGCAAAAAAAAATGCAGATGTCGAATAATCAACATGGAATTGTCGAATTTCAGACATGGAAGCCATCAGATTTTGGGTTCAATTTCTGTTTTCCCCTCTGTCACTTACATCTTGAAACATATTCGTTGACCATTAGGGGACCAAAATCCTCTTGTACTTGTTCACATGGTCACAACCAATTTATCGGGAGGCTCCCTGCTTTGTTGGAGTAAGCCGCAAACAAAGGGGTTCTAAAATTCAGGGTGGAATACTACACTCCATCTTGCACCAAAGTCTAACCATTCGTATTCCTCCCTGTATCACGCATCTGGGGGTCAAGGGCCAAAGGGATTGAGCGCTAGTAAACCAAACGGACGTGTCATGAATGAGGTAGCCTAGTTTCCATTCTTCTAGGGCTCCTTTACCTAGAGGTCGTTCTCGGTAGTGGGATTCTCTTAGCCTATATTTTTCTTCCATTTCGTATTGTCTAACTGGGATTTCATCACTCTGCCGAGGATACAATTTATGAGGGGCTTCCAGCTTGTAGCTAGGATATTTCTTGCACTCATACCCCATAGGTTCGTGAGTCATTTTTATTTAATAGGTAGTGCTGCTTGTTGGCTTTCTAACCACTTTGTTGTAGAATCATCTTGTTGTGACTCATTGTCATAGTTTGGTTTTAGAGATTGGTGTTGACCTGGGAGCTACCATTTCATATGCTCTCCTTCTACACACTTGGTTGTAGTTGGGTATTTGATCCTGTGATTGATACTCTTGAGTTTTCATTCATTACATAGCACTCCATATAGTCATCATATCTCAAACACGCTACTCACATAGGCTTAGGGGGAACACCCCCCAGTTTGGTTCTTTGGATCGTCACCGTCGAAGCCATATTTGACATCACTCACCACCTTCAAATCCACACATAGAATATGAGTTTGATTCATATTCCTATTAGTCCAAACCCACCTTGTTCATTGGTCCATATAGCCCCATGGCCGATGCACATCCTATCCCCTTTCAAGGTGATATTGTCAGTAGTGGTCTCACATCCATTCTACGTATCATCACAGGTATCCCTTCCACTGGGCCTATAGGCCCTGGTCCTATTGGGACCCTTGTCCCTGCACACACTACTACTAGTTCACTACCCACTAGTGGTGGTCCCATTCCAGCCACCATTGTCACTACCATCCCACAATTTATGCCTCGGGGAATTGGCCATTCCACGCTAGTTCCAACTATTCCTACCATACCAACCGCATTTCCTACAATCGAAAGTCAACCTCATCCAACTCTAGTTATGTATGGAAACTACATTCCTGCAACTACCAGCACCCTTGCGGATCCTTCTCTAGCCAACCTCGGTTTTAGCTTACCTTTTATGGCTAGTCTCAACCTGTCATATTTGGAAAGCTTAACCAATGACCCCATTCGTCACCACCCACAATGGCCTCCTATTCCTACCAGGATTCCCTTAGGCATCCCTAATTTTGATGGAAAGGCGGGAGAGGACCCTCAAAATCACATCAGGCCATTCCACCTATGGTGTTCATCTAACAACATTGTGGATGACTCTGTTTGATTGAGGTTGTTCTAGCGCACACTCTCGGGTGCTGCGGCCAAGTGGTATATCGAATTGCCCCATGCTACGTACCCTGACTTCTCCTCGCTTGCTTCAATGTTCCTTTAGTACTTCCAGTTACCCGTCTGTTATGATGAGAGAGTGGATATCCTACTATCCTGTCGCTAGAACACAACTACTCATATCATGGATCATATCCATGAATGGCGTCGTCATCGTAGCTTGTCTAAGATCCAGTTAGAAGATAGGATCTTCCTCTATTGGTTCCTCAAAAATTTACTCCCACCCATAGCCAAGGACGTCACATTTGAGCGACCACAAACTGAAGAAGAAGCCATCCTCAAGGCTCAATAGTTCGATCTGATATATGCCCAATCAGGCTATTTATATACCATCATACTCGATGCTCCTTAGGATGGCACCTCATGCTGAGATATGTCGAGGGTATCTCATGCTGCTAATGGAGTTATCAGCTCTATTACCTAGCACCCTCCATTTTTCTTGACCTCTCCCATGATTCCACCCCACCCTGGTAACACCCATAGTGTTTCCCAACCAAGTTACGCCCTCGATTACTCACGTGTGATAGCTCAATCCTGAGCTACTTCGTTTTATGTGCCTCACAATTACGCCCCTAATTATTGATGTGTAATGGATCAGTCTGAAGCCACCTCTTCGTATGCACCTTCCACACCAACTCCTGATGTTCATGGACTGACTTGTTCATCATAGTACTCATGTTTTGTCCAAAGAGTCGGATTTGCAGCCCCACCGGCTCCTTCGGTCTATTATGCACCACCTGTGAAACCCACTATGGCTCCAACCCTGACTCCTCCCGTGTCTCCCGGATAGGTCTATGCATAGTAGAACCTCCCTAACCAACCCACCCCCAATAGACAATAAGGGAAGGGAAATAACAAGAGAGGTAGGAATAGAAGCAACAACCAACCCAAAGGAGACTGACAGCAGGCCAAACCTCCAAACAACAATGGCGCCAAACCTCCTGCACAGAATCCCCATCATCCTACTCGACCTGGGAATAACCCACAGTTACGGACTAACCATCCATTTGCCATCTGTAACACTTACAGCCACTACACTCACTAGTGCCCTCATTTGACTCATGTCCAACAACTACTCCAAAATAATAGTCAATGTGATCCCAACATAGCTGCTCCGGTTCAGCCGAACCCAACACCACTAGTTCCTCCACCTATGATGCTCCAAAACCCCCTACCACACAAAGGAATAGTTGCATCCCAATACTTGGCCCCACCAGCTCCCACCACAACTGAGGTGACCCAACCTGCTGAGGCTGGTGTCTATCACCTTATGACGTTATCGTCCGAATTCAACCTCTAGACTTGATGAAACCAATATGGCTCCACCACAAAAATCGCTGACCCATCAGCGAAATCTACCTGTACCACTCCTGATATGTCGTTGCACTTACCAAAGCCCCCTACGGATGGGACTACCAGAGTCCCATGGTTCCCTATGTGTTGTGTCTCCAACAACGCCATTGTGAGAGATTCCCTCAAATACAATATAGTTGATGACTTGGACCAGTCCCCTACAACCATGTCTACTTTGGAAGTGCTTAAAACTTGTCCCTCACAACGTAAAGAGTTGTTTTCTATGATAGGTGTCGTTAATCCCTATGGTTCTAGGTTGATCACTTTCGACCTGGATCAAGGAGAACCCAGAATTTCATCATCTGTCACCTTCCAAGTTCTAGTCACAATACAGAATTTGGTGATCCATCGATGAATCATTGATGAGGGGGAATCCACCTGGGCTATGTTAGCCTTATTTTGGTAGAAAATCAGTTCCCCACCCTTAAACCTTCCAAAAATGCTCTTCACGCCTATGATGGTCACTCTACTCATCCCTAGGGATTTCATGAATGTCCCTATTGAGTTATACAACAAAAAAATGTTGATTGTCATTGAGGTTGTCAATGCCCAACCTGATTACAACCTTTTGCTAGGACGTAGTTACATGTATGCAATGCGAGTCGTTTCCTCTACCGTCTTTCGACTCTTAATGTTCCCTTATGATGGGAAGATCGTTACCATTGACCAAATGAAGTACTATGATCCGAAGGGGTCAGCCATGCTAGAACACATCCTTCCAACTATCCACACTGCCATCGATAGTGTGTCCATTCCATCCCAGTCTTTTGTTGGCCCGTGCTTGTTTTCCAACACTCCTATGATGGACACCTTTTTTTCCTTACCACCTCCACCTTCATCGACTAATATACCGAATCTATGCAATATCACTTCCAGTAATATTCTGACCTCCTCACAACCTCAGTCTCAACCCTAACCACAATCCTCCGGGATTTATTGGGGTTGATTCCCAGTCCACATAATTCCCTTCCTTTTTCCACTATCCGACATTATCAGCAATCCTATTATGACTACTCTCAACTTGCCTAAATTCACGTTGGGAATTCCTTTTTGGTAGCTTGATCCATCTACTCCACCCCTGACCCCCCATGTCATGTTGACTCTCGTCCATCCCATTGAGATGATGCCACACCCCCCTCCAATTCCACCAAAGACTACTCCTGTCTCTACTCATGCCCCTCCTCCTCCAAATAAGGCATGGGGAAAGGAAGCTAAAGCAACGACTAAACCACGACCAGCTCATACTATTCCTTTGTGTGAGGTCCAGGCCATACGACACAAAATTTTCCTAAGTTGCCTTTCCTTCACACCCACATAGACACTATAGATGAGACCAATGGCACCCGAGTAGTGGCCATCCCAAATCCACCAGTGGTTAAGAACAAGTCATTGTGAAACAACCATCCTTGTGTATTTTGTGGCTTATATGGTCACTATTACATGGGGACTTCACTTAGTGAACATCTCACATAGCACATGCGATCGTGGGATATTAAAGAATACCCTTAATTTCCATAGATATTGACCCAAAATATTTTGTTGAAACCCCCTCCTAATACTTAAAACCTCCTCCCCAACCGTTTTTATACCTCAAAACTTATAAACCACCCTACCCACCCCCACCTTAAACCCCTCATCCCCCCAATACCTGCAATATATTGGTTCAAATTTTAATAATTTTAAAACCCACAATATGAACTAATGTGTTAGGATATTGGACAACAAGTGAAGCCCCACTATTATCACCATTTCCCAGACTTACCTAAGTCTCTCCTTCACGACCTTCGAAAACACTCCCATGAATCTGACATTATTGTACTTGAGGAGATCCACCCTCTGGTTTCTTCCTTGCACACAACCAACACAATTTACACAATCTCCAGTTCCAGTAGTCCTTTCATCTCCCAAGTTGTAGAGGATCCCTCCGATCTGTCCACCCATTTTTTTACCAATGATGAGGAGATCCTTGAAGCTCTTTTTTCCCCTGAGTATCTGTGGGATCATATGCATCATCGCTCATTTTTTATCCCCAATGAGTCTCCTTCATCATCGGACCAGTACTTAGCCAAATCCAAAGACTTCATCCATGGAAAAGTAGATTGATTTAAGAACCCCATCCCAACACCCAATGCCTTTGAAGAGGGAAACATGGCTAACATTTCACCAACCATCAACGCTAGGCTATCAACCAAACTCGAGGTAGTTGAATATATTACACTCAAAGCATATTTCTCCCCTAAAGAAGTTGCTTCTTACAAAGCACTTTTTTAGGAATTTCATGATTTTTTCTCTTGGTCCTATATCAATATGCCTGGGCTTTATCCATATATCGTCAAACATTGTATCGACACATGGCCTGATGTTATGCCCGTATGCCAAAAGCAAAGACCCATTTACCTGTTAAATGCTCCATTCATCAAATCTGAGACTGAGAAACTGTGCAAAGCAAGTTTCATATACCCCATTTTGTATACCACTTGGGTTTCCAATCATGTTCCCATTAACAAAAAACAAGGTACCATTCGCATCTGTACTGACTTCCGTGACTTGAATTTGGCATGTCCCAAAGACAACTTCCCACTCTGTTCATTGACCAAATCATTGATTCCTATGTTGGCCATGAAATCTTTTCTTTCATGGATGGTTCTTCCGGTTATAACCAAATTCAAATCCAGAAAGAGGACCAGTACAAAACCGCTTTTACAACCCCCTGGGGCACGTTTGCATGTCGTGTCATGCCATTCGGTCTTAAAAATTTTGGAGCCACTTTTCAGTGGGCCATGATGTTATGCTTCCATGACCTTATCCACCTTATCTTGGTCTACCTAGACGACCTCATAGCTCGCTCTCAGAAGAGTTCACAACATCTAGAAGACTTACGTCAAGTCTTCTTGCGATGTCACAAATATAACATCTGCTTGAACCCTCTCAAGTGTGTGTTGTGTGTCCCTATCAGGTGTTTACTTGAGTTCATCATATCTCACAAAGGGATCACAGTGGATCCGTTGAAGGTTCAATCCATTTTGAATCTTCCTCCCCCACGTAGTTTGCGTCAACTCCAGAGTCTTCAAGGTAAGTCTAATTTCCTTCGTCGTTTCATTCTGGACTATGCAATAAAGGTCCATAGGTTCTTGCGCTTGCTCTATACCAACATTCCTTTTGTTTTGGATCAGCATGCGTAAGATGCCTTTGACGCATTGAAACAAGCTCTGACTTCCTCTCCATTGCTATCCCCTCCCAACTTCACCAAGGACTTTATCCTCTATGTTTCGGCATCCTAAAATTCCATCGCTGGAGTCTTGGTCCAAGAAGACAATGTTTGTCAAGAGCATGCGATCAATTATGTAATTCAGAAGCTTTTCAAACCCCCTTTATGCTACTTGCATGAAGAGAAGATGGCCCTCGCCATCATCTTTTCAGTTCAGAAGCTACACCATTACATCCTTTTGAGTTGCACTCAATTCGTGGTTGATTCTAACCCCACGAGGTATCTCTTGAGCCACTTCCTTGTCCAGGGGCATGCTTTCAAGTGGATCGTCATACTTAAGGAGTATGATCTGGAATTCATTGCCCCAAAGAGCACCAAATCTTTGGCGTTAGCCACCTTAATGACAGAATTCCCTTCAACGTCTGCTTCACCACCTATCACAATCACTCTTCCTGATGAATCCTCATTTTTCATCTATACGGAATACCCATGGTATGGGGGCATTATCCTATACCTACACACACAGAATTTTGGACCCCATCTTAGCCACAAAGATTGTCATCACATCTAGCACCAATATGCTCGATATATCCTCATTGGGGATGTCTTGTATCGTCGGGGCATCGATACCATATTACGTCATTGCCTCACCCATGATGAGGCTGAAAAAGTCCTAAATTAATGTCATAGTGGAGCTTGCAGTAGCGACCTCTCTAGGTTGGCCACCTCCCAAAATATTCTTCGTACTGGTTATTTCTGGCCCACCATCTTTGCCGATTGCATCCATGCAGTCAAACACTGTCACAACTTCCAGCTCTTTGCTCCAAAAGCAAGGACACCTCTCATGTTGTTACATCATGTTGTCATAGTTGGACCCTTTTGCAAATGGGTGATCAACTTCATGACCTATAATCCTCCCTCGGTCGGTGACCATATATACATCATTTTAGTCGTTGATTATTTCACCAAATGGGTCGAGGCCATGCTTATGTTCAACTGTAAGGCTGATACTATGACAGGGTTCTTTTTCAACCATGTCATTTCACATTTCGACATCCCCCAACAAATAGTCTCAGACCATGGTTCCCATTTTGAGGACACTGTTTAAACAGATATTTCCTCAATTTTGAAGTTTGAGCACCAGTATTCCTCCACTTATTACCCTTAGGGAAATGACCAAGTTGAGGTTTTCAACAAGATCCTCAAAACCATGCTCCAATAGATGGTAGACAAGCACAATTCCAACTGGCACCATATGCTATTCTCCGCCCTCTGGTCCTACCATACATCAACCAAAACCGCCACCAGTTTTACCCCCTTTCGCTTGGTCCATGGTGTGGAATTAGTGCTTCCCATCGAGTGCCAAATTTCATCGCTCCACCTTGCCGTCGAACTCCTCCCTGACACTTCACCGTTAGAACAACATATACTCATGCTTGAGAGAACCAATGAGAGACGTCATGCTGCTCTCCATATGATAGAAGCCAAGAGTCGGGCAAAGTCATGTCCACTCTCGCACCCTTAGCGAGGGAGATTTAGTCCTTGTATACGATCAGGCCAATGACAAGCTAGAAAAAGTAAATTTTGATTCCATGTGGTATGGCCCATATGTCATCCATTGGTGCCTAGGAAAGGGGGCATACATTCTTCCTGAATCTGATGGCCACCTCTTGAAGAATCCCCACAATGGGATCTACCTCAAGAGGTTCTATGCCTAAAGTCACCCAGCATGAGTACACTTGTGGCATAGTTTTCATTTTTTGTTGTTCACCCTTCTTATCATGATTCTTACAGTTTGTTTCCTTGGTTGTTCCAAACGGATCCTACCTCACCTCGCTACATTGGTTTTGCTGGCGATGCAAGTAGATGGTCTCCTAATCTCTCCTAGGTTGCGTGGGTTATTTATTTCCCGTCACATGAGTTGATCCATATCGACGGAATGTGTGTTGGTATTACTACCAACAACCAGGATCAGTACGATGGTGTTGTCAGTATCCTAGCCATTTCCCTCCACTTGGGTATTCATCACCTTGATGTCTTCTTAGAGTCCCAGCTACTTGTCTCCGAGTTGAATAAATGCTTACCGGGTACGTGATCTGTGTCTCTTTAGAAAGTTATTGTGCACTAGATATTTGGTTAGAAATTATGAATCCATTAAATTCATGCATGTTCCCAGAATTCTAAATAGTGTAGTAGACCAAATGGCTAATGACGTTCTAGAGTGGCATATCAATCATCGCATATAGGAAATAAACTGCATCGGGCATCATCATATAGTCATGCATACATATGTTATATACATCATATAGGCATCATCATCATATAAAAAGACTCATAAAAAAATCAGAAAAAGTACATAAAAATTCCATCCACGTGCATATATATATCATGTAATAATGTTCAGTAAAAAATGAGAAGCTCCACAAGATTTCTCGGTTGATCATACTTATAGTACAAAATTTCCAATGCGCCACTGCATTGGGGGGAAGCATCACTAGCTACTAGTCAGATTCATCCTACTCATACTCTAGGTCCATGTCCTCCTCTGTGTCTTCCTCATCTAAGTCCTCCTCCTCCTCCATAGGCACATCACTCTGTGTCATTTCTCTAACATGCTCAATAGTGACTACAATCCTCCTCATTAGGGGGATCCACTCTGTAGGATCATGGTGTCACGCGGCGATCAGGTCATCATCGAGATGCTGCCATCCATTTTCATTAACCCCATCCAACAAGTGCTCAATGAAGATTTGTAGTTATTCTATGCACTCCAGAGCCTCATATTCCCATGAGCAATTGGATCCAAACCCTCCACTGTGCCCCTACGCCTCTGATAGCCTACTAGAGGCTATGGTCCAATGTCTAAACATGCACACAGTATGTCATCATTATCTAAAACACACATAAACTAGATACCACTAAGCTAGTAAACTATATATGAATGCAACCACATAAATCATCATGTATACGTATCGTCGGGTCCCCAGACCTGGTCGGGTGGTCGAGGCATCTCTGGGTCTCCCCGGTAATCCATCCATGCATACGGGTAGTCCTCTATAAGGAATAGAAGCTATCTCCATTGTGAAAAAATATCTCAGGTGAAGAATTGGCCCACCAAGCCGCCTCCCTCCCTGATCATCATCTCGCTCCACCTTCTCATGTGAGGCTCGCGAGGTCCCCCCTCACGCACCGCCAGATGCGGTCATAGAGTAGGTAGTCACTCAAAAATGAATGAGCACAAGAACGAGAGGAAACAGAAATCCCATCCCACTAAACTAGAATGGTTCAGTGCATGCCAAACCTAAGTCAGGTACATCTGGACCCACCCAAAGTAGGTACCCCTTAGTGCACACTCCACCATCTGGAGCTGGACGCTTGAGATCTTGTGCAGTCCTAATGATCCTAGTATCCGCAACACCATCGTTGCTACAACTCAAGTCTCAAGACTCTCAATGTGCCACACCAGTATGTACGATGAGTGCATTCATGTAGAGGCATAGCAATGCCTCTCCCAGAGGTCGTCTAGTGACACCCCACATGAGAGCTTTGGCATAGTGTCACCGATCACACCCAACACGGGGAGCCTAGTTATAAAATGGATATCGAGGACCGTGATCTCGATCCACTCCTCCTAGATGATAAAAACACTCTACCTCCCAGTCCTATAAGCTCACCATATTGACCAGCAATAGCTTTTCTAAACACATGAGAGGGATATGGAAGAACTTCCATAACCCACACCGAGTAAAAAAATCCTCTACTACTCGATGATAATGGACCTTCCCTCAGAGGTTCCCAATATATCACTCTCGCCACACCACCCAAGGAATCTTGCACATACACACAATCCCTATCAGGTCTAGTCATGAACAAAAACTCATCCTCAGTTGAGTCGCTCCTGTTCGACATTTTTGTGTGACCCAAGTCACTCAAAAACCCTGAACGAGTGACTTGGTTGCTTCTATCTACTGAGCAGGTGTGACATGGGTCGTGCCTATCCCCTCGACAGGTGCCACTAGGTCGCACCTACTAGTGCGATACGAGTGACCTAGGTCGCTCCTTTTCTCTCGAAAAGGGTGACCTAGACCCAAGAACCCTTTGAGATTGGCACATGCCCCACAATGAGAAAAAACATAAAGTACACCAGTGAAAAAGACGAGTTCGACAAGATCTCTTACCTGCAAGTCACAGATCAAAAAAATGTTGGTCCAGTCAGAAGAAATTAGTAGTTAGGTTCTGAGGTCCTCCACTCCCACTCAGCACTGACTAGTGAAAATGACACATGTCATCTAGTCCCCCCTGTTTATAGCCCTCCATTTGGTCTAGTTCTTCTTCCCTGCACCACATAGTCATCCAGAGTCCGTTTGAGACCATGTTAGCACCATCTGGTTCAGTTTTCTTCCCTTTATATTTCGATGAGACCCTCACCTCATGCTCTCACTATGATTTTCCAGTCATATTCCTAGAAGTTGCCTCAATTTGTGTGCCATCATGTGAATCTCCCATTGTATGTATTGGCATGTTCACGAGCCATCTACTCCATCCATACTGCACAGTTGGCCTTAGTTTACCGCCATCCATCGTCCCGCAAGGAGGGCCCATTAGTGTTATGGATTTATTCCTCTCAACCATGTTCACAACATAACCTCTTTCCATATATCAAACACTTCCCCATTGCTTGATTGACCATTATGGAGTTTATGTTAAGCTCTTTTCTGACTCCTAAAAGAATGAAAAAGATCGCCAAGCATGCTTGCTTCCTTTCACGCTTGTTAAAGTATTTGAAAGGGCATCTATGTGGCCTCATTTATTTATTTTTTTAGACCGCATAGACTATTATAAGAAAAGGATCACCCTAGAACCTTCTAGCTGGGAACGTTTCCCGCTTTATCCTTTTATGTTTTCTCAAACATTGGGATAGTACTTTATGAAAAATATCATTATGGGCTGTCTTTAAGCTATTGTCTAGCCCTCTCATAAAGAAAATATTTTCGAGCAATCTTGGTTTCGTTCATGGTCGTAAAGTATTTGAAGGATCGTCTGGTCAGTAGAGGTTTATCCTTTTTCATCTTGGTTGGACTACCAAAGGTAAAGAATTATTCCTTCCCCAAATGTTGGGAGAGCTCTCCTTTGTATACTCTTATCCTTTTCCTGGCTTTGATCCGTAGGACCTCAACTTTAGTGCATTAAAAGTTTGTTGTAAAGGAATGCGTGCAATAGGTTAATTAAAGGAACAACCTTAACAGAAAATAAATGCTCAGAACAGAAATGAAAAAACAAAACTGATAAACAGATGCCAAGCAGAAAACACAGAACCAAAATCACAAACAGGAGTTGATAACGGAGTTCACCCCCCCTCCACTGGGCTACGTCTCCGGGTCCCTCTCCAATGGGAACCGATCCAATTAATGGCTTTAAAAAGGTACAAATGGTTCTGGACTCTGCAAATCAATTTCAGCAGTATGGACAAAAGTCTGCAAGACCTCTTCTCTGGAATAATACAAATTGGCTTTCAAAAGCAAGGAGAAGCCAAATAAAACAGAGAAGCCAGTCGACTCTTTACAATCACAGGAAATGGATATTAACAATAAAGTCTTCAAGACCTCCTCTCTGAAAGTTACACAACTGAACTTCAACAGACAAAAGAAGCCAAGTATAACTGAGAATAGTCGACTTCAAAAGGAACAACAAAATGCTCTCTAAAGCTTTTCATCACAGAGAAAACGCTGCACTGTGCTCCCAACGAACTGCGTCCCCCAATCCGAACGAAATCCTCTCTTTTATTACTCATCTTTGTCGTTACAAATGAGCCAAAAAGCTCAAAGAAATGCAACTGTTCACATCCTGAAACCATTGCCTTGGCTGTTCATATGCCTTTCGACGTTATCCCAGCTGTGGCATAACTGCCAAGAAAAGCTTTGCCAAGCTGTACACATTATGAAATCCTGCCACATCATGATGTTCCACCTGCCATGCCAAGGATCCGACCTCCGGAACCATACGTGAACTAAACTTTCGAAATTTTTAGTCAACCGTGCTTCGCCGTTGTGGAAGTGGATAAGCAACGGGCTCCGACGGTCTCAATCGGTTGTCGGCTGGTTTTCGAGTCAGAGGCTTTAGTCACTTTGGTTTCCGCAGTTGCAGATGGCGCACCACTTCTTTTTCCAATTTCGTCGAGTTATTTCGTCGATCTTTTAAGTTTTGGGCTTCCACCGTTGTGGCTGCCGGAAGCATTGTTCTTCCAATCAAGCTTGTGCCCATCATTGCTGCTGCCAAAAGCCTTTATATCTCCGTCGTTGCGGCTCCCGTTCCGCTTTCGACTTCTGATCCGTCTGACGTCCGTTAAGCTTCTATCGTTGCGGAAGGGGAAATGCTTGTGAGCCCCGCCATTGCGGAAGAGGAAAGGCTTCCGATCCCCGACGTTGCAGAAAGGGAAAAGCTTCCGACCGCCAATCATTATATTTTTTTTTTTCGTCCGGTTATCTCCGCGGACAAACTGATAGTTTGGCCGCCCGCCGTTGTGGACAGAGATGTGCTTCCAACCTATGATGTTGCAGAAAGAGTTCTCTTCCGACCTCCGATCTGCGTTTTTTTTCCGTTCGTTTTTTCCAACCACGCGGCTTCTATGAACCATGTACCATATTGGATCTTCAAAGAGGAATAATCCACCGGATCAATCCTCCCCATTGGAGAGATTTTGGACCACCAAAATCCTGAATTATTCTGCAAGTAAGTGAGGGTAAAGTTCCCTCACTTTACCAATCTCCATCCATCTTGCTTTGCTAGGATGCATCCCCTTCAGCCCCACTCGAAGGTACTTAGCATTCCCCCTTCATGAAGTCCTTATATTTCTGTCAAGAATAGCATCATCCTGCAACTCTCTCATATGTTCAGGTGCCAAATCATCTATTGAAGGAATCTGTATGCTAATTTCTTCATCCATGATCATAGGAGGCTCATACAGTTTAAGATTCTCAACATTGAAAACTAAATAAATTTGCATGTATGGAGGTAAATTCAAGCGAAAAGCACTAGTACTAATCTTTTCCAAGATCTCAAAAGGACCAAACCTAATAGGTTTAATCTTTTTACCTTCACCTTTAATCCTTTCTTTGGTGATATGTAACCAAACTCGGTCACCAACCTGAAATTGATGATCAATTCGATGCTTGTCATGCCTAGCCTTGTACTTCACCTGGCTCTTCTCCAACTGTTCTTGAACTACCTGTTGTACTGCTTGGATTCTCTGAATGAACTTTAAATCTTTATTTGCATCATGATGTCCATCCACTGCATCTTTGCCAAAAGAGAAGTCCATCGGTGTTTTTGGCAGATAACCAAAACAAGTTTCAAAAGGAGATTTCTTCGTGGAAGAATGAACTGCATGATTGTAAGCATGTTATATATACTGCAATTGCTCATCCCAAAGTTTAGGATTCTTAATACAATATCCCCTGAGCAGCTGAACCACTGTTCTGTTCACTACCTCTGTTTGCCGATCGGTCTGTGGATGAAAAGTTGTACTTTTCTTTAGTTTGGTATCCATAAGCTCCCATAAGGTTGACCAGAATTTTCCCAAGAACCAGGAATCTCGATCAGATATAATAGACATGGGCAGCCCAAAATGTACCCAAACATTTTAAAAGAATAAAAGAGCTATTTGTTCAGCAGTGATCTGCTTGTTACATGGCATCAAGATACACATTTTGCTGAATCTATCCACAACAACATATGGGTAATCATGCCCTTTTCTAGACACAGGTAGTCCTCCTACAAAGTCCATAGAAATGCTTTCCCAAGGACGAGAAGAAACTGGAAGAGGAGTGTACAAACCCAATTTCCTATTGCTAGGCTTACTTGTTGCACACATAACACAACCTCTTATATATTTAGCTACAGTTTCTTGCATTTGAGGCCATTAACAGTGATTCTGCAATACAGACAATGTTTTACTTACACCAAAATGTCCTGCAATCAATGAACTTTGTGCTTCTCGAACCACATGCACTCTCTCTTTTTCTGGAATACAGAGTTTACCAAGATGATACAAGAGCTGATTATGCACATAATAGTTCTCTTCCTATTTACCATGTATTAGTGATGCATATACTTCCTTAAAATCTTTATCTTCTGCATACTGTTCAATATAACTTTCATGTGTTAATGAACATGTCTGCTACTTTATTATGAATTCCCTTTTTGTACTTAATTACGAGATGAAACTGTTGTAAGAACCCCATCCACCTTAAATGCCTACTTTGTTGTATTTTAGTTTGAGATTGTAAATATTGAAGTGGCTGATGATCAGTATGTATGACTGTCTCTTTTCCCATGATATAATGTTTCCACTTCTTCACACTCTGTACTAAAGCATGCAATTCTTTGTCATAGTTCGGATAGTTACTTACCACAGTAGAGAATGTTTCTAAATGGTAATAGACTGGCTTCCTTCCTTGCATCAAAACTGCTCCCATGGCAAACCCGCTAGCATCGGTTTCAATCTCAAATGGCTGCTACAAATCTGGCAATGTCAGAACTGGTGCGGTGCTAATTCTTTCCTTCAAAGTGTCAAAGGCTCTCTGATGCTTGCCTCCCCACTGGAAAATTTCTTTAATGCTTGTCAACACATGTAATGGAGCAGCAATGGAAGAAAACCCAGAAATGAATTTCCTCCAATACTGAACCGCACCCAGAAAACTTCTGATTTCAGTAACGGTGTTAGGCCGTGGCTAGTTTACAATGACAGCAACCTTGGCTGGGTCCACTCGCAGGTGGCCTCCACCAATGATATGGCCTAGATATACTAAATAAGTTTTAGCAAATTCACATTTAGACATTTTTACATAAAGCTTTTCCTTTCTCAGTACATCTAAAATTTTCTTCACATGTACAACATGCTCTTCCCAAGTTTTGCTAAACACAAGGATATCATCTAGATATACAATTACAATATCATCAATGAATGAACGAAAGACATCATTCATGACCCGCATGAAAGTAGCCGGCACGTTACAAAGCCCAAAAGGCATTACAAGCCATTCATACAAACCCTGTTTCATCTTAAAAGCTGTTTTCCAAGCATCATGCTCAGCAACACGGATTTGATGATACCCACTATGCAAATCCAATTTTGTAAAGTAAGTTGCATGTTTCAACTGATCAAGAAAATCATCAATACGAGGAAGAGGATACATGTTTTTAATGGTGATTTTGTTAAGGGCCCTGTAGTCGATACACATCCTCCACGACCCATCCTTCTTTGGAACCAAGACTATGGGAGAGCCACAAGGAGAAGTGCTGGGACGGATGACCCCCTTCTCAATCAGCTCCTGAACCTGCTTCTTGATCTCCTCATTCTGCATTACAAACATTCAGTACATGGCTATGTTCGGGAGTGGCACATCCTGCTGCAAATGTATCTCATGTTGAATCTCTCTCTTCGGTGGTAACCCCTTCGGATCTTGAAACAAATCATCATACTCAGAAATGATGTCAATTAGTTCAGATTTATGCTTAGGGTCACATTCTTCAAAAGATTTAGAGACTTCATCATTTTTCATCTTAACCATCATCAACACAAAGTTCTTACTAGCATTTACCAACCTCTTCATTTGTCCTGCAGAGATTATTGCTAGATTGGTTTTTATCTTATGTGCTCATACAATATATTCCATACCTTCTTTAAAAAGATGATACTTATTCTGATCTCTATAAAAGACTGCTTTTTGGTCATACAAATATGGACTCCCAAGTACAATTCCACAAATGTCAAGTGGCACTACATCCAATTCTACCTCATCCCTAAACTTTTCAGTAATTGCAAATTTTAATACACATTTCCTTGTAACTTGCAATCGTGTATCATTAGTAACCCAACCTAGAGGATAGGGATTTTCATGAGGTACAGTAACTAAATGCAATTTCTTAACCACTTCTTCTGATATCATATTTACTTGTGAACCACTATCAAACAATGTATCAATCTTTGTGTGCTTTGCAATGACACGAACATGAAACAGTGCACTTCTATCTTTATCATTTTGCTTAGAAGTAGATGGCAGACTTGTACTTGCACTAGAACTTGATTGTGCATCAATGGGAAGTGAGGTATTTTTATCCTTACCTTGGATTCCGACAGCTATAACCTTTGTTTCATCACCTGAGTCGGATCCCAAGTCTTGAACAACTGCTGCAGTAGCTTTTGCTTTTCCTTTGTCTTTTTTTCCTCTGTACTTCTTTGGCTTTAACTTCAGATGAAGTTTCCAACACTTGGAGACATCATGTCCCTTCTGACAATGCGAACACATAGGCTTTTCACCCTCTTTCTTAACAGTAGCCATCTTCTTTTTCCCCTTATCTTTACCTTTTGATTTGCTGTCAGATTTAAATGAATTCTTCACAAAAGTATCATTAGCATGCTTACCCCTAGCTTCTAAGTGGGTAGCTTGAACACATACATCATCTAAATTACTGGGATTAAACATCAACAAGGTATGTTTCAAATAAGAATGCATGCCACCAATGTACTTAAGAAGAGTTTCCTGTGTATCTAACGGAACATTCAATGCAATAGCCCTCTTTCTGAATTCATGAGTATAATCTTGGATGCTTTGTCCTTTATCTTGTCTAAACATTTTCCAATTCATGGTTAATTGCTGCATGTGACCTAAAGGATAAAATTGCTTCCTCAATACTTCAATGAATTCATTCCAAACTGAAATAATTTTACAATTCTTTCTA
>LPNX010663582.1:137903-188765 GCA_001517045.1 Pseudotsuga menziesii | reverse complement strand
CTCATAAAAGCCTCTAGAAACTCAGTTTCAGAAATGATAGGTTTTTCCCGTTCAGTATGTCCTTCTTCTTCCCCTCGTGGAGAAGACATGGTTCTTGAGAATGTTCTGCTAGAGCCAATCTCAGGATCTCCTTCAACTAATTCTCCTTCACCAAGCTTTAACCTGGACCTGGTAAGCATTCACAAACTTGCACAACAGTCAACCAGCTCTGATACCATAATATGATCCATAGGACCTCAACTTTAGTGCATTAAAAGTTTGTTGTAAAGGAATGTGTGCAACAGGTTAATTAAAGGAACAACCTTAACAGAAAATAAATGCTCAGAATAGAAATGAAAAAACAAGACTGATAAATAGATGCCAAGCAAAAAACACAGAACCAGAATCGCAAGCAGGAGTTGATAACAGAGTTCACCCCCCCCCTCCACTGGGCTACGTCTCCGGGTCCCTCTCTAATGGGAACCAATCCAATTAATGGCTTTAAAATGGTACAAATGGTTTTGGACTCTGCAAATCAATTTCAGCAGTATGGACAAAAGTCTACAAGACCTCTTCTCTGGAATAATACAAATTGGCTTTCAAAAGCAAGGAGAAGCCAAATAAAACAGAGAAGACAGTCGACTCTTTACAATCATGAGAATTGGATATTAACAGTAAAGTCTTCAGGACCTCCTCTCTGAAAGTTACACAACTGGACTTCAACAGACAAAAGAAGCCAAGTATAACTGAGAATAGTCAACTTCAAAAGGAACAGCAAAATGCTCTCTGAAGCTTTTCATCACAGAGAAAACACTGCACTGTGCTCCCAACGAACTGCGTCCCCCAATCTGAACGAAATCCTCTCTTTTATTACTCATCTTTGCCGTTACAAATGAGCAAAAACGCTCAAAGAAATGCGACTGTTCAGATCCAGAAACCATTGCCTCGGCTGTTCATATGCCTTTCGACGTTATCCCAGCTATGGCATAACTGCCAAGAAAAGATTTGCCAAGCTGTACACATTATGAAATCCTGCCACATCATGATGTTCCACCTTCCATGCCAAGGATCCGACCTCCGGAACCATATGTGAACTAAACTTTTGGAAGTTTTAGTCAACCGTGCTTCGCCGTTGCGGAAGAGGATAAGCAACGGGCTCCGACGGTCTCAATCGGCTGTCGGCTGGTTTTCGAGTCGGAGGCTTTAGTCACTTTGGTTTCCGCAGTTCCGGATGGCGCACCACTTCTTTTTCCGATTCCGTCGAGTTATTTCTCCGATATTTTAAGTTTTGGGCTTCCGCCGTTGCGGCTTCCGGAAGCATTGTTCTTCCGATCAAGCTTGTGCCCATCGTTGCGGCTGCCGGAAGCCTTTATATCTCCGCCGTTGTGGCTCCCATTCCTCTTTCGAATTCCGATCCATCTGACGTCTGTTAAGCTTCCGCCGTTGTGGAAGGGGAAATGCTTGTGAGCCCCGCCATTGCGGAAGAGGAAAGGCTTCTGATCCTCAACGTTGCAGAAAGGGAAAAGCTTCCAACCGCCAATCCTTATATATATTTTTTTTCCATCTGGTTATCTCTACGGACAAACTAATAGTTTCGCTGTCTGCCGTTGCGGACAAAGATGTGCTTCCAACCTCCGATGTTGCGGAAAGAGTTCTCTTTCAACCTCCGATCTGCGTGTTTTTGCCGTCCGTTTTTTCCAACCACGCGGCTTCTATGAACCATGTACCATATTGGATCTTTAAAGAGGAATAATCCATCGGATCAGGATTAGGAGACTATTAATGAAAAAGATATCACACTGGAGTCTTCTTCATGTTTTCAGACTCTCTAATAATGAAAACACCAACGAGCATTTACTTTCTCGGGCTCATTAAAAATCCTCAAGATTGTGTCATATCGAGGTTACTTATATCCCTTCTTTGTTCTCCTTAAATTATGTTGAAGGCCCAAATGGTGCCTTTAGGTGCCAACACATATGATATCACAGTATGGCATCTTCTTGCCATTGCATCTCCTTTGTTCAGAGTATTCTACAATGAGTCTTCCTTTGATCTCTTGGATACCACTAGTCCAGTTACCTCCCTTAGTATTTCTCGTTGCAGTTATCTTCTCGGTATTACAACTATGATCCCTTTCCCTTCAGTCGGTTCCATTTGCTACCAAGTCAGCCCCTCTGTCATACTCTGAAAAAAGAAATTTTGAGTCCCCCGTACTCCCTTGCCCCTATTCCCCAATTCAATGTGTCATTCCCAATATTGTTCCACATATTTGGTTATTCCCCTCGTAGTTCTAGTTAAGGAAACGCCATTTCCTTGATTAGTTGCAGGTATCCCCCTATCGATGTCAACACATATATTTATAGAGGATAGACACAGAGGTACCTGTATCCTGGTTTCATCCACCTTGTTGATGAGTTTCTTAGACCACCTGAAAGGAGTCATTAGTTCCTTTCAAGTTGGTTGTGTCTTACGTGCTCGACTTCAGCTACATCATCGTACTATTGAGATTCATACAGGGTATTGGTCCGTTCATTATTTGGTCGAAGACCTCGGTTGTCACATAACTCTAGCACATTGGTGAGTCTACGTATGGGACCCATACAATCTCAAGTCCCTTGTGATTTCCGGGATACGTTGGCAACAGTGTTCGGGAGATTCCAGTGTTATGCTTCCATGTATCTCCAGTACTTGATGCTATATATTGCACCACAGAGATTCTGACTCTCACTCATTGATTCCCTCTAGTTATGTACACTTCCAGATCTAGTAGAGCATCAGTTGTGATGATATTGCATTCCTTGACAATGCCATTGTTTCTATGTATCAATTCTTCAGATCATCATTGTATTCATCCTCCCATTGAGGCCAACATTATGTATCATCGTTTGTATATGTATTGATAGGCTCCCATTTTTTGAGCCTTGATCCCATTATTTATTCTTTTGGCATTGTTATGAACATGGGTATTCCCACCTAGTCCATATGCATGTGACACATTATATGTATCTCATCCATTTTTTAGAACCAATAAAAAACAAAAAGCCACCATAATTCGAATGAGGAAGGTCCACTTCTCTGCAGGTCTCTCCAGACTCTCCACTGTTGTCACCATTATTCCCATGATCCTATGATGTCTATCAATCATACGATGAGCTCCTTCTCTCACACATCATGGGACAATCTGTTAACACTAAAAAGTGTTCACCTATCTCTCCATGGTCTAAGTCATATACATACATCATATTCCCACCATATTTCCATTACTTTTGAACTTCACAATTGTATTTCCACAAAAAATGGTCTAAAACACCATTATTCATTCCCATAAATGTAAGGATAGTGAGAATTAATTATGGTTTATCCCCAATTTCTCCCAAAAAGGGTCAAAACCCCTAAAAACTGAGAAAGGGTCAAAATACCATAGATAAATACCATGGGCAATAAAATACCATGGGTTAAAAACCCCTAAGACCATACTATAAATACATTGTGAAGGGCTCTCCCAAAAGACCTTTTCATTCACTTGTGGTTACGTTGTGCCATTTTGCTCTCAAACATACCAAATACTTTCATGCCATTATTCTCATTTCCACGCCATTTCCCATAGTGTACGTTGAGATCTATTTGTACCCACTTTGGATCCATCCCCCATTTGACAACTGTCCATGGAGAAGACTAAAAAACCAACCCGTGGAGTTGTGGAACCACTTCCAATGACGGCTACGGTGACCCATCTTGCAAGAAAAATGTATTTTGTGTTTATTTTATGCAATAGTTAGTTTATATATGAAAAAATCCCTGAAAAATATTTGTTATTGTTGTTGCTATATTTGTCTAGTTTTTTTATTCCATTGAACTCTACCTTATGATCTCATCGATCTAAGGTTGGTGCATCTACATGTAATAGGGTAGAAATACCCATTACAACAACACAGATTAAACAAGGAACCCGACAATCATAGAGATCCCAAACCTCACTACCAAGCAAAACAAATTTTGTGAAATACTGTAAATGTAATTGGTAAAGTAAAAAGCCTCATGATAGTCCGAAAATTGGTAAAGTATAGGCCAGTTGTTTCCCACCACAAACCTCAGGATAATCAATGTAAATGATGGGCATCAAAACCTTTTCAAGGCTAGGTTTATTTTGTTTGTAATTCAAAACTTTAGAGTAAGGCTAGAACTTTTTCTAGCTCTTAGAGTAAGGTTAGAAGTAGTAAGGTTAGAACTAGCTCTTAGTTCATGCAATGACCAAAATACAACCAATGCTTAGAAGACCTGCAATTGAACGGAAATGAAGTTAGTGTAATGCTAAGTAAGTCGCTAGTTTAACGCCTATGTCATATCCACAAAAAAACAAAGAGACGTGCACCATGAATAATATCATATTAACCATGAACCATACCTTAAAGATGAAGAGCTGAGATTTTAAGTCACCTTGGTCTTAGAGAGGAACTTTTACTTAGTAAACATTTAATGTGTGTGTGTGTGTGTGTGTGTGTGTGTGTGTGTGTGTGTGTGTGTGTGATGTTTATGTTATTTAGGTTTATTTCAAATGGTATCAGAGCGTGGTTGTAACGGTAGGAGGTTATTTAATTAATTATGGATTTTCATAAATTAACAAAATGAGTAGTTGCTCTTCACAGAGAATCACCAATGGCTGAACGAGAGCAAATCATGGAAGAAAAGCCAGTACCCCAGGGTATGTAGGTACTGGTAAATGCAAGTTTATGCGTCGAATTGGAGGCAAAACTTAACGCTAAAATACAATTAGAAATGTTAGAAACTATGAGAAATTTGAAGGCTGACTTAAATAGCCTTAAGGCGGATAATGTTAAACTAATGAATGCCAAATCAGACCAGGAAGATATCAATGGATTAATTTTAAAAATTTTAACATACCAAGCACCATAGAAAAATAATGTTCAGAACACTTGTAGTACGCGGAAGAAAATAAAGGAAAATACAAAGAGCTGCGGTAGTGAAGAAACCACCAACAATATCTGAATGATATCCATAGAATTAAAGAAACACGATGAAATAAAATATAAGAAACAAAAATGAATATCTATGGAACTACAAGGGGAATTTAAGAAATTAAAACCACCAATGTTTGATGGGGAATCTGAAGAGGTTGCGAAGGCTTGGTTATTAATTATTAAGTGATTTTTTCAAGTATACAGTTATGATGATAACTTGAGGGAACATTTGGTTATTTTCCAATTGAGTGGGAAAGCTACCCTGTGGTGTCAAGAAGCGAAAAGCTTAAATAACATATGCAACAAAGAGTTAATTTAGAAGTTTTTAGAAACTATTTAAAAAGAAATACATGTCAGAACAATATTATGGTGAAAAAACCAAAGAATTTAATGACCTGCGGTTGGGACAATTAACTATGGAGGATTTCATAACAAAATTTATCAATCTAAAATGTTATGTACCATACTTGAAGGATGAAAAAGAAAAAGTATATTGGTTCATCAATTGCCTAACTCTATCTTATAAGGATAAAATTGAATTTTATATGCCCAAGACCATGGATGAAGCAATCAGGAAGGATAAAATTTGCTACCTTTTGTTTAAACAAATATTTGAACTAAGTAGGACTTGGCAAAACAAAAATAACAAAAATAGGGATCAGCGTAAGAAGGGATTTAAACCTTCCCCTTTTAGGAAAGGAACCAAGAGTTATTCCGATAACAATTATAACAGGTCAGATTCAAACATAAACAATGGAATAAAAGGTGTTGGAACTTTTAGTAGCAGAGGAAATAACAACACAAAATAAATTAAATGTTGGGTCTATAATGGATCTCATTTGTACATAAACTTACCTCACAATCCTAACAAAAAAATGGCTCCCTTGAATACGTTACAAGAATCTTTTACGTTCAACGACATAGCCAAGAATATACATAGAATTAATGCTGCTATGAAATACTGGCAAGCAGATCATCAATCTACTATGTTGGGAGTAGAAGGTAAAATCTTGAATACACATGTTTCCATTCTTATTGACTCATGAGCTAGTTTAAGTTACATTGCACCAAGAGTAGTTGAGAAATGTAAACTTCTAAAAGAAAAAGAAAAAAATACATGGTTGGTACAATTAGCAATAGGATTAAAGAGGAAAGTTATAGAGTTGGTAATAGATTGTAAGCTGAGTTTTAATGAAATGAATACAACGATCAACTTAAATATACTTCCTTTAGGATCATATGACATCTTAATCGGTATGGATTGGTTATAATCTCATAAAACCATTATTAATTGTTTGCATAAAAGTTTTGATTGTATTGATGATGAAGGAAAGTACCATACTATAAAGGAAATTTATAGACCTATATCTACATGACAAATCTTAGTGGTACAACTCAAGAAGTGTATTAGGAAGGAATGTCAACTTTATGCCTAGTAAAATTGTGGATACTGAAACTGAAAATCCGAAAAAAATATTGGAGAAATTCCCTATCCTTAAGGAATTTTAGGATGTGTTTCCTGATGAGATGCCAAGATTGTCTCCTATGATATATTTAGAAATTACCGGTGTTTAGGATAATACAACCTTATAAACTAGGGTCTCTGGGGTTACCAATGTACTAAAGTAACTTGTAGACAATCAGCCATTGAATAAATTGACAGAGAAATAGGGAATAAATTAGGCATACCTTGCTTATGACGGTTGATCCTAGCTTTATTCTTCACTTCAAGTTTCTTCCACAGCTTCTAGGGAATCTCCAACACCTGCAAAGAGTAATATCTTTCCTGCGATATCTTATATTGTAATGTCCCTGGTTTCGACCCGTCTGCATGATGTATATATTGTAATTAATCGTGGTGAGGAGCTCAAGGAAAAAGCCCCACCATTGATTTTGTTGTGTATGTTTCAGAAATGGGGGATAATTGCCGATGGTATGCTGTGCTATAAGGCACATTATAATTCGGCATCATGTAAATACGCACATCAATTAAAAATAAACCACAACTAGCTACGGCAGTGCAACGTTGAATGAAAAGGGCATGGTTCCAAAGGATAAGGGGTGGGGGAAAAACCCAAGTTTTGTCACCTTGTTGATTTTCCATCTTCCCTTGTCAACCTCTTTAATGTTTTGTTGGGCAGCTAAGGAGTAATGGCTGTTGGTGGTTGAGGCAGTTAATGCCTTTGGGAGTGGGGTGGCAGGACTGACAGTCCTTTGCCCACCTGCCCACTCCACCCACATCTGCCCATTCTTCTCCCTCACGCAGTCTTCCCTGGCCGGTTCACTCTCACCACGATTTGGGTCTGATCCTCCTCATGCATAGGCTCTGGGCGGTTGTGGTCTCACGTAGACATTCATCTTCCCCTCCACGAGTTGCTGAGCACCCGCTGACTGCAAATTCGCGTCCTCTCCATTGCTGTGCATTCTCATGAAAAGGGATTCCTTCCCGTTTTTTTATTCATGCACTGGATTTTGCCAGATTTACCCATGCTACAGTTTTATTCTGCGGATTTGTGGATAGTGTGGCTGTATCCCTCACTCACGGGACGATTATGGGTTTTGCATTGTTGCTCACGCTCACCCACAGGCTGGGAGACTGTGATTTCTTCCCCAACTCGGTCTGTATATGTTTTCTTGGTGATTTCGTTGCCCAGGACAGGCTGTGTTTTCCCACGTTGTTGGTTGTGGTTGTTGTGGTCTTCCTTACATGCTGGGGACTGTTGTAAATTCGCCTGAGAGTCATTTTGGCCACGATAGGGCCAATAATGACCCAGAATTCGTTTTCCATGTTTAAGCTGTGGCAGCTAGGTAATTGCCTAAGTGCAATGGTTAGTCTTCGGACTGTGCTGGCTTGGCTTGTTTGTTGAAAGCCTGTGAAACCCATTTGTGTTGGTTTGTTGTTTATGTTCCCTTGGCTATGTATAATCCTGCAATTGACCCTTATTCCGGAGGAACCATGCCCAGCTCAGGGGTGGCAGTGTGCTGAGAGATTGATGAGCACGCTGGCCTATGGTTGGGTGGAACGTTGCAGCGACGTAGCTGGTTGCGGGTGAAGTCTTCATCAATAGATAAGTGTTGCTGTCTATATTCCATCTCTGTATATATATTGATGTCAATTAATGAACATGTGGAATGCTGGTTATGAATATGTTTCCTTCCGCTGAAGGTTGATTTATTATGCATCTGTGTGTGCCTATAAGTTTTAAGTTCAGCATTTGATTTATGTCAATGTTCATGGGGCTGTTTGCCCGGTTGTGTTGATGTGTTCGTCGCGTCCTCTTCGCCGGTTGAGGGTTGGGGATGTGACATATATATTATATAGATGATAAATGAAACAATATGCTTGTGATGAAATAACAAGACAATTCATAAATCATAATACATAAAAGTGCAAAGACACAACATTGGAAGAAAGACTATCTTTGTTGATAAACAAGTGAGGTGATATTACAACCAACATCTAATACAAGTACTCTTCATCTAGCCAAGGACACCGAGTTCTACTGCTCCCAGATATCTAAAGGAAAACCACGAGCATAACTTTTCTCTCCAATTGATGATGTTTAGCCTCAACCCCTACCCTCTATTTATAAATGAGGAAAGAGATAGGTTACGAAGGTTGAGATGGTTGGGGAAGTTGGGATAGTTATGACTAAGGTTACAAAATTAATCAAGGTTTATGCTGGATATATATACACCATGTGTGAATTCATTTTTACCAAGTTGAATATTTTCTTATAAATGTAAAATGGAACATGAGATTGCATGAGTGATTGATATGAAGCGATTGATGGGTTTAGTCAATATAGTAAACTTGTTGAAAATGCAAAGAACTATAGCATATGTTTGTTTATGAATGTAAAATGAAGCATGGGATTGTATGAGCAATTTATATGGAGAAATTGATGGGTTTGGTCAATATAATAAACATATCTTTTTCCACCATTTATTTTATTCTTATATATATAATGAGTAATGGTATATTTTGTAATATTTGTATTTGATATTGTTTGGGAGTTTCAAAAAATTTCACTTATAGACCATAAATTACTGGTATAATATTAGATTGGGTATTTATTGTTAGCTCTAGAGAACTCCATCTCAAAAACTATACCAACCTTGAAGATACAAAACATGAAAAAATTAAAGTGAATGTGCTTGTGAGGAGGATATAATACCTCATCTTCCTAAGATTCTATCTAGATGAACATATCTTCTTATGAATCAACAACCCCTTTTCCTAGTTCATCAAACATAGAGTTGTTTTCTATGAAAACATATGCGACGTAGGAAAGTTTTGTGAAAGGGGTCATAATTTCAGTTATTTAATGAATTGCAACCTTTGAGAAGACAATTGGAAGCCCCCATTTATCCATTACATAAATTTTTAAAGTCCAAAAGTTGCAATTTTCCATTGTTGGAGTAACAATACAAAATGACTAACATAAATGACTAATTCATATTCTTCTAGCTAGTCATTTTTTCATGCCGTGACTAAATTAGTCATTTATGTTAGTCATTTTTAACTCTATCACTTATTATCTAGTCATATTTGTTAATTGGTGACTAAATTAGTTGTTAATTTTAGTTGTTTATAGTTCGGTCAATCAAAATTGCTCATATTTAGTAGTAAATCACTTGAAAAACTAGTGGTGACTAGAATTTTTAGTCACATAGTAGCTAATTCCTCATTTTGTACTAGTGAACCAACTTTATTACATCATTTTCATACTATATATATATATATTTCATATCCAAGATTAATAACAAGAGATCGAGAATTGAAAACATATCATAGATGGAAAGATATGAAACCTAAAACATAGGATAGTTGTTGAATATATAAGCCTTTGAATAAAATATAACTTTGATTTATTGTTCTAGAAGTCTGGAAGCAGTTACTAATCCTTAACAAATGCTCTGCCATCTGTATGTTCCCTATAGAACCCTAAAGTTGATAAGTGCCATGAAAATATGGAATATGTGATTAACATCTTGGATTGAAATACATCAATTAGTTAGAAAATTACTTGAATAGATGCTAACGATACTGATATTCCTCATTTTTTTTCGAGTATGCAATAAACCATGAAATTTGGAATATTGAAAATCCCTTACCACATATGATTTGACTGCTTGAAAATGCTCATCGATCTCCCTAAATATTTGCAGTTGACATGTGAGAGATATGAAATCTTTGGGTAAGTCTTAGTCACAACAGAAATGTGTTAGGTGTTGAATATATTCCAAATTGCATCATCATGCATGTGTTTGTACTTGAACATATCCATTCTCTTTATCAATTCCACTTTTGAGGGAGTATTGGTTTAAGTAAATACTCTAAATGAAAACATCAACGAAGGTGAAATATTAATACCCCAAATAATTGAGGAAGCTGGCATATAAATTCATGGGTTCAATGAGCATAAATATTCACAAAGAATGCCAAATGACATTGGTAGAGCACACTGAATGAGATAGATGCTTGTGGAACAATTCAATTCCTCTCTATCCAATATAGTCTCGAGACCAACAAAGTAAACCTGGCATCTGGGTGTTTACCCTTGAACAAATACACTTGAACTTCAACTTGGAATTGTGTATCGATGCTCAATAATACATAATACCTTCTACAACTTACCTTACATCTACATCATTTCTACCATCAAATAATTTCTCAACATGTGCTTCAAGTTGTGCATCTTGCATGTCTAATATCCATCAAATGTGTAGGCCCTAGTACCAACATTGTTCAAAACTCCTAACTGCTATCGTGTACAATTCAAAGTTCCACAATGCACTTTTCGTGCCTTGGTAAATTGTTGTTCATAATAAATTATCTCTTGTTAGCTACAAGCTTTGCCTCGGGCACTTAACATTTGACTTTGTTGTTTTTCATAATGGAGTTAATCCTATAATCTTTAGGAACAAATATATTTATTTTTATATATATCCAAGAGTTTACAACTTATATCAACGGGTAGAGAATTTCATGCCTTCCTCGTGGGCCTTCCCTCGATGAACTTTGTCACTTGGACTCGGCTTCTACCTTGGTGATGTTTGGTAATTTAAAATTCCATTAACTTGGAGTAGTGGGCTTGATGATTACTGACCCATTTTTTTTCGCAAAATCAAACAAAAAGGCAATTTATAACTTAAAGCTTTTATAATAAAATAAATATAAAGCATTATTTTAAAATTATATATAATAATTTTGAGTAAATTTTTTATCAAATTTATTTATTATTTTTTCTCTTTTATACTTTTAAATTAAAGGGTGAGGTAATAGCATTTTGAATAACAATTTGGACTTTGACTCATGGAGTCTTGAATTAGAAAGGTAGTGGTAGATTATATGACTTATCAAGTTAGAAGGTTTGATATCAGGAGAATTGATTAGGATGACTGGAACATTCATGGATTTTTCAAGAATGAAAATTAGCGTTTCTCTTTACATGCATGTTGTCAAAAACTAAAAATTTTGACGTGTAAATTTTAGTGCTAACATAATGATCAACAATAGTGGAGTCTAGCTTATTGTATCTAGCCACTAGATATTTCTCAAGGAGTTCCAAATGAACTACATTAGCAATTCCTTGACCAAGTGGCCCAGTTGTGACTTCCATACCAGGAGTCTCAAAATTCTCAGGATGTCTTGGCATTTTGCTCTCCCACTGACGGAATCTCTTCAAATCCTTCCTTCACGCTATTGAACCCAGCCATGTGCAAGAGAGCGTATTGCAACATACACTAGTGTCCATTGTTAAGCACAGACTGATCCCAGTTGAACCAATAGGGATTCTTGGGATTGTACTTCATGAACTCATCATATAATATATGACTTGTTGGGGTGCACCCCATGGGAAACCCTAGGTTCTTGGTATTGGCCTTCTCAACGAAATCGATGGCCAGAAAATGAATGGTATTGATTGATTTCTCAACCAAGGTAATGTTGGCGGTATCTAGAGTCTCAATTGTAGCAACCCTAACGACCTTGGGGATTGATGATCTTAGGCACCAATGGGAGGGGATTCTTAAAGAGAAAGTAGCCTCACCATGTGACCAAAGAAACTTTGTTTCCATACTCAAATTGTTTTCCTCGTGGGAGTTTCAAATTATTCAAACACTGATTGGAAACAAAATCATCCCCTACTCTCCAGTCTTTTCACATTTTGATGCATTCCACTAAAATTAGAGTGCATTTTTAGAGTAAGAGGTAGTGAAAATGCCTTTGAATGGAGGATTGTAATGGATTCCTTGCTTCAAAGCCACCATATATTCCTTGTTTCCACATTTAATGATAAATTTCTTCTTCGTCCCTTCGGGACCAACAATATAGATTTGCAATTAATTTTAAGGGCTTGCTTTCTAATTATGAAATCCTTGAATACATTATTAAATCCTCAAAAACCATTACGACTTAAGTCGAGACTGATATTTATTATAATAGTTCATTTTTGTGTGTTAATTCTTGACATTGTGTCAATAAAGAACTTAGTTTATATATGGATTGTGATGAACACCCTTTTTGAGTGGCTTGAGTTAATAAAATATTGCACTATTTTTATTCATGATAAGATGCCCATAGGTTTAGAAATGCCTATGAGAGTTCTGAGCTTGTTTCACTATTGATTATTTATATAAGTCTTTCATATAAGATATTTTTATTTGAAGGGGTCAAAACCCTATGGTTTCGCCATATTTGAACTTTCAAATTTTCAATAGCATTCATTATAATCTTGATATTTGTTATGGCCTTGCTAACTTGTTCTTTATGTTCTTTCTAATTTATTTGATTCTTCAAAAGTCGCCATTCATTAAATTTTTACGTTTATTTGCTCTTTCAAGGAATGCGCCAAGATGATGCAGGTGCATTATCATCGACAAATGCAGGGGAAGATTCACTTAGTGGTCATTGTAATATTTTGAAAATCCATCGATATTGTAGATGATTCTAATGTAAAGTATGGAGGCAGTTTTTGTTATGGACCAGCATTAGTTCATTAGTGGACATTCAGTTGGAAACACATATTTATTGTAATACTTGAAATTTTATATAATATAATTTACGTGGTTGAAAATTATGTGTTGGTACTTGATATTATTTAGTGTTGTAATTAACTAATATTGTGGCTTTGCATGATTCACATGTGTATTATATGGGCATGATTATTATATGATTTTTTTAAATTTAGACATGATATCAATATTACTAAAAATTTATGTTGATTAATATAATGGACATCATTAAAATTGCTAATAAATAACGAACACATATAAATGACTAAATTGGTATTTCATATTGATTAACAATGAACACAAATAACTTGACTACAAATGACCAAAAAGAGATAAATGACCACTACAAAAATTAGAGATAAGTGACACAAAACGACAAAAATTCACATAAAATGACCAAATGGCGACCACTGGTGGAAAATTAGCAATCATTTATCCCATGACAAAAAAATTGGACATATTTAGCTTGGTTGTTTATTGCTTATCTTGTGGTCATTTATTGTGTTGTTAATTAGTCGTATATTTGGTCATTAATTGTGACAATTAAGGACCAAATATACGATCGAATTAATGAACACAATAATGACCAAAGATACAAACAAATATATGACCACAAGATAAGCTATAAATGTCCAATTTAAATATGATCACTTTTTTTGTTGTGTTATCAATGACCGCTAATTTTCCAACACTGGTTGCCAAATTAAAATTGGTCATTTATATGTGGATTTTGGTCATTTATCTCTCATTTTGTACTAGTGTTGTCAGGAGGACTCTTGGGAGTGCACCTTACAGAGCAGTGCTAGGATCATAGTGGAGGTCCTTTAGTTGGACTAGATGATTGGTGTACAAAGGATATTAGATTGGTTTCCACCATAGGATTGCATCTTGGGGATTTGGTCCATGAAGACTCTGATATTTATCATCATGGCATCGCAACATTCCATATGAGTTGGAGTTGGTGGATTCCCTATTTGGCATTGGGATCCGAGCATTCATCCACATGCATGGATGGAATTTTCCAGATAAGAGAGATGATCTACAGAGCTATGGCAATGAATAATCATCTATAGTGTGGTGTCTATGGAGGAGAATTTGAAACTTCTTCTTTATGGCATGGAAAGTTCATTTTCTTGATCAAGGTTGGCAAGGGGGATGCTACTAAGGAGATGACTAGCCTCCCACTTTCTAGATTTTTTTCATGGGACATTTAGATTTGGATGCACGTCGAAGTGGTATTATGAGGGGTTGATGTATCCTTGCCCCATTTTAGGGACAAGGAGGGACAACATGTCATTGTAGTGCATCACTGGTTTTATTAGGATGTAGAGAATGTGTGGTGTGTATACAGTTTGTGAACAATTCATGCACCTCCCATCAATTTATTTGGAGCACGGAGCATCACAAGAGACAAAGAAAGATAGTGAAGAGGTACTTCTATTCCTTGAGTAGTTTGTAGCCATTTCTAGTGATTGGGATAGACTCACTTTTTCGACATTTGAGGTTGAGTATAGTAGTGTATTTTCAGGACATAAGGAGTGACAAAAGTGGAGGATGCAAACGAGGCATGGTAGTTGGATGGTTATGATCAGAGTAGCGGAGCGTCAACATGGTGGTCCTTTTTTGAGATTAGTCATGGATCATGGGACTCAAGTATTAGACAATCCAATAGCAGACATAGAGGTGAGACCCTGCTTTTTCTTTCACAATATTGACTTCCTAATATAGAAGTTCTTGGAGGAGTTGATTGATTTATTACATTATCGAGTTTCTCTACTTATCAACAGTATTCAAGAGGCCTCACATGTTATCACCTTGCAGCACAGTTCCTTGAGCATGTTTAAATTCATGTTCTATAGGTTCACGTGGGATCCAGGTGGTTGGTAGGAAGACACAATTGTTATTTGCTTTTAATCCACAAGCGAATTTGGTTTTTCATTGGGCTTGAGGTTTTATGAATGTGGTATGGTTTGTAGGTGTAGATTGCTTGACGATAAACAATCTTGGGTAGGGAGGACTATAATGTGCCCAATTTTTTCTTTTAACCATCGAAGCGGGGAATAATTAAATTAGAGAATTAATGGCTTAGAGTCACCATTCTAAATTATTGAGAAATGAGAAATGGGGTGATTGGGGTCATGAAATAATATTTTTGAAGACAAAATTTTTGAAGCAAGGAATCCTCTCTCCTAAAAATCACCTTTACTAATATTTTGAGAGAATATGGCATAGGAGGGCTCATTAGAGAATAAGTGGGTCCCCCATGAGGTGTAACTCCCATCTAAGGTGGAAATAATATGATAATGAAGTCATATCATGGGTTGTAACTCCCTTGGGATAACAATAGCCAAGGACGATGCACTTGTGGGAGGAGAATCCAATGTGGATGACAATCTCGAGGTGGGTGATAATCTCAAGGAAAATATAACTCTCATTTGACAAAGAATAGCCAAGGAGGTCGAAATTGGGGATAATGGACATTACAAGGAATGATATATCTCATTATAACTCTCCATTAGACCCAAAATAACAATTGGAGGGAGATGAAATGTCATAGGGGGTTATTCTCTCCTAAAATTGAATTTATTAATTATTTTTGAGAGAAAATTGAAGAATCTTGTGGAAGGATGATGGGAGATTTATTAAATAACCCAATGCACACACACAAGGAATCTTTTGGTCATTTTAATTTTGAATTGGAAAGCTATTATTCTTTTCATGCTTGGGAAAAGTGCCCTTGCAATTTTAACCAGTTTCGGTGGTGAAAGATTTCTCCTTAGATAGAAGATATGGAATCCACTCAGATTTATATATAGATATTCATTTAATGATATCAAATCCATGTTCATTTGCAGGTTTAAGATCATTTTGGTGTCTTAGAGTTTCAACTTGTAGTGGTTCCTTTTTGTTGGTGTTTTCCGGATGGCAACTTGTGCTGTGGCGATTCATGGTTGAGGAGGGAACACCAGGGGATATCCAAATCACTTGAAGATTGTTTTAATGATTGTATATCACTCATATATGATGAAGGGGTCATTGGAGTAGTCAAATATGCAATTTCGGGTCATTTTTTTCTTATGGGGGCGCATTAGTGAGATCAAATCTACTATTTGGAGTAGTATTTTATCCTCTTCTCTTTGTTGATTTCTAGCAGCCTTATCTCCTAATTTTGTAGAATATTTTTATATGTATTTGAATATTTTGTAGCATCCATCCATGTATTTATAGTTCCATCCAATTAATAAAAAATATCTATAGTGTTTTCCTCAATATTATGCTCAGTAGATCTGTTAGTAATCTATGAGTAGATATGTTAGTATGGTTCTGTAAACTTTATTTACAGTGCATAAAATTTCATTAAAACTTTCTGAAGTAAATTAGTTATCCATTTGGGTGTGTCTGGGTGTTTTGGAGTCAATTTGGATCTATTTGATAATGCTTAGTATTGGTTTGGAATTTTTACTGCTATGGGTGTCCAAAATATTGTACCCGTGTTTAGAGGGCTGAAATTAATATCTTGGATCTGATACTTTTGAGTATTTGTGGGTTGTGATACATGTTCCATTGCATCCAAGTCTCCTTTTCCAATGGATTTTTTTTCATCAAAACATGTTTTTGTATGCCCAAGATATGGCCATTTTACAGGTCGGGTGATCTGTGTATTTATGTTGTGCATCCCCAGTTAGAGAATCATACATGTGTGTATATGAGATCTATTTTTGTTGTGCATTTCGTGTATCTAATGTATTAGCATCTATTAGGGTGTGCTTGAGTCACGTTGTGACTGTTTGGGAAGGATTCTAGTGGTTTGGAAGGTGTTTGGGAAGAGTTGAAAATCAGTATATTCCACGTTGGAAATTTTGGAGTTAATATTCCTATTTTTTTTAATTGGGGATATTACATGCGAGCCAAATGACATGGACACACCGCACATAGTTTTTAATTTTTTTTTATTTGGAGAAAAATATCAATTTTCAATAATCCAATAAAACATTAAATAGTGAAATAATAATCAATTTACCTGGTCCCTTGCACGTCAGGGAGACATCATGGCGATGAATGTAAAATTTCAAAATTTTTTCCACCATTTGGTAAAATTCAAATTCCAATTAGCAACCAATGGGACCGAGCAATGTCTTCACTTGGAGCACAGATGTCATGGAATCTAAGTATGTGATGTACGACACCAATGTTGTTGGGATTAGAAGCACTATAGAATGATAAAAATGATTTTTTTTCAATGTGTTATTTTTTTATTATTAAACCCTATATCAGTGCTCGATTACAGGACACCCTGGCGTGTTCAACATTATAAATGTACCGTCAATAGAAATTTGAAAAAAATATAATCATGTTTTATTTAATTTCAAAATTTGTAACCCTAATGCGATGAGTAATATTCAATGACACACCGATGCAATGGATGATGCAAAATGCACCGCACTTAGAAGTTTGAAATACAAATAATCATGTATATTAATTTGCAATGTTTTAACACTAATGCAGTGTGCCTGATGTTAATGCATTAGTGGGATTGATAATATCAAAACGAACCACGAGCATAAATTTGAACAAAATATAGTCGTGTTTTTTTAATTCGAAAAGTTTTAAATCTAAAGCAGTGTGGTGTTGTCTTCACTTCCTCGAGGTGGTAAATTAGACATACTGCACCAGTGATGGGAAAAATTATTTTTTTAATATAGTAATATGGTGTTCTCCACTATCTTTTTACACTATTTCGGTGCTTTCAAGTTAATGGTGCCTTGGTGCGCTTGGGTAATATTAACTCACATGTTGTATTTTTTTTTCATTTGAAGTTGTTTTTGGTTGCGGTGCCACATGATTTATTGTCAACACTAATGCGTTTGATTTGTATACACATAGGTGTGTTTGAAATGTATAAATGCACCCAAAAAAAAACATTCGTTAAAAACTTTTCACACTCAACTTTTCTAGTGACCTCCTCTATAAATGAATATTTGGGATATATTTAGAGGTGCAACCTCTATAACCTCTGCTAGAGGGCCTTTTACTTGTAGTGAGTGCAAGGAGGAGGTTCATGAGTAAACTTAAGATCTTCATATGGTTCACTACTTTAGAACAAGGCATTGTGGTTTCCGTGGTGGTTATGTCAAGCTCTCATTCTATCCTACCACAATTCAAATTGAAGGTTATCATCTCCATACTATCTCTCATTTTGACCTCTCACTCAAAGACCTCATTAAACTCCCGCTCGCTCTGTTCCTAGCCCACTCATTAAAGTAATTCAACCCACATACATCATTGAGATACCTAGATACTCAAATTATTTTTTAGTCTCTCCGAGTGATTCACTTATTTCAGTAATCTGTTACAGTTCCATATTAGAACTTCAATATTAGAATTTCCACAACTGTTAGATTTATATATCATAAGCAAGTTATCTTTTATTTTCAGTTGAATAATAGTAATCAAAGACCATTCTTGGATCTATAGCTTCTTCAAGCTCAGAAGTGGCAAAAAGATTTTCAATTGAATATACATCATTGCAAAAACAAATGAAGCAAATGTCCCTACATGAAAGGAGAAGCTTACATATGTGGTATTAATTAACTACAAACATGGGATTGAGATAGGTACAAGTTTCTCTTCACTTGAAAAAAGTTATGAGCTCCTCGATGGGTTAGTGATTGCCATTTTAGATGTCAAAGTATTGTTTATGTCTTCTCTAAATTAGGATATGAGCTTGTGGTATCAGAGACACCATACAATTCCATCATGGATTCAACTTAGTGTTTAAAATGATGTACGACAAACTCAAGCATTGTAGGTGTTGCAGATGGTTCTGGAAGAAAATTGTTTCGTATGTCCAAAGAGATTGTCTAAAATAAGGAAGGATGTTATTCATCGCGTCACAATAACGTAGACTCCATGACTCAAGTTCAAGATCTTAAAAAATGATTCTCTTTACTATCTAGATTGGATTCTTTAATAAAATTATTAATCTTTAATGGAAATCCATATAGTTTCTCTCATCGTACTATGTTTTGCATGAGGCAAACCCTACATCTATTTTAGATACAACCTCTTGTAACCTTTGATTCTTTATTTCATTATGTATATCCATACTTGATTGAGACAGCAATTCTCATAATCACATATGCCCTGGTCATAGTCATAGGTTGAGATGATTAGTTTAACAATGTTCATATCATATCCATAAATGCCAACATAGTAAAGGATTGGGGTTACCAATACGCTCATTCTTCCAATTGAGTGATCGTGCACACCTACTTTGTCCTTAAATGAATGTATCTTACCCATCATCATATTCGATTCAAAAGTACACTAAAGTTAGAACAAGAAGAGATTACAAGTTCTATGCAAGAATTACCAAGCTACGAGCTCTATTGTGCTAGGGCTTCTTTACGATCATGTTACAATCATGTTTTTATTGAGATTTTATCAAGCCGTTGAATATTTTGAGAGTTATATTATATGTATTAAGGTATCGTTGTCATTAGGTGCTCCGTTTCTAATTTCACGTACCCATGAAGGGTTCAAGGATTTGCATTTCGTTCTTTTAAGTAGCATCTGTCTAAGTTAAAAATGCATTACAGATGAGGTCAAAAGACTTGTCAAAGCATTTGATGGGGTGCCTTTGTTTCAGTAAGATGGCATGGTTATAAAAAATAAAATAATAAAAATAGACAACTATATTCCCTTTGCGGCTACAAGGAATACTTAGAGTGAGAACAAACTATTATTGCATTGCATCTTGAGGGATTTAATCGTGTATAATAAAGCTGAGGTGAGTGACCTAAGTTATTTGATCAATGTTCCTTAAAAATCTAGTCGAGGGAATTCTGGTTGAGATATATAATAAAGGATAAATACTGATTGGTATCATTTTGTTGCAAGCATTTGAGAAGTATTCTAGATGTGGTTTGCATATGGTTGAAGAGTCTAGAGAATTGGGTGTTTTAATACAGTTGAAGGGATTACATTTGTGGCTCTGCAACTATGGGTGACATTCTGGTTTAAACATTGTTAGCACTTGAGACAAAATATTCAAACGAGGATGGTTTGATGATTCCACTGGTTGAGGAACCATCATCAACAAACCATGAATTAGTGCCAAGCAAAGGACCACAACAAATCCAATTATAGGCATATCGTGTAGAAAATGAAAAGGTAATCATGCTCATTGTTTACCCGTTATAGTAGTTGCTTAAGATATATCCATTTCAAGCATTGTTGAGGCAAAACAAAAAATTGAGAGTTGAGAATCATAAGTTAAAAAGTTAACTTGTACAAAGCAAAAGGACAATGGACAAATTGTTGCAAGCTATCAAGTTAGTGGAACCTTTAAATTCATCTCTTGGTACCCATACCAAGGATTATGCTATGATATCAAGCATATTGTCAATACCATGTTTAATGATAATAAGAGCAATGCACATGCTTTCCTCCAGCTCACACCTAACTAGCCTCAGTGACACAATCTAGAGGAGTGGTTTGATTTGGGACTCATAAGTAAAGAGAGACATCAACAAGTGGTTTCTCATCTAAAGGAAAAGTGGTTTGGTTTATTTCTTATCTAGAAAAGATCATGGAGGCACAAGATAAGGTATTACAATGATCAATTGGAAAAACTAGAGTACCAATTGAAGGATGCATGTGCCTTTGGCTTAAAGTCCCTATCATGTTGTGTGCCCTCTTAGATACACTATGTGTTCCTACAAGAAAGATGGAAGGTGTTTCATCTTCTGCACCTGGAAACAGGTAATGTTATCAGATTGACAATCCACAAGTTTTTATAGATGCATTTTGCACTATTCCAAAGCATGAACGAGATCTATTGAGTGAATTATACTTGTTTAATATTGCACTACTTGACTATATATTTGAAACCCCAACCTTTATGTTGGGGATTTCCAATTGAGGGCTTTCGCATCCTTCATCTATGGACTCATTTAGTGGAAACAAGCTCAAGATCTTTATAGCCAAGCTGAATTTAACTTTGATCTTATGATTCATGAGACTTTTCCTTTACCAAATATTGTTATAGGATACCATCGTGGGATGCTTAGTAATCTAGATGATTTATTGCAAGTACAAACATATCACCAACACAATGAATCTGATTTATTGCTCTTAGTCAACACAATGAATTTATGCAAATGCATGCTTTTAGAAGCCTTATCATTTTCTCTTGATATATGGCATGGACTCAATTGGATCGAACTTCAATTCACTACCCTTTGATATTGTCACATCCCCACGTCCCCACCCCTCTACTCGGAGAGGACGCAACTAACATAGCTGCTAGCTATCTAATCCGAGAACTCTAGCCCCATGAACGTAAGATAAAATGCATTGAACTTAAGCATCCATAGATGCATAAACATTCAATATACAATAGAAGCATTTACATTTCATTCAACACATTAACATGTTCATCATATTTATAAATCAAATACAAGTGCAAAGATTTAACACAAGAGATACTTATCTTAGAAGAAGCTTGTCCCGCAACCAGCTACGTCGCTGCAACGTTTCACCCAACCATAGGCCAGTGTGCTCATCAATCTCTCAGCAACACTGCCACCCCTGACCTGGGCATGATTCCCACAAGGAATAAGGGAACACTAGCAGGATCACACATAGACAAAGGTATATTAAAATTCAGCCAAGCCAACAGAGTTGGGTCTATCAAGCTACAAAGGAGCTGGAAAGGCTGTCTGCTAAGCTAGTGAGCTCAACCACAGAGCTATGGACACCTGCACCAGATCTAGCCTGGCTTCTAAAACATCTACACACCCAACACAAGGAAGGATCCCCTTCTCTGCTACACAGTCCCTCAGGCCATGCCTTCCCTTCCAGTGCTATTTAGGGTGTGCAAAGAAGAAATCCAGCCCCCTAGATCTGTCTGTGAGGTTCCTTATCCCACTAGATTATTCTAGCTAGTTCAGACCCTATTTCCATTCCCAAAACATTTCAGACCAAAACAACAGAGACATACACAACAATTTCTAGATTCTGGGGTTGAAGAAAAACGTTTTTCAACCAAAAACGTAAACAACAATTGGGTAAAACAACCCCCTTCGCAGAAATTCGATTTCCAAAGTCATTTATGGCCCTAACATGGCCAAAATGAACTCAACAACACCCAAAAATTCATGGGTCTCTTCTCCCCCACACTATCATTAACAAAAACGGATTTCCAGCTTGAGCAAAATGAGCAAAATGACAAGAAAACGTGAGGAAGACAACCCAATCCCTGGGCATTACAAAAAATGACCTCGCATCCATGAGAAAGATGCGGTAAACAACCAAAATCATGGATGGATACACACAGGAAGCTCTAATTGCCTGAGATATCTCACATGAATCAGAGAAAATGGTGAGGAAAATGAAAAAAACGTGAATGCAGAATGCCAGGAGCTCCAAAAACGTGGGGAAATACAACCACCTCCTTGCATGAGGGAATGGGTAGCATTTTTGGGCAATAACTTGCTCCCATAAGTCAAAATCGCATTTCCCAAAAATTGATGGCTTCCCTCATTCAAATTTTGGCTGCCATACCTTTCCCATCCCAAGCAATAACCAACTCAACCAACTTCTGGCAGTAATAAATGATTGGGTGAATAAGACACGAAAGGTAGTTGACAGTTTGATGGGTCCTCCCTTTGACATTTGGCTTTTCCCCATTGGCCCAAGGGTTTGAATACCTCCCCCCCCCCGTTATCCTTAGGAAATCATGCCCCCATCTCATTATTGTTGCATTGACATAGCTGGTTGTGGGTTTTTAACTAAAATCACATATTTACATGATGTCCAAAATTATAATGTGTCGGCTAGCACAAGATACCATCGGCAACAATTTTTAATCATTGAAACATAAAATGCTAAATCGATGGTGGGGCCTTTGCCTTTAGCTCCACACCAGGATTAAATACAATATTTACATCATATACATTTAATGCAAATGGGGTTGAAACCGGGGTGTTACAGATATGGTGCCCCTCTTGGAATTATAAAGCAACATTTCATTGGGGAGATATCGATGAAATTATAAAATATGAAACATGTCCCTTGGGTTTTACAAGCTAAAGGAATTTGGACATCTAGTTTACAATTGGTCAGCCCTACGCTTAGGAATTCTAGAGAGAAAAGAGGATGTTGCTTGAGGACAAGTAACAATTTTGGTTAGGGTATGATGGGTGCTTATTTTGCTTCATTTTGAGTGAGTCATCCTCATTGATGTAACACCTTTTTCCTTTGTTTACCCTTTATATTTCTTCTTGTAACTAGTATTACATTTAATAAACTTGCACATCTAACCAAGGAATAGTGGATTGTTATTTTGAAGATTAATTAGTTTATTTAGAGAATTTAGGTTAATAGCTTAAGAGCTACGTTATAATGTCATATCTTATTAGTCTATGGATTACATTATCAATCACATAGTTAAAATGATCACCTTTATTTATAGTTATTATTTACAATATTAGTCATTTATCTTAAATGATGACTAAATGATATGGATAAGATCACCATGCAAGATGTTAGGATATAAAACAAATCTTTTCATGAGGTGGTAATATTCTATGTACTATACCAGTCTGCAAACCTTTCACCACTAAATTACATCACAGATCTATCTCACCACTATATCAATGCTCCATCTAGGCTCCACTATATTATAACACATTGATGGATTTATTATTTATTTTTATGGAACATATAAAGACTTCCATTAATGAGTCTTTTCTGTCTTCTCTTGTTTTTTTGGTTGTTGTTTATACATGTTTTTCATTTGGTTAAGAACTGATTTAGTTGTCATTGTTGACTTATGGTAGTCGAATGAAAAGCGATATTTCTGTGTCATTCTTTCAAATTTATACTGAAAGATCCTCTACTTTAAGGCTGCCATTGTAATAAGTTGTAGCTTCACCCATCTGGTTATTTTTAAGAGAATGCATAGCAATTATTTAGATCTGCCTTTGGATCTGCACTTAATATCTCTGTGATATATCTTTACTTTGTGGTCGATTTGACTCATGGATCAAGTGTGTCACTGTACTGCACGAATGCAAGTTAAGGATAATTTAAATTGCCCAATGGATCTACAATCTGCTCATCAACAATCCGCCACATGAACTTAGAAAGCAGCGATCCTACAGCAATTGTATAGCTCGGATTCGTGGGTGCTAGAAAGATTGTGCATGTGGTTCATGGTTTTGTTGCAATTTTCTTTCCAATGTAATAATAACATAACATATAGTACCTGGTTGTCTGAGTTATTCTTTATACAACTTTCTTATCTTAATTACTTATTAGCAATTGCTCTAACTTGTTGGACAACAAGTGTCCTTTCAAGAATGATTAATTCCCAACAATTAATTCAGCTCAGACTCTAAGCATTCTGCATGGTCGTCCCACACCAACCTGCTTGGATCTGCACCAACAAACAACGCCATAGCTGTGACAGAGTTCCAGAATGCAAGATATATACAGTACTAGTGTTTGAGACCTGCATTTGAGGAAGAAGAAAATTGAGAATGCTGATATCGAAGCTGACCGTGACTACTGTTAATTGTTATTTTGGCACCAAAATCGTTTAGTTTGCTTTGAAATTCGTTTCCTCATTAGTGATCAAAGGTTTAAATGTGTTGCAGAAAACTTCAATGCATAAATTTTGAAGATTCGTCTTTTTGAATGGCATAAAGGAAGAAAAGCATCCACGTTCTTATTTTCACTTTCAAGGATATATGAAAGAATTGTAAAACATTTTTTTTATTGTTTTTGGCACAAAACAATGAAAGAAAATAGATATATTGTTTTTTGTTTTTTTTCCATAAAAGTGGGAGTTACAAGGGCAATTTGAAAGGCATAGAAGATTTAATTGGTAAGAAAACCTTTTTATTGGAGATGAATTGTGTTTGTGTTTATGATGAGGAAATGGAAATTTTAAATTTTGAATTTTTTTAATAATATTGTATTTTTACAAAGAGTTTACAAAGCTCAATCAATATATTTTGGACAAGACTATAAGTGGGTTAAGGCCAAGTTTTTATAGGTTTTTTTAAGTAGAGAGTTAAATGTGTAACATGGTGATTGTGTAGTGTTTGGGCATTATCTTTTGCTTGATAATATGTGTTAGCTTTTGACACATTTAACTTGGCAAACAAACACTATACATCATTCTTTCATTGAAAAATTAAAGAGAATCAAGGCACACAAGTTCATAATCAAAGGAGTAATTTATTCAAAGAGTCAAAACATTGACAATGAAGTCAAATTTGAAGATCGAGTTCAACTTTAGAATTACAATCAAATGTAAGTTGCAAATAGGTTTTTTTGTAAGTTTACTTGTCTTTTTAAAGTCAAGACAAGTTGAATTTAGAATAGGGTGCATTTTCAATTGAACCCAACACCCTTCAATTTTCTGAGTCTACATTGAAAATTGTTGAGCCTCTTACTCTCAAAAGGGAAGAGTTGCAAGAAGTCCTTCTTTTGCAAGTCAAATTGTAATTAAGAGGCCTCATTTAAATTTTCAAATGGCTCAAATTCTTGAATTATTAGAGTTACTGAACACTCTAATAATCATTGTTGAAGACATCGCAATCATACTGAACAAAGAAACTCTTCAACATGTTCTAACTTGTTTTCCAGTGATGCAAGCCAAAGTATGACTACTTCAAACTCATACTTGGCTTCTTCAAAATAAACTTCAACAAAAGAATCTTCGACATTCATAACTAGTATTTATTCAACACAACCCTCTATTCGATGATGATGGCGATGACGATGATGATTTTAATCAACATTTAGTGTAGAAGCAACTCAATGAGCCAACTTCAGAGACAAATGCAGAAGTAGATGAAGCTATACACAAATATTATTTTCAAGCATTTCTTTTGAATTCAATGAAGAAAACCTTTCAATTATGCAACAATATTTAGGGAATCAAACTTCATAGACTTCAAAACAATCTGTTCATAACACTCTTTAAAATCCCATCAACGGACCTTGGGAAGAAATCAGAAACAACAAGCACATAAAAGGACTCGGATATGAAAATGATGTGACTTTTCATATTCTAGACTACTCTAAACCAATTCAGTTTGTGAGTGCATGATTCATTCATGAAATTTTGAAGTATCCAGAAGTTAATGACGAAGGTTATAAAAAACACATGGAAGAAATTCCTAAATGCCAACATTGTCATCGAGTTGTCCATTTAGAGACAGATTCTTTTGATCTCCATCCTTGCAAGCATTGTGGCAAGTGTAATCATGCATCAAAAAATGTTCTAAGAGAAACAAGCCTGCAGGATTAAAGATTCACAATGGGTGGATCAACCCTTGGAAATGGACATCAATAACCAAGAAGTTACATTACTCTTATTGAAGAGTATAATCTCAAGTAAAATTACTCATCTTGTAGCATATAGTCTTTTTTATATTTGATAGAATATAACTCTAGTGGTCCCCTTATGAAATAACTTTCGATCATGTCCCTCATGGGATGAGATAACATGCGGTTGTTTCCACATGCCCACTTTGAGTTGAAATATAAACGATATTCTCTTGCATCTTAAGGGGGGGTACAGTAGAAAACTCTCTTTCAAGTAAAGGTGGGTAGCTCTTAAATAAAATGGAAAAAAGTTTGTAGATGGCAGAATCTGAAGTAAAACACTGAATATGGCAAAAAAATTGTAGATGGAGGACTCCAATGCAATACTATGAAGATGGGAAAAAATATGTTAGATGACATACTCCAAATTGCTAAATGGGAAACAAAATTCTGAAGATGAGAGACTCAAATACATGATGCATTGGGATGTTGATCGACACATGACAATGTCGATATATTTAGTGTTAGAATTATAATCCTCCCTTGTCCAATTTGGCCAATTATGTCTAAATCAGGAGTCCTTTTAGCCTATTTTTAGTCACTAGCACCATTGGGTCCACTTCTCTTAATTGGGCCACATGCACCAGTTAATAGAGTGTGTGGAACACTAACCAAGGCTAATTTCCACTAACTACACTTGCATGCATCAGTTTAGGATCCTCCTAGATCAATCCCTACAATTTAGGAGTCACTGGGAGTGTCGGCACCAACCTTTTTTAGTTGAGTTCAGTTGGTGACTAGTCAAAGCTTAGTTAGGAGTCAGTTACATTTAGTTCTAGTCTGTTACATTCAGTTCTACTCAATTAGCACTAATTATGCATGGCTGCATGTGGGAGAGGCACATTAATCACCTAACTTAGTCATTTAGCCTAGTTAACTGATAATTAAGACTGAATTAGACACTTGATTTGGGGTTTTGAACTTTGATAGTGATTTAGACAACTTCAGTTAGCCATGCAGTCAAGTAGATTCAAACCAATTCAAATTTCCTCACATGGATTCGAATTGCATGAGTCTATTTAGCCATTGTACCACTTTGTAATTAATTATCCAATCACTTTTTATTAATGAAATCATTCACAGTTGCAAGCCATTTTTGCACTGTTTCATTCTTCAATTTCTGAGTAAAATTTTCTGATCTATCTTGTGAGTTGTGTGTTGGTCCACAGATCTATATGCTCAATTTTATATGGTATCAGAGCCTCAGTAGGAAAAGGTACTTCTCCTACTATAGATTCATACTTGGATCCAAAAGAAAATTGAGCAAAATTGTTCCTTCCAGCACTGCACCAAAAGCGGAGAATTTTCCACTTAATATCCCAAGGAATTTTTGATCAAGCTTACTTAATCAACTATGCTAGGTGTGAAGAAAATTCTAAAAGTGCATGCTGTTGACCTTACTTTGTCTATTTGATTGTGTGATTTATGGGTTTTTCAGTCTCCTTCACTGCATTCACTACAGTAGCTCAGTCTCCTTCACTGCATTCACTACAACAGCACAATGGTCCCTCCAATGGAGCTTCTCACTCCTTTCAACTACCACAAGTGGAAGGAGTACATGGAGATGTAGCTTCGCTCCAAAAGACTCTTCAGACTCACAATGGAGATAGAGGCAAAGTCGATTCATTATGTTTTTAGTGAGAATTTCTCCTCACTACAGGAGTAGGAATGGCTCCCTTGTGCCTATAGGGCACAAGGGTAGGTTCCAACTCTTTGAAAACAGAAAAAAATGGAATGGAAATATGGCATAAACAAAGCAGCAAACTAAACTAAGCTAATCTAAAAAAAAAAGCAAATGGCAACTACTGTAAACTAGATCTAAGAGCTAATAACAGAAAATAAAGAGGGAGATGAAGCCCTTGTGAACCCCTCTGCAGAAAATGGGTTAGGGTTCCGCCTCCTTGAAACCTGCAAGCAACCTAAGCTACTACAATGGAAAACTTGCAAGCAACCTAAGCTACTACAATGGAAAACCTGCAAATAATGTCAACAAATAGAACCTACAAGTAAAAATATTAGTTAGAAAGCAAAGCAAGTAAACAAACATGAAAAGGAATTATACCTCACTTAGGTGGAAATGGGCCACCATGCCCTAGCTCATGGGAGCACCTCTTTCTTGGTTGGGAAGTAATGGCTTGATGAGATGGAGATGGAAGAGAGGGAGAGTGGGTGGTTTGAGAGCAAAAGGTCTCAAAGCATCCACGGGCACCATAACAATAGGCAAGTGAGGAGTGTTTTGAGAGTGACCCCCCACCCTCCTTATATAGCTTTTCCAAGGGATTTTAGGGTTTTAAGCCCTTGGTCAGGGTTTTAGCCCCCTTTTTGGGCCTTTAGCCCCTTTCGCCCTAAATTTATCCCCTTTTAGGGTTTTAGCCCCTTTTTGAGGGATTTTAGCCCTTTTCTTCATCCTTGGGCTCTTTTAGAGGTGTGGGGGTCAAATGGAAGGTCTTATGGAGTGAAATGAGTGTTGTGAGATGGTGTCCTTGGGTGGTGTAGGCCATTGAGAGCTATGTGGGGGATTTTTGGGTTAACAGATTGCCCCCTGATGTGTGAGGGCAGGAGCTCAACGTATGGCCGACAGACATCATAGGATTTGCTATGTAGAGGTGGTGCTTCTGGGGCTGGGACATGGTGGCTTTTGGTTTTTGTATTGATTTGGTTCCCATTAATGGGTGAGATACAATAAATGTGTGACATGTATATGGACGAGGTAAGCATTCCCATGCTCGTGACAATGTCAAAAGAATCATTCGATCTATGCTCTAAAATACAAGAGTCGATCATATACAACTGATGTTACAATGCTGGTTGCCTCTATGTGAGGATGAATACAATATTGATATGGTTCATTGGACCCATGGCATTCTCATGGAATGCTACATCTTCATGACTGACGGTCTATTGGATCTGGTACATAGCTGTGTGGACTCACTAATTGAGAGTCAGAGTCTTTGTGGTACAAGTATGCTGCATCAATCATAAAGGTGTATTGAAGCACTGCTGGGGATTCTGAACACTGTCTCCAATGCAACCCGGAAATCACAAGGGACATAACCTATTTAGGTCCCTTGAGTGGACTCATTAATGTGCTAGAGTCGGGTGACATCCGAGGTCTTCGACCAAGTACTGTGTGGAAAAGCCCTGTATGAATCTCAACAGTGCGATTATGGAGTTGAAGTCGAGCACATGAGAAACAACCATCCAAGAGGCACTAAGGACTCCTCTCAAGTGGTCCAAGGAACTCATCAATTATGTTAATGAAACCAAGGTACAGGGACCTCTAGATCTATCCTCTGGAATATGTGTGTTGGCATCGATAGAGGGAGACCTACCCCTAGTCAAGGCAATGATGTTTCCTTGACCAGGAGCGCGAGGTGGATAACCAAAAGGTATGAAGCATTCTGCAGACTGACTCACTGAATTAGGGGGGAGGGGAGGGAAGGGAAGGAACTAAATAGGGGTAGGGGGGGAGTGGGAGACTCAAACTTCCTTTGTTCAGAGTATGACGGTAGGGCGGACTAGGTAGCAAATGAAACTGACTCAAGGGAATGGGATCATAGTTGTAATACCAGGAATATCGCTGCAGATGGGAAATACTTGGAGGAAGTGGACACTTTTGATACTGATGGGATTGAAGGAAGACATTGCAGGGTACTCTGAACAAAGGCGACCCAATGTGGGAATGCTGCCAAACTGTTTTCTGTGGGGTGGTGTCTAGTGACACCATTGTGGTACGATCTCATGGATTTTTGGCGAGCCCGAGAAGGTGAATGCTCGATGGTGCTTTCAATTTTAGAGAGTCTGAAAGCATGAAGAAGACTCCAATGGGGGCTCTTTTTCGTTGGTAGTCTCCTATGCCCGAAAAAGGATAAAAGTATACATAGGAGAGCTCTCCCATCCTGGAGGGGATGACAGACTTCTTTATCGTTGGTAGTCCAATCAGGCCAGAAAAGGTTAAACCTATACTGACTGGACAATCATTCAAATACTTTTACGAGCATGAATGAAACCAAGTTTTCCTGGTGATCTTTTCTTGTTGAGATGGCTGGAGAAGAGCTTAACGACAACCGGTGGTGAGATTTTTCGTAAAGTGCGGCTCCTCTGCCCGAGAAAGCATAAAAGTATGCAGAGGGGAACGGTCTTGGCTTGAGTGTGCCAAGGAGGTCCTTTTCTTGAGATGGTCTACATGGTCCGCAAAAGGAGGTAAATGAGACAATGTAGATGCAATTTCCTATACTTTAGCGAGCGGGAGAGGTAGCAACTGCGCTCGGCGATCTTTTGATTGTTTTAAGTAGTCAGAAAAGAGCTTAAACGAAACTCCAATGTGGTCAACCAACTGCGGTGGCACGAGCGGTGCCCCATGTCAGGACGGTGGACACAGGTCCAAAGGTCATCCATGTAGTATGTATAGAGCAGAAAGCTCTCAAAAATACCAATACATGCGTGGTATATATCACGGCAGAGGCCTGCGAGATGGTGTGGCAGAGGCACACAAACCGAGGTGGCTCTTGGACAAAGGTCAGGAGAGCGTGTGTGTGTGTTGTGGTGGATGAACTTGATTACATGCGATGTGAGTGCAAGTCTGGGGGCACTTATATGCCAAAAACGTTCAAGAAAAGAAATTGTTTTGTGGACAATGGTCTAGAGGTCCACGTAAGGTGCGGTAAAAAGAAAAGACAAATTATGTGTTAAAAATACAAAATAAAAGCTAAAATTACATTTCTTAACAGGCGGCAGCCCGAGGACACTTCTATGTCAAATATATGGAAGAAAAACAAAGGGTTTTGTGGAAGATGTTCCAGATGTCCACGTAAGGTGCGGTGGAAAAAAAGACAATTATCAATACAAAAAGTAAAATTATAGTACAATCCTTAACAGGCGGCGGCCCGACAGCTTGCATGAGTAGCGATCGGGAAGTGTGATACAAGTATCGGTTCGTAGACACTCGCATCGTCATGTAATGGCTCGTAACTAGAGGTGNAACAGGCGGCGGCCCGACAGCTTGCATGAGTAGCGATCGGGAAGTGTGATACAAGTATCGGTTCGTAGACACTCGCATCGTCATGTAATGGCTCGTAACTAGAGGGGACTTGTGAGATATGGTCCCAAAATTGACTTTTTAAACATGATACGATGGTCTCATAACTAGATAGAGGGCAGAATTCTGAAACCAATGGCATGAACGGCATCTCAAATGGAGTCCGTATGGTCCTGTTCTGTCAATCAAAAGAAATTAGGTCAAATGGGGCCTATAAAAGGGGGGGGGGTCCACATGGTGAAGTGTCATTGTCACTGTTCATTGTGGAGTTGGAGAGGTGGGCCCTAATTCTTCATTTGTTGATTTCTCTTGATCTGACCAATATTTTCATGAGCCACGACTTGCAGGTAAAAGCTCTCACTGAACCTCTTCATTTTGTTGGCTTATTTGCTGAATTTGACCACCTGGAGTCCCCCCATGAGCTATTTGGGGTTTCTTTTGCGCCATGTCACTCATTTAGAAGGGAAAGGTGCACCCTAGGTGCACCTGTTGGGCAATTATGAGCACCCTGGGTGCTCCTTTTGCTCAGATAGGTGCGCCCTAGCCTCCTTTGGGTGGTTTTTTGATGGTGGGGATGTCTGACATCAGGGTTTTTGCTTTGTGCAGGATGGTGGAGATCAAATGGAGGGAGAGAGACTATAATCCAGTCAAAGATGCATCATTACATGATGGGGGTGTTATAGATACACTAGCCCGCTGTGGGTTGCTGAAGTTTATGAGGATTCCGCTTATGCAGAGATTGGGTTTGCTGATGCAAACTCTGATTGATTTCTGGGATGTTACTAAGGAGGTGTTCCTCTTCTAGGGCCAATGTATTGAGATTACACTAGAGGATGTGTATTTCATTACTGGGCTCCCAATATTGGGAGTAGTTGGTGACTTGGCACCTGTACTATCTCAGGGGAAGACATTAGAGGATCTATGTGATTGACATTGTTACGCTATGGCATATGTGCGTGGTTCTTATATCCTGATGTGTGACATCGAGGAGTTGTCGACACGGGAAATGGGGACTTTATTGCAACGCATCTTAGGTTCCACGGGGAGCCACAAGATTTTTGGTGGTCAGCTGTAGCTAGTAGAGCATGCCATTGGTGGCACATATTATGCATGGGGCTAGATGTACTTGCAGGCTGTTCAGCGTCAGCTGAACAAGTCGAAGACTATTGGCGCTGGTTTTTGCTTTGGCTCCTTCCTATGTGTTTTCTTCTTTGAGAAAGTACCTACACTTCATCCTCATCGGGCTATGGAGGACAGTGGTCTGCGGGAGCCGAGGATGTATAGATGGTGCCAGATGATGATTTGCGAGGGTGGCCGTAGAGTGGGATGCTTCTTCATAGAGGAGTTGTTGGAGCAGTGGCTCCAGCTGCCTGTGGTGATCGAGGAGTACCCGTATGTGGGTATGGATTTCCAAAGAGATCCTGAGATGCCCCGAACTCTTGGTCGGGATTGGGGACCAGCTGGTATGTATGCTTGATATTTTTATGTTCATATTTGTGCATAGTATAGTTGAGTTGGTTACTGATTTTCATATTGATGTTTGTGGATTGATGGTGTCCTTGCTTGTGTGTGCAGATGTTGGTCCTCACCAGCCACCTGGGCATCGGAGGCGGGTTGTTACCGTACCTCCTACGGTGGCAGCGGGATATGGATGGACTAGTATTGTACATGGAGGAGGTAGCTACTGGAGTGTCAGATGTTGGCTGGCAGCACATGAGTACCAATTTTATTGATGTGATTCACAATCTTCCTCCTGAGCTGACGGGTGTGATGAGGAAGATGGCTGTGGCCTGCGAGCACTTTCACTGGACGGCGAGAGGTGGTCTTCTTGCAAAGGATGTGTCCTGTCACATACCCCAATTTTGTAAAATAATGTAAATTATTTTAATTATATTTCCTCAGACATTATGTTAAATTTAATGCTAAGTAGGAACTGATGAATCAGCATAGTCAAAAGAAGTGGAATGTAATTCTAAATATTTTATTATTAATAAATAAAATGTGGAGACAACAACATGGGAGAGTTGTTAATAAAAGGTTACTGGTCAAACTGGTGGAAGGAACTAGGTGGAGGGAAAAAGACAAGTGGCAGCATCCTCAAACACTTCCTAGGTTGTAGGTGGCAACTTCCCTATAATTGGGGTCATGATCCCCCAAGAAAGTGGGATCAGAGCAGGTGGCTCAATAAATGAAAATTAACCCAAAAAGATCTAGGCAATCTTTTAAAAAGTACCCAATGAATAGAGCTGGGGATTGCTCAGATATTTTCCAGAGAAGAATCATTCAGGTGGAATTTTATTCGGGAAATTCATTGGGAAAAAAGGGAAAAATAGTAAGGAAGTTGTTCTGAGAGGAATGCTGCAGTAACTTGGTTTATTACAGCTTGTTAGCTAGGAGAACTTACTGATAAGTTCATATTTGATACTGAGTCTGAAGACCAGTATTTGACTATTGCTGCACCTAGTTCCAGCTAGGGAGACCAGAGCAAGCTTAGGGGTCCTGAGGAGTCGCTGTTTGGGCGCTCTCCAGGAATTGGTAGGGAGGAACGGCCTCCCATTGCTGTTGTTGTCCAAGCTCCATAACAGGTTCTGCTATTTAATAATTTGTGTTTTAATATCTGTGTATGAATGAATGTTATGTTGCAGTTTATGAAGTAGAAACTTAGAGGGTTTAGTCATGGAAGTGTTCTCAGTTTTTTTATGAATTAGAATCATTTTGATGAGAAATAAATCCCCGCCTATGTTTTTCCTCACCTGGAGTTACCGGACCGTACTCTAGCACAGGGGTGAAATTATGAATTAAGATTGTAGGATGTAATTAGAAGATAAATTGTTAGGTGCTTAAAAGAATGTATATTTTTATTTACTGTCAGAGAATAGCATTCTGTCTAAGAGGTAGAGTTAGGGTTAGATTTAAGTCATCATGTTATATTTTAGGACAAGGAAAGAAGTTGTATTTGCTTTATTAATAGAACCAGATTCAGATGGACCAACAAGTTCTCTGTATATTTTGTAGTCCAGAAAAGTTACTATATTATTTGAAACTGAGTAAAGAAATTACTAGCTAAGTATGAAGTAACAGAATGAATAGAAATGTTTTGGTTCTACAGTTATTACTGTCCAGATGTTGTATTACAGAATGTATATAAAATAATCTGTAAATAGTAATAATAAAAACTATGATTTAATTCTGAAAGAAAACTAGTTTGTTTATAATTTGCTACAGCTGTAAATTTATCTAGTTTCTTGCATTTTATTTTATCTATCTGAACTCAAATGAGGTCTTTAGCTATCAGTCTTTTCTTTTATAAAAGTTTAATTAAATAATGCAATATATATATACGAGATAAATTATAGATAGTCTGTAGAATTTTCATTTTATTTTACTAACCTCATATCAAAATAAGATACAATAAATATTGAAAAAACTTTTATAAAGTATTTAACACAGACATCATAAGAAATAAATAGCAGAGTACTATTCTTTATACATTTACAAAATCAACTAGATATAATAACTATGAAAGTAATAGTACTCACAGCAAGAATAACCATTTAATATAATAGTAACAGTATACCTTTTATTGTAATAATAATAGTATACTTTTTAATATGTATATTATTGTAATAATAATAGTATACTTTTTAATATGTACATTAAAGAACATTAATATTGCATAATTAATAAAATGTTCTTATCTTAATAAAATACAAATCCTGTAACCCAAGTCTAACTGACAGGTACATAAAGAATTCTTTTAAAAACATTAAGACTTTATATTTCGAAAAGCATGAACAGTATAAAAACATATACAATTCCTTGAATATTAAAATAAGTCAATATATTAACCATGTACAGGAAACCCTACCTGTTATTAATCTAAATAATTTATAGAGGGTAAGTTTAAATATATATTAAATTACAGGAATCTGAGGTATTCGAACTCATATAGGCTTACTAAGCTAAGCTTACACAACATATTTTTTAAACACAGGTAAAAACCAATTGATTCAAAAACTGTGCTGTAAACAAAATATTTATATTTCAAGAAGACTGCATAAACAGTTTTATATCCCCAAGTTCAAGATAAAACCCTGTCAAAATTAAAGTATACATTGGAGTTCATTAAAAAGGAGAGAGTTTTATCTCCTTTATGATTTTCAGCTATAAACATGATATACAAAATGAAGCTTATACATCCTGTACAAACAATAATATATAGGTATACATTACACAGTAATCAAATAAAAACCCAAAACCACAGTCTCGGCTTCAACCAATGATCCCATGCTAAACGAAGAGATGAAACTCTTAATAGCAGTAAACAGGTTCATTAAACTAAACCAAGGTAACCGCGAGGGTTACAAACCATGAAGGCCAAACCCATGTCTGTCCTTAAAGGACCAACAAGGAGGAAGATGCCATGGATAAAACTAGGATTACCATGAGCAGCCAGTCGTTGAAGTCTCGCACCTTCCATGCCAAGGAGAGAAGGCCAACCCTGTCAAGAAGGAAAAGCATAATATTAAAAACCTTGCAAACTACTATTTATTTAAACAATTTCTTTGAAAAGGAAAATGAAGGATAAACCCTGTACATTACCTGAAAGATTTACAGAAATTTGACCTCTGAAGAACAACAAAACGACCACCAATATGAGGAAAATGGAACCCTTCATCTACAACAAAGGAGAAGGAGTTCCCTGGAACAAAAAGTAACTAGTCACGACGGAGAACGATTCACAGCACCAAGCTAAGGCAACGACCCTTCACAGTAAAGAGTTGGGGGAAATGTGTGCAAGATGGCGAAACCCTAAGAGGATCAACACTGATCAATGTTCAAACAACAAACCGTTTATTACAGTATTTCCTCACAATGCAGTAGACGAGCCCACGAGGAGCATAACCAGCATTTTGACTACTAGCAGACAGTGCAAGCAACGGAGCGGACAAGAAATTTTTTGCACAGCGGCCGGAGGCCTGAAGGCAGTGGAAGAATGACGAACTAGGGTTCGAGTCAAACCTTTTAACATGCCAGCACTTGGCTAGAAAGATCCCACGTAATCCTTTTAATAATTGGCATGTAGTGGGTAGGAACATTATAGTTCCACGAACAAAATTTCCAATGATTTGCAACCCAAATCATATCGTGAAATTTCTACAAGGTTCGTCACACCGTTGGTCAACCACCTGTGTTATAAAAATCAACCACAAAAACCTTAGTATGGTGTTTGAAAAGTATATTAACGTATTGTTTAACCTAGCACATATACGTATGGAGGATTGTAATGTTTGTTAATAAGATACAAGAGAAAAAGGGAAATAATAGTTTACCTTGGCGTGGCTCTTATATAAACCTATTCTCTATATTATATATTACCCTAGTTCATAAATGAAGGTAAAGGGAATAATAGTATAAAGACTATAGAATTATAATAATCAAGTTAAGTGATCAATTGATCATGATTATGGTTTTACTCTTGACCTTTATGATCATCCCTTGCATTTAAAATAACAACCCAATCACTAGTTATAGAATCATTTTGTGACAAATAGTCTTTTTGTCAAGTTCAAGCTCAAAGGTTATGAAAGGTATTATAGAGTCATTATATGATATTTTGCTTTTGTAAGTTAACTCCATTTTCTTGATGGTATAGTTACGAAATTCATAAAGATTGCATTTGAATATAGTAAGTCTTAAAATATTTAATAAGCTTAACATCTAATCATTGACCTTGGAAAAGATATAGTTTCCAAGCAACTCAAATCTTTAATCACTAATGAAATTCTTCAAAGGTGGCTGACATTAAAGTAATAAACCCTTTAAACTTCAAAATTAATGGAAGTAGAAGTATGGTGCATGAACCCCTTATCAGTTTACAAATGCAGCAGCCAATTCAATCTTGGCGTGCACCAGTGTTTTTGAACATTTTAAAATTAGATCTTGACTTTATAATTCTACTTTACTGACTGTACTAGTAAAGAAATACTTAACGCATTTTATAATTGCAATTAGCATAAACATCAAATGGTTTAGTACTCCATAGGAATATTAAATCTTTCCTTTATGAAAGAAAATAACTGTCGTCTTTACTAGTAGAATTCAACTCTCTATCTGTAACATCTTAGAAAAAAAGCACAGTTTAATGCTTTACCTCTATAAGCTTGGAAAACTGAAGTCTAGTATGTATATTCTTCTACTGAATTAATTTTTGTGCAACAAAACTTTATTTAATACTTTAGAATTTTGTTAGCAGCACCCGAACCTCTTACCTGTATATCTGTAAGAGAAGGAAAACTTCTGCGTTAGCTCAGAAGCTAAGTAAGCCCTTTTTCATGATAGTCCCACCTTGTGGTCGCAAGAAGAAAGCAAATCAGTAACTGAAAAGAAACTGTTCTATAAAGATAAGTATAATCAAAAGATAATTCAAATATGAATCTAGTAACATATAACTAATCAAACAATTAGTTACTGCATTTATTGAAATTATATGCATTTAAAAAATTTTAAATTTTTCGGAAAATTTGGGGTTTTGACATGTCCTCTTCTGAAGATGATGATGCCGAATCAGATGATGGGTCTGAGTTGGATTAGTAGCCTTGTGGGGCTATCCCTAGTGCATTGGTGCCCTAAGGGGTTTTTGTGTCGCTTATGTATATCCTGTTGAGAAAGCATATGTGGCTTCTCATTTCTATATTGGACATGTTGTGGACATGCGACTTATGGATTTATATCTATATATATTTTTGACACACATGGATGCACTTTTATGGTTTTATTATGAGCTATTTTTATTATGTTGTGGAATGCAAATTCCTATGTGATGTATTATTACACTGTGTGTGTATTTTTAGACATGATTATGCATTATGTTATGGTTGTATGTTTCCTATATATTGTTATGGATGTGCCAATTTAGAATATCGTTAGCCATTTGATCTACGACACTATTGAGGTTCATGGGAACATGTGTGAATGTGATGGATTCAAATGTTCTTCCATGTGTTTAGTGTGCAGGTACTTTCTAAAGAGGTAGGGATCGCGAACTCGGTAGTGGTTGTTCAGTTGAGAAACAAGCAGCTGGGAGTCTAAGAAGACATCGAGATGGTGAATTCCTAATTGTAGAGTGGCGGCCAAGAGGCCATTGACACCATCATACTCCGCCTGGTTGTTGGTTACGGTGCCCATGCATATTCCATCGATGTGGATCAACTCGTGCGATGGGGAGTAGATTACCCATGTAGCCGAGGCGAGGTTCAGGTACCATCTGCTTGCTCCATCTGCGAATCCTATATACCAATCTGAGGTGTGATCCATCTGAAGCAATGAGAGGAAACGATACATAAGACTCAATCGGGAAAAATGTGTAAAACAAAAAATGGAAAGACTATAATGCAATTTGGAACACTGTCACTCAAAGGGGTGATGTTAGGGGGAAATTCGTTTTGACTTTCCCAGGATTAGCGGTCATTCCTTTGTGTGACACGATGAATCCTTAGAGACGGCCCGTGGGGACACAAAAAAACACACTTGGATGGGTTCAAGCGGATCCTATGCTGGCGACATCGCATTAGGACTTGTTGCAAGTCATCTATGTGTTGTGTGTGGTTTGCGACCACGCGATGAGGTTGTCGAAACACGCCAACATGATGTGAACGCGATCATAGAAGCAGTGCATCATGGTGCGCTAGAAGGTGGCTCCAGAATTTTTGAGGCCAAAGGGCATGACTCAGTGGGCGAATGTGCCCCATGGGGTTGTGAATGTCATCTTGTAACTGTATTCTTTCCGAATTTGGATTTGGTTGTATCCAAAAAAATAATCCATGAAGGAGAAGGCTTCATGTCCGGTGCATGCATTGATGATCTGGTCGATGAACGGTGTGGGGAAGTTGTCTTTGGGACATGCGCCATTGAGATCATGGAATTTTGTGCAAACGCGAATGGTATCCTATTTTTTATTTATGGGAAAAGGATTAGAAACCCAAGTTGTGTATGTAATGGGATAAATGAAGCTGGTTATGTGCAGCTTCTCTATATCAACTTTCACTGCATCCACTTTGGATGGATGGATGGGCCGTTGCTTCTGGAGGACGGGTGCCACATCAGGCCATGTGTCAATGTGGTGTTCCACGATGGATGGATCTAATCCAGGAATTTTAGTGTATGACCAGGTGAAGATGTTGCAGAATTCTTAGAAGAGAGTAGTGTAGGCATCGACCTCTTCCGGGGAGCAAGATGCCCCCAGCATGATTTCCTCAATGATCTTAGAGTTGGTTGAGATGTCGATCTTAATGGTTGGCGAAATGTTCACCATGTTCCCTTCTTCGAAGGCATCGGGTGCTGGGATAGGGTTCTTGAACTAGTCAACCTTCCCATGGATGAAATCTTTGGTCTCCAAGGAAAACCGATCGGACTGCGACACCAGCTCTTCCGGGAGGAAGAACGAGCGGTGGTGCATGTCGTCCCATGGGTATTCCGGGGCGGTCAGAGCTTCAAGTATCTCCTCATCGTTGTTGAAGCAACGAAGTGACAAGTCTGATGGACCATCGTTGGAGATGGGGATGAGCTAGTCGAGGGAACTAGACATCATGTAAATGGACATGGTGTCAAACGAAGGAGGTGGTGGGTGAACTTCTTCGATCAAGGTGATCTCAGACTCAAGGGAATGATGATGGAGGTCAGTGAGAGCCATTCGAAATTCGGGCAGGTCTTGGAAATGGTGGGAGTAATGTCCATACAAGCCACAAAGGGCACAAGCATGGTTTGTCCTCAATGTCTTATTGAATAGTGGCACGGTTGGGAGTTCAACCACGGGGATGTTTTCGTTTGTATCCATGGCATCTAGATGCGCACGGATCACTGGGATTTTAGGGCAATTTTGAGTTGGATGGCCCTGTTGTTCGCAGATGACACAAGGTGGGAATTGTCATGGTTTTGCGGTGGCTTTAGTGTTCTTTCCCCTAGCCCTTTTGGGTTGGGGCGGTGCAGGTGCCGGTGTGGAGGTTGGCTTATGCAGACCAGGTGGGGGGTGAGACTCAACCACAATAGGTTGCACCAGAGTTAACACAAATTGGGGAATTGCTGGTTGAGATGGTGGATCAAGATACCACACCAGGATCCCCAACGTAAAGTTGGGTAGGCTTAAGGTGGCCATGACCGGATTTCTCATGACACCAGGTGGGGGAAAGATCAAAGGAATTGTATGGACTGGAGATGAGCCCACATAACTCCCAGCTGGTTGCATGTGGGGGTGAGGTTGTGGTTGCAGCTGCGCGTAATGCTGCTGCTGCGGGTGATGTTGTGACTGTTGTTGGTGTTGTGGCTATAGACGATGATGTGGTTGTGGTTGGGCCTGCGGTTGCGGTTGCTGTTTGGGTGCAGTGATTCTTGATGAGACATTGCACAAGTCCGCAGTTTGCTTTTGTGTCGGTGGTGGTGACACCAATGGGAAAGTAGTCGTCATGCTGGGATCGGTAAACAACCCAGGGCCCACATTCAATAGTGGGGAGGCTGGTGTGTTTTCAACCACAGTGTTGGTTGTAGGGATGACGTTAGCGTGTGCGGTCGCCCCTTGTGGCTCAGTGGTGGTGATGGTAGGGATAAAATTGGCAGGCGCTGTTAACCCTTGCAGATCATTGTAGGTGAGCTAGTCAACCATCACAATCTTCCCTTCATGGGGAACATCATGAGGCAGAAGACAGTTGGTGCGATGGCTCGCATGGTGTACATGTAACTCCTCCCAAGGAGGAGGTTGTAGTCCAGTTGAGCATTGACAACTTCGATGTTGATCAGGACTATATTCCCAGCTAACGTGATAGGGACATGGGGAGGATTCCTTAGGCTTTACTGGGATGTCCATCATAAGCCCACAGAGTCGTGGAGGACGGTTGCAGAATCAGTGATCCAAGCTTCTACCAAACCAAGGTAGACATGATGCACGTGGATGCCCCCTCATCCACTATTCATCGCTGCACAACCAAGTTCCGGATGGATATCGGGATTTGGAAGGCGATAGTGGAGGGAATGCACGGCTCTCCGTTCTGTGTGTCAAACATGATTAGCTTGGAGTCGGAGGAGTCTACTACCCCTAGAGAGACTAGTAAGGATTTCCGCTGCGTTGGGCATGTTTTAAGTACCTCAAGAGCGGACATGGCAGTTGGCGTTTGGGCCAAATCATCCACAATGCTATAGCTGACTGCAGCTCTAGCTGTGGCATTATTGGCAATTCTGCATATGGGGGGGCACAGGAACAAGGGCAACTAGAGAGGTAGGTTGGTTATCTTAGACGTGGATGCTGCTGATGGGTCAGCAGGTTCGGTGGTGGTATCGTACTGATTTCGTCTAGTCCGTAAGTTGACCTCTTCAGTGGTCATGGCTAGCAGGTGGTGAACACCTATTTCGGCCGTGGGTGGTGCCCCCAGAGCATTGGGATTGGCTTGGGGAGGGGGAGTGGTTGCCACTAATCCTCATACTGGTAGTGGGTTTTGAAGCACCATGGGAGGAGGTCCTTGTGGTGCTTGGTTGGGTTAGGCTTGATTGGGAGCATTGGCGGCCTATTGGGCCTCATTTTGAATGGCCTGCTTAGTGCGAACCATGAGGGGACACTCAAACGTGTAATGCCCATAGACATCACATAGTGTACAAGGTTGGTTTGTGTGCAATGGAGCGTTGCGTCTTGGTGCATTATGTCATGGGGGGTTTTGGGCTGGCCGGTTAGCCGCGACATTATTGGGAGGGTTCGGTTACTAACCACCTCCTTGCGGTTGGTTATTACCTAAGTTGTAGGGCTGATTGTTTCTAGCTTGCCCTTGTTGATTGTTGGGGGCGGGATGGTTGGGATGGTTTTGTTGTGCGAACACTTTTCCCAATGGAGCGAGTGGAGTGGGGATGGGGGCTTGAACTTGTTGCACTGGTGGTGCATAGTATATTTATGGGGGTGGTGGTGCCACAAATGTGGGAATTTTCCCCACATACTGTTGTGTTGGCCAAGCCATGGCCTAAGCCTGCTGTGGTGGTGTAAGTTGTGCATAAGAGGTTGTTGCTCCAGACTGGGACATCATTCTAGCATAGTCTGGAGCTTGGTTTTGGTAAGCAACATTAGCAGTGTTTCTTGGTTGCAATGTAACGACAGGTGGTGTCAGTTGAGGCTATGGTTGTTGGGAGACTGACCCTATGATGCCAACCACTGTGTGGGATGCCCCCGGTGCGTCGCGGTAAGAGGTACTTGGACGGGGAGCATCTGGAATGACAGTGTACAAGTATCTAGATTGGGCATAAATGAGAACAAATTGTTGGGCCTTCGGTATGGCCTCTTCTTTAGAATTGGGATGTTCAGATGCGACGTCCTTTGTGATGGGTGGGAGCAAAGTCTTAAGGAACCAATCCAAGAAGATCATGTCGTCTAGTTGGATTTTACATAAGCTACGGTGTCGCCGCCACTCATGGATATGGTCAGTTATGTGAGCGGTGGCGCTTTGGCAACAGGATAGCAGGATCTCCACCCCCTCCTCATATCTGACAGGGAGTTGGAAATACTGTAGGAACATGAAGGCTAGGGAGTTGAAGTCGGGGTACTTGGATTGTGGAAGCTCAATGTACCATTTGGCCGTGGCACCTGTAAGGGTGCGTTGGAACAACCTCATCCTGATGGAGTCATCTACGATGCTTTTGGATGAGCACCATAGATGGAATGTCATTATATGATTTTAGGGACATTCCCCGACTTTGCCTTCAAACTTTGGGATGTCTGATGGCAGCTTAGTTGGCATGGGTGGCCAGAAATCTTGGTGGAGGATGGGGTCATTCGTTAATCTAGCTAAGTCAGGCAAGTTCAAACGAGCCATGAAGGGTAGATTTGACCCCAATTTGATGTGGGATGGGGCCGCAATGGGGGTGGGGTTTGTAGGTGCATAATGCATTTGCATGGTTGGGGGTGCTTGTGGTGGCACCATTGCGGATGGTCCAATGCCTCCAAGTGTTGTGTGGGGAGTGGTATGGGTGGCAAGAGCATTTATCCCATGTATGGTGGTAGGGGCAATGTGGGTGGTCGGTGCACTGCCCCCCTGTGTGGCAGGGGGGACAATGTGTGTGGAAGGGCCACTGCCCCCATGTGTTACCACTGGGCCAGCTTGGCTGGTCACTATTGGTGGTGGCAATTGGCTAATGGTAGTCAGCATGACTGTGATTGGACCGCTTGCCAAGTTGTGGGTGACAAGTTGTGATGTGGACATGGGTCCACTTGCTAAGGTTAGGCCGAAAAATGGATCCGAGTTTGCACTAGCCACGGGGCTTGATGGTGCGGTGTGGAGGTCTGGTTCAGACTGATATGGGTCTGAATTAGAATTAGAGGTTGTGTGGCCCTCTGATGGTGTGGGATATCGCTCAAAGCGGTTTCGACGGTGCCGATCAAGTGTTCCAAATGGTGGTGGTTCGCCTCTTAGGCGTGAGAAAGATCGTGGAGGATCAATTGTGTTCGCTTTTATGTATGAAACTGGTGGGTATGAGATTTGGTCACCAGTTTCAATGGCTTCCTATTGGCTGAAGGTAGTCTCTCGGCCACCAAGACTTCCAGAAGACAGTGCTTGGCTTGTTCCTCATGGGTGCTTCTACTCAATCGAAAGGGGTCGTTGTCCGTTTCGCTTGGCAATTCCTCTCAGCAGCCAACTACTTTGGGGTTCCTGTGGTACTCCTCACAATGAGTTTCTAGGCAAATCCCAAGTACTTCCCACAGTTGAAGCAGTCAGGGACTTATGTCCTCAAAGACTACAGAATTGATTGAACTTAGTATAAATTTGGTAAATTTTAAGGCTTACTCAGCGTCATGAACTGAGTTGGGTTAATTATTTGGTATGGTGTGTTGGTTTGCTTGTTTGTTCTAGTACTTGGTTTGCAATATGGTTTATGAATTCATGGTATAGTTCATATCATGGTTTTGTATGCAAACATAAACATAAATTTGTGAGAAAGTATGGTGATTAACCTTGAATTGTTGGCCTAACTAAATGTCTACCTCTCGGTGATATTCTTCTTCAACCAAGAGAAGGTGCTGGGATCTCAACACAATGGCACTAATCCCATCCGTAGATCCTCATGTCACCTCCCAAGTGCTAGGTTAGTCAACAGGGAGGATGCTTAGCGCAGTGAGAATCCCTCCTTATCTACCCCCTCTACCTTCCAGGTCACCTGGTTTTAGTGTTTTGGGAAAAATACCATGGAGGGCCTAGATCTATACGAGCTTACCCTTCGTCGTATCCCAGAATACCCCGAAGGGTGATGACTGGGTAGAGGAGGAAGGAGGCAGCAAGATGGTTATTTTTAAGTTACTTTTAGTTAGACTAGTTCATTTTATTAAGCCTTAATGATTGATTTAGCATATACACATTGTTCATGGATTGATTTGCAGAAAATAAAAACTAGAATTGAAAAAGACCTGTAATGGTGGACAGAGGTGGATGGGCCGCATTAACAGTCCTCTGAAACTGAAAATTACTATTAATTAAACTTAAATACAACTTCTGTGTGATAGGCCACACATTTCTAACCAAATCCAGCAAGGGGGCCGCAATATTTTTCTAGAAATGAGCGAGGGGGTCGCACAGAATGTGAAAACAGCCGCAACCTGAGATTCTGGGATGAATTCGTGCCTGTATAGGGATTATGTGCACCCTGGGAACACCTGTTGGCCAATTAAGAGTGCCGCAGCCTCACCTTTTCCCCTGATAAGAGCACCCTACTTCGGAAAGGGGTTTTTTGGTGATGCAGGGTCAGATCTGGCTGACAGTAACTAGTACTGGGGTCAATCTGACTCGGCTCGGCCTAGAAAAGGCTTTGGAACTGACTAAAATAGGAAATAAATCAGATTTAAAGCAGATCTAACAAAATATTTTTGAAAACTAGGGTAAAATTGAAAAAACTTGAAAACTTGAAATTTTTGGCCCAGGGATCCTGTGGGATCAACTTAGTGGAGTTGCCAAAGATGTAGTGAGAATTTATCCTCACTACATGAGTAGGAATGGCTCCCTTGTGCCTATAGGGGACAAGGGTAGGTTCCAACTCTTTGAAAACAGAAAGAAAAACGGAATGGAAATATGGTATAAACAAAGCAGCGACTCTAAACTAAGCTAATCTAAACAAAAATAAGCAAATGGAAACTAATATAAACTAGATATAAGAGCTAATAATAGAAAATAAAGAGGGAGATGAAGCCCTTATGAACCCCTCTTCAGAAAATGGGTTAGGGTTCTGCCTCCTTGAAACCTACAAGCAACCTAAGCTACTACAATGGCAAACCTGCAAATAATGTCAATAAATAGAACCTGCAAGTAAAATATTAGTTAGAAAGCAAAACAAGTAAACAAACATGAAAAGAAATTATACCTCAGGTGGAAATGGGCCACCATGCCCTAGCTCATGGGAGCACCTCTCTCTTGGTTGGGAAGCAATGGCTTGATGAGATGGAGATGGAGGAGAGGGAGAGTGGGTGGTTTGAGAGCAAAAGGTCTCAAAGCATACACGGGCAGCATAACAATAGGCAACTAAGGAGTGTTTTGAGAGTGACCCCCCACCCTCCTTATATAGCTTTTCCAAGGGATTTTAGGGTTTTAAGCCCTTGGTCATGGTTTTAGCCCCTTTTTTGGGCCTTTAGCCCCTTTCGCCCTAACTTTAGCCCCTTTTAGGGTTTTAGGCCCTTTTTGAGGGCTTTTAGCCCTTTTCTTCATCCTTGTGCTCTTTTGGAGGTGCGGGGGTCAGATGGAAGGTCTTATGGAGTGAAATAAGTGTTGTGAGATGGTGTCCTTGGGTGGTGTAGGCCATTGAGAGCTATGTGGGGGATTTTTGGGTTAACAATGTTGACAAAAAAAATTACTGGCCCATAGGTTTGAAGAAGAATACAGATGTTTATGCCTCTCAATCTCTAGAGGTCTTCTCTTCCACATCAATGGATTGAAAAATCCCAAGGAATTTTGGGATAAGCTTGCTTCCTTGTTTGATAAGCAATATGACCTGAGGATCTATCGGCTAGAGAATGAGTTGATTTCTCTTCACCCAGGAAACTTTGAAAATCTAAATGATTTCTTCAGCAAATTCAAGAACCTGGTGTTCCAGTTGAAGTTGTGCAAGGTTGATAAGGAGGATGATCAACTCATCCTTGCCATCCTATCAAAACTTGGCATGAAATACTTAGTCTGTGTATCAACCTTCCATTCCAGGAAGCTCACTACACCAGATTGGAATATGCCCATGGTTAATGCCTCCAATGAGCATAACAAGCTGATCCAAATGGGGATCATTCAATCCTCCAAAGATCAAACATTGGTTGTTGGAGGACCTAAGGCTACGAATGGTAAAGGGAAGCAAAAGAATGAGCCTCTTGTAGTAGAGAAATAACAGTCATATTAGTCCTCTAGTTCAAGGAGAAGCAAAAAGAATTGAAAAGGAAAGACTATTTGTTCTTACTGTGGAAGGGGCTTTCATCCAAAAAGCTCCTGTATGAGAAGAACAATTGATGAAATGGCTGCTCTTCTATAGAAACATAACATCACTGTACCTACTGTCGCAAGGAAGGTTGACCATAGAGAAGAAATTGAAGAACATGATGAGAGATGCCATGCACTGAAGGCTAGTTGTTCAACAACACATGCCTTCCTCATTGTTCCAGGAGCTTCCAATCATATGGTTGCATCCAGAGAATCATTCTCTTCTTTACAGTCTTCTGATGACCCTAGTATTCAAATGGGTAATAATAGTCAAATTCAATCCAAAGTAAAGGGTTCTATCAAGTTTGAACGTGGAAAGTTCAAAGATGTGCTTTATTTACCCTCCTTAGCTGCAAATCTGTTATATGTATACCAGATGACTCACACTGGACCTCCAAAGCAAGTGATATTTGGTCCTGACTCAGTGGAGATCACAAATATCTCTACTGGGAACATCATAGCGAAGGGTGCTGCAAATCATGCCTCCAAGGCATGTGCGTTCTCACACTTCTTGCCATTTTCAGAACTAGTGCACTCTTAGCTGCCACTTGAAAGAAGAGGTAAGAACATTCCATCTACTTCTTTTGTAGTTTCCACTAGTATTGCAGAACTAGTTGTATCAGTTTATGAGATTGAGATTCAGAGTGATTCAGATCCAGATCCAGTCCCTACTCCCAAGTGGGAAGCTAGGAAGATGAATGGAAATCCATCTGACACACAGAAAACAAAGAACCTTGCGCCATGTCATACAATCTCACCTCCTTCAGAGAGATGCAACAAAATACCCGTGAGATGCTACATGGAAAGGTTTGATCAGCTACACTACTTTCAAAAGAATAGAGTGGACCATACACCTTCATCCAAAAAGAGGCAAAGGTTACATTCCTCCTTCCTTCCATCATCATTTTGGGAGAAGATGGAGAAGTCTACATGCCAGGCCCCAGGATACCTATGCACAGAAGATCATGCATGCTGTTTTTCTACACCACAAAGATGAAGGTTGCAACAACATATTTTCAAGTTTTTCAAACTTGAATCCTGATTCTATCTGCTTAGTTAGAGGGGGGATTTTTCCCCATGTGGTTTTTTCCCTGGTTCCTTGTATTGAGCAGTTACTCTGCTTAGCTATAATGGGTGCCCTATGGTCTTAGTTACCAGGGCCCACAAATTTTTCAAGTTAGAATTCAGGGGGGTGTTAGGATTATAATCCTCTTTTGTCCAATTTGGTCAATTATGTCTAAATCAGGAGTCGTTTCAGTCTATTTTTAGTCACTAGCACCATTAGGTCCACTTGGCCTAATTGGGCCACAATGTACCAATAACTAGAGTGTGAGGAACACTAATTGAGGATAAATGCCACTAATTTCACTTGCATGCATTATTTTAGGAGCCTCCTAGATCAATCCCTACAATTTAGGAGCCACTGGGAGTGCCGACACCAAACTCCTTTAGTTGAGTTTAGTTGGTGACTGGTCAAAGCTCAGTTAGGAGTCAGTTACATTCAATTCTAGTATGTTACATTCAGTTCTACTCAGTTAGCGCTATCTATGCATGGATGCATGTGGGTGAGGCACATTTACTCACCTACCTCAGTCATTTATCCTAGATAATTGATAATTAAGATGGAATTAGACACACAAGTTGGGGTTTTGAACTCCAATAGTGATTTAGACAAGTTCAGTTAGCCATGCAGTCAAGTAGAGTCAAACCAATTCAAATTTCCTCATATGGATTCAAATTGCATGAGGATATTTAGACATTGTACTACTTTGTCATTAATTATCCAATTACTTTTGATTAATGAAAGCATTCACAATTACAAGCCATTTTTGCGTTGTTTCATTCATCAATTTCTGAGTAAAATTGTCTGATCTATTTTATGATTTGTGTGTTGGTCCACAGATCTATGTGCTTAATTTTATATTTAGATATCATTTTAGTGATTCATTTATTGTAGAATTGTGATACTATATGTTCACCAATCAATAGAAGACACCAACCTCTTCCAGCTAAATCACTTGGCAAAAGATGAAATTATCAAGCAAACAAGGAATGTTCAGACATGGGAGTTGTTCACTCTAGAATTTCAAGGGGGCTTGGATTTAGAATCTTTTATCATCATTTCACCTTATCCATAATTCAATTTTCTTATCCACAGTCATGCACTAATCCCTTCTAATGCTCATTTGTGTGATTTTACGCTGAAGTTATTTTTCCATTACATGTATCAATATTTCATTTGATTTTTTACTAACATTGAGGGGATTAGTGTACTATGTATTTGATTCGAAATCATCTATTGGAAGCAGCTACAAAATATTTGAGCAAAACCTCTACAACCAGTTGTGGAAACAATACAAGCAGTTGCTGAAACTATACAGACAGCTACATAAACTCTACAGGAAGCTACAAAAAGTCAATGATTCAAATTTACCTTCAACCAATGAATTTGGAGAAACATATTCATTAGGACTAATGGATTTTTATAAATCCATTATTTCTATTATTCTTATGTCTAAAGTCATGATGTTAAATTAAAGCTGGTAAATGGAGGTGGATATGATTGCATGTTTGGCTTATCCACAAAGATTTGAAGATCTCTATCAAATATATGATGGACCTAAGAAGTCAAAAGTTGTTAGGAGACATTTGGGATGAGTTTTGACTATTTTATTATAGCCTCTCTCCCTAAATTCGAATTTGATTTCAAAGGTATTCTAAATAGCATGTAGTTAACAAAGATCTTGGAACTAATTTTTGAAATCCAAATTTTAGGAAATTGTTTAGGATATTTTGTATCCTCATTTATTATTTGTTATGGAGAACACATGTATAAATAAGATCCCATTCTCCATTCTATGAGAGAAATATTAGATCATTAGTCCAAATAATGATGGAATAAAACTATATTTTCATTGATTCAATATAGATCTTAGTTTTTTTTACAATATGATTTTATTTATTTGATGTTGATGTAGTTGTACTTTATTACATAGTATTCATTTCTTATGATGTGTCATGTTTATTTCTACAATTTGATTTCAATGCATAGATAGAGCTTTAAATGTGTATTTTACAATAACTGAGCTTGATGCGATGACCATATTCACTTATTTGGATTAGAAGCAGTAACTTGTAATTGGAAATGATAGCTTTTAGATTTTATTTCTGCAATTTTCCTTTTTGTCGAGTGTGATTTAGTTTTAGAATTTTATTTTCCGCATAGTGTGATTTAATTTAAAATTTACTTTCCCACATAGTGTGAACTTAGTTTTAGATTTTACTTTTATGGACAGTGTGAGCTTAGTTTTAGAATTTACTTTCTCACATAGTGTGAATGCAGTTTTAGAATTTACTTTTCCCACACAGTGTGAATTAGCTTTGGTATTTACTTTTCAGCAAAGTGTGAATGATTTTTAGCATTTACTTTCTTGTCATGTGATTTACTCTGCTTGCAATTTAGCTTCAATAGTTGTTAGTCGGCTAGTTTCTTGCCAAGACTATGTACACTATTCATTCCAATGTTTGTAAATAAGGTTATTGAACTACAACTTCAAGTAGATAGACCAATGTAAGATGATATTGTGGTTTGCACATACATTGCACGGTAACTCGCAAGTTCTCAACGAACCTCGAGTTGACAATTAATGTACAATTCTTATTTGTTTTATAAGTAATTAGAAGGAAATTAAAAAGCATGTCATTTTGGCATCGTTGTCAGGGAGTTACCACAACCACTATAACCCTTTACTTGGTTGACATAGTCATTTCTATGTGAGAATTTTTCTTCTTTTGTTGAGTAAATTTTCTTTTGGTAGTGAGCTTCCTTTGGTTTTGATAATCATTTGTTTTTTGTCATTTATGACTGCATATATTTTTTGTTGAAGGGTGGAGGCATAGAGACAAGTAAGATGCAAAGACGACTTCAATATAGCATTGTTACAGAATAATAGTCTATCGCAAGTGTCTA